>CM076256.1:9741779-9949279 GCA_038380765.1 Odontothrips loti
GAACGGATAAGAGAGGAATAGAAAGGAAAGGCGTGGGATAGAGAGGGCGGGCCGGGGATAGAAAGCGATAAGGAGAAGAATGCGGAGAAGGAATAGAGGGCAGCAAACAAGAATAGAAATAGAGAGGAATAGAGATCTGCAGTAGCCGTCCGGCATACGCCCCACGGCTAAACACGGGCCACACTGTGTGTAGTCCGGCCTGGTATGGCCCCGCCCTGCTGCAGTGAGAGCCGAGGCCAAAAGCGATCCCAGCCGGCAGCTCCCAGTGTGGTGGGCCGGGGCCGGGCCGGGCCCCCGCACCCGGTCCTCCCACATCTTCCGCCCGCTGTGCCCCTTTCATCCTTCCGGCTCTGGAGGCCCGCTGGAGGCCCGCTGGAGCCCTCCTGGAGTCTCCACACTGAGAATATGAAAAAGTCATGATCACCGCCCCAATCACTTAAGCGATAAGAGATTTGAATAGGCAGTCTCCTCGGCGGCTTCATTCATTCGGTCATTCATTCATTCATTCATTCTCAAAACCTCCCCGTCCCTTCGACGGCCATTCACTGCCGGCGTAAAGACGAAATTGCGCTCCGTATGCAATGGTCGGGAAACTTTGTTGTTTCGCGAAGTCCGTCTCCATGGCAACCGCCACTGCCCCCCCCGCACTGCATGACGCATAGACAGCGGGACCACCACTACCACCCCCGCCGCCGCAGTGCGGAGCAGCCGACGAAATTTTATTTCAACGGCGCGGCTAAAGAGGAAGCGAGACGAGCGGCATCGAAGTCTCCACGGAAACCAAGCCCCAGAGAGAGAGAGAGAGAGACAGATAGAGAGAGGGATAAAAATAGCGGCCCGAACCTTGGAGGAGCGCGCACCGAGAATAGCGTATCCAAGGAGCGGCTCCAAAACGGAACTTAACGCAAATGTGCTCTTTCGGAGCGAAACCAGGGCGGTATGAGAAATCGCACGCGCTTCCATTGCCACCACACCTGCTCTGGAATATGCCCACGCCCATTTTCTAAAAAAAAAAGAAAAAAAAGGAAAAAAAACTCTTCGACTCTCCAAAAATCTGATCATTTCACAAATCGCACCCGCACGACGTCCCAGGGGCCACAAATTCCTCCCAAGTCTGTTTCGGGGCTCACCATAGTGACCTGGGCCATGACACACTTGTCATGCGCAGAAAAATAAATAGAGTAGGGAAAAGTCGGCGAAAGGGAAAAGTGGCGCAACGTCATGTAGGCGGGGTAGAAGGGTGGGGGTTGCTTCTCTGTGGGAGCACCCCTGGTTTCTACGCAGTTCCAGCCCCCCGCCCCCCCAGCCGCGCCCCCCTCCCCAAGACCCCCCGCAGCCCCTCGCCCTTCCAACGTCCTGAAGCGCCATCCGTTGCGTTTCGCTTTCGGCTAGCGACGCAGCAGTCGGTGTGGCACTCCGCGTGCACGTGCACTCCCTCCGTGGCGGGCTGGAGGCACGGGGGGGGGGGGGGGGTGCCGCCCAGAGGGGGCGGGAGGGGGAGGGGGGCTGCAGATGCTGCCCAGCCCCGCTATCGATCCCACACGCCCAGAGGAGAGAGAGAAAGAGGTGCGTCCTCCTTCCTCCCTCCCTCCCTCCCTTCCCACCACCCCCCGGCCAGACCCAGTCCGGGCTGCACGCCCCCCCCGGGGGCCCCGCCCAGCAACCAACCCCCCGCCAGCCGGGCCCCCCGCACCCTCTGCACAGCCCCGCCCGGCCGCCGTGCTTGTTGCTCAAGTGGAAACAAAAAGGCAGCCGCGCAGCCGAACCCCTTTTGTGCTGGACGGTACGCCAACCCCCGCCCCACCAACACCGGTACAATCTGGGTCAAAAGGTGTCGCCGAAGGCACCGCGCCCCCGCGAGGTCGGGCCAACATCCGAAACGTACCAGGATCGAAATACGACCAGACGAGGGGCAGTGTGGGCATCACGTCGTGGACGATGTCCTCGTCGGCGTTGTGGAAGGGGTGGAGGTGGTGACGGTGGTGACGGTGGTGACGGTGGTGACGGTGGCGGCAGTGGTGCACGTCCAGGATGGTGAACCGCTCGCCGACTTCCAGGTCCATGTTCCTGGTGCACAGTCGGGGGTCGTCGGGGGGAGAGTTCGCGGGGGGTCGTGGACGCCGACGGCAAGGGGCCCGCGAGGAGGCCGACGAGGGGACGACGAAGGCAGCAGACGCCGCGGTCGGCCCGACAGTGCCGCCAGGACGCCGTCGTCACGCCAAGCGCCGCGCCCCGAGGCCGGCGCCGTAATCCCGGGGGAGGAAGGGGGGCGAAAAATGACGAACCTTGCGGGATTACACGCCGCGATGCCGCCGCCAGCGGCCGCCAGGCCCGGCGAGGACCTCCGGCCGCCGTCTCTGTCGCTCACGCACCGGCAGCGCACCGGGCGCGACAGAGACGGCAGATCGGCTGATTGCGATTCCATGTTCGCGGTGCTCCGATATATTGGGGGCGCGCGGAGGTACAGCCGCCATCTAGGACGACTCGATAGACCCACACACACGGAAATAGCCATAAAATAGGGCGGGCAGAAAGAAAAAGAGGGCGAAACGCCGCTAATTTCATCGATAATATTGATAACCACCATAAAGTAATGAACTCTAGCGGGGGGAATTCGGCCGTTGCAGAGCGACACAATCCTTCATTTCCTCTCTTGGAATTCGTCCGCGCCCTGCACGGGGAGGGCGTGGTGGTTGTGGTGCACGCCGCGAGTGAGGGGGTGTGGTCACACACACACACACACACACACACACACACACACACACACACACAGAGGAAGAATAAAAAAAGGAAGGAGGCAAAAAGGTGTATGGGGGAGGGGGGTGGGGGGCTGGTCGGAGTCATAAAAGCAAGAGCGTGTGCGCATGCAGAGACGCAGGGCTTATGCCTCCACCCCGCCGACCCGGTCGGCTCCACCCCGCCGTACCAAGACAATGTTATCCGCACCGCATTCCGACCCGTGATAATGAAAAATGTATGTATTTATTACCGGGATGTCCGTCGCCCCATGCTTTGATAAGTATCAATCATCCAAAAAATTTCAGAGTGCAACACAAATTTCGCTCCTCCCCCCCCCCCCCCCCCCAAAAAAAAAAAAAAAAAATATTACAAAAAAAAAAGGAAACCCAGAAATTCTACATCTTTCACAAGGAAAAATCCGGGAAGTCACCATGAGTGTTTCCACGCGACGCGAGGGAATTTTTAAAATATTTTGGCCGTGGGCAGTCGGCCGACAGACACCTCCCAGGGAACGCTATGCCCGATCCGGCCCGCTGGCTGGGCCCCGCTGAGCCCCGCTGGGCCCCGCTGCCCCAGTAGCAGCAGGCTGCTCTCTATGGAAATGAGAAGTAAGGCGCGCGTCGACAGGAGTCGTGCACAAGTACCTGCATACCATTTCAGTGACGGATAGTGAGGTAGTCTGAACGTCGTTCCAACCAGGGTAGGTGCAGGTGAAGAAATCACGCCGAAAGAAAAAGCACACTAAGGATTTTTTTAAAAAATCAAAAAAAAATAATCACACCCTATTCAAGAGTGGTTATTTCAGACAAAACTTG
The DNA here is from genome assembly GCA_038380765.1 of Odontothrips loti. Classification (NCBI taxonomy): domain Eukaryota; kingdom Metazoa; phylum Arthropoda; class Insecta; order Thysanoptera; family Thripidae; genus Odontothrips; species Odontothrips loti. The sequence continues at coordinate 9,745,334 of CM076256.1, forward strand.
CTAAACTGCAATTTTTTTTTAAATTGGGGTGTCCTTTTTTAAAATACTGTGATTTTTTTTCCATAACAATTTAGTTTTTTTTTACCTTGCACTTACCCCAGATTTACAAAAAACCATTGTGCGTGTGGGGGAAATTCGAGAACCACCTTCATTACTCGAGGAGGGGGGTACTATACGGACGCCCCCCGCCGAGTCACCTCCCCGACAGGTGTAGCCGCCCATTAGCACCTGATACACACCCGGTACCCTCCACAGGCTCCCCGCCCCAATTATTACAAGAAAGGCGTTTTGTCTTTAGTTCTCGGCCAGCGGCGGCCGCCATATTATCAGCTGTTGCTTCCTTCTTTCCTTTTCTTGGAGGCTGCACGCTCCGTTGATGCGAGTCCCGCGCGCATCGGATGAAGCCAAGCCTCTCACCTCGCCTCCATCTCTTCTGTCCTCATCCCTCTCGCACCGGCGGCCGGCCGGCGGGTGGGTGGGAGAGAGACAGAGGACGGGGACGGAGGAGAAGCAGGCAACTCGCATAGCCGTCGAATCCGAGACAAGTTCTCACGTCGGTATGAACTGAGGCCGCGGGGAAGGGGTTGTCTCTCTCTCTCTCCCATGCACGGCCGGCGGAGCGAGAGGGACGGACGGCCGGCGGACTCATTCACCAGCACGGAGAGCACAGAGCCTTCGCGCTACAGTCAACACCAAAAATAAAGCCCCTTTTCGGTTCGGCGCCGCGAGGCTATGAGTGTACAGTCCGCTAAGGAAGTAGTTGTAACGCGACGCACAGCATTCTGATCCAGGCTGTACGGCCGGCGGCCGCATACTCCCAGGATGCCGTCATCGATGCCGGGTCAGAGCACGGCTACACTGTCAACAAGTCTATCTGATTATTTTATTACTATTTTTATTAGTTTTATTTTTGAAAACTTCCTACTTCTAATAGTGGTATCCACCCCGTGGTGACACTGGAGCAGGCGCGGATCCAGGGGGGGGGGAAGGGTCAAAGATATAGGCAACCGGCATAACTTTTCCGCCTGTAAATAGGCAAAAAGCGTGACCTTGCCCCCCCCCCCCCCCTAAAGCTGCTCCTGGATCCGCCACTGCGCTAGAGTAACTTCACCGTCACCCGTCGGTGATTCCAAAGCGACGAGCAAGGCGGGGACACAGGAAGGCACGATCGGACACACCGCACGGCCAACGGTACCCGCGCGCACACACACACGCGCACACACACGCGCCCGCCACGCGCCCGCCACGCCTATCATAAAAAGGGACAACGGTAACGCCGACCAAAAATGGAACCTCACAGCCCGCCGCCGCCGCCGCCGTGCCGCGCACTTTCGTTTCATTGCCGTTCGGCGGGGCGGGGATTCGAACCCACGCCCAAGTAGAGCACGGGCGATCGAGTGTGATCGTGTGCGCGATGCGTCACTCGCCGCACCGCGGGCCCAGGCCAGCTCAGCTCGGGGCCGGGTCATGACGCAAGCTGGCGCAATGGTCGGGGCGGGCGCGGAAAAACGGAACGGGCCCGGCCGGGATTCGAACCCGGGTCCGGCCGCGGCTAGTCGGAGGACTCCAGAGAGGCTCCAGCATGCTCCAGCACCGGCCTCGGGGCATTGGTGCCGACGGCTGCTGTCAGTGACCCTGCGGCCTGTGCTGTGGCAGTGCAGATGCCGTTCCCTGCCCCTCCCTCCCTCCCTTCACCTGCCGCTGCCCCCGCCCTTCCCCTCCAGCCGTGTCTGCCGGGCTACGCCGGGCCGGTGCGCTAGCTAGAGCAGGGACCGATCGCAAACTACGTAGCTGGCCGGCAATCATCGTCCGAATGAGAGCGCCGGGAAGCAGGCCCCGCGGCACGGCCGGGCACGGCGTACTGAGGCAGCATCTCGGAGACAGCCACAACCCCTCGCACACCGATCGCCCTGATGTGCTCCCGGAGTCTCTGCCTTTTACGTCCGGCCCCCAAGTACAAGACGGCGACCATGGTGCGGGCGGTGTGGCGGCGAGCGGGCCCCCCAGCGCCCGCCGCTCCGTGCCCTGTGGTCACGGTCTAGCTTTCCTAGGCTAGGCAAGCCTAGGCCAGCCTAGGGGACCGTTAACAAACGACGAATGCGCGCTGGCAGACGCTGCTCCGCGGACGTGTCCCAGAGCATCACAGACAGCGAGACACGTCGGCCCATTCAAACTAAACGGGGCACAATGTGGGTTTCCACCCCTACAGGGTGACAGACAACACGGGGCATCAAAGTACATACAGTGCACAAGAGATCATGAGAGCAGCTTGCAGTGGAGTAAAATGTTCAATGTTTTCTCTTTTAAAAAGCAGACTGATTAGCTGATACACATAACCACAGAGGTAAAGCGCTCGTTCACAGCCAGTTGGTAGAAGCGGCAGGATGTCCTTCACCAGCACAAGCAGTAATTGAAGAGTAGTCACTCACCTAGCCCATCGCAGCTCTTAGTTTCACCAGATGGCACCTGCTTCGGGGGTGCAGGGGGTGGTGACGTGGGCTTCGATATCACCGGTTTTGGCTCCGGCTCCTTCTTCTCTGGTTTCTTCTCTACAAATTCTGACTCCAGGAATGAAGGGATAGGAGCAGCTTTAGGTTTAGAAGGTGGCTCTGGAGTTGGGTCGCGAACAGGAGTAGGTTCTCGTACAGGCTCTGGAGTGGGCTCTCTGATGGGCTCAGGAGTCGGCTGTCGAACAGGGACAGGAACAGGAGACGGCTCTCTAATGGGGACAGGAGAAGGTTCACGCACCACTTCTGGTGTCAGTTTAGATTCAGGCTTCGAAAGGAAATCTTCAAGAGGGTCAGAGAGGGTCAGAGGTGGTGAAACATTTCCCTTCGAACTGAAACCATCCAGAGGATCATCGAAATGAGCAGGCTTGGTTTTGAGAGGTTCGGAGAATGGGTCAGGGGATGGAGTCTTGTGACGAATCACTTCATCTTCAAGGCTGTAATCTTCCTTCTCAACTGGCGAGCCTGAATATGGGTTATCCAGCAAGGAATCGCCTGCGGCGTAAGGCTTTTGGGCCTCATGTTGCAGGAACGACATGGTGTCCATGATGTCCTTGCCAGCCTGGCCTGACGTGGGTGAGTCACGAAGAAGCTTGTCATCCCTGATGGGCTCGGCAAAGTGCAGCGGGTTACCCTGGCCCATGCCCCCACTGAGGAAGTCATCCAGGGGGTCGTGGGCATGCTTCGGGGAAGCCTCGCTCTTGAAATCAACCGCCTTCAGTTCTGGAAAATCCAAACCAAAATCATGTGCTGGCTGTTTGGGTGGCTGGGCAAACTCAGCGATGTCATCCCGTTCTGGGTACATTTCGAATTTCTGAGCCGCGAGGTCCTCGTGTAGTACGTCTTGAGCGTTGCGAGCGCTTTCGTTCGAGGGCGAGTACTCGGCTCTGTACGCCTCCGCCTCCAAGTGCTCGAAATCGTCCACAGAGTCATGGTCCCTCCGCATGGGGAGGGAGGGGCTGTAGCCAGGGCTGTAGCCCCCCTGGCTAGAGCCCGTGTTTGTGTGCAGGTCCGTCTTACCTTCAGAATCCATGCTTGCAGAATCCGCCTAGCTCCAACTATAAAATCCCAAGTCGGGCGTAGAGCACTGTTTACGCCAAAGCTGGCCAGCAGCTAAGTCACACTAGCGAAAATTTAATTCACAGCGGCACTCGCGAACCGAAACTGGCTGGATCTGCCTATGCCGTCCGGTGTCGACCACGGGGTTACTGTTACTGTCAAACGAACGTCCGAAAAGGAAAACAATCGACTAGAGATGGCGGTGGCGGCTGCTGGCTGGCTGCTGCTGCTGTCTGCGTTGTGCCGGTTCTCCTCCAACATCCGGACAAAGATGACTCACTCCTCCCGTCACTACCGTCCGCCCCTCCACAATCCTTTCGCCTCGCCCCTCCTCTTGAATGGGAATCCTTTCGGCGTGCGAAGCACCACGATTTTTCTTCCTCGCAGTCAAAGTATCCGTCGCAAATCGCACTTTTCTTGCTAGAATTTTTCCCCCTTTTCCACCAGTGCACCCCCGGTACCACCCCGTGCCGTGACAGAAAATTTTGTGTTTGCTGTTTTCAGTTGGTGCTCTCGGCTCGCAGGGGCGGCGCGTGCGCAGAAAGGGCCGCGGGGAGCTAGTTCCGACGGCCGCCACTCCCACACGGGCCGAGCGCAGCGCTGCAGGTGCGAGCGCGAGGGACAGTCGGAGCCGAAGCGGCATGCAGACGGCCAAACATGGCCACGGAGGGACTTCTTAACGACGGTGCACACGCACGTCAGCTCAAGACCGTCACCGTCAACGGCAAGCACGCGCTGAACGCCACCCGCGTCAACGGCAAGACCAACGGTATCAAGAAGAATGGCCACGCCCGGGTAAGTGCGCCGACGGCGACCTCGTCGTCGGGGGTCCTCGGTGACAGTGGGGCGGTGTCGGTGACGGTGGCCTCTGGGGGCCAGGACCGTCCAGCACCGCCCCGGCGGTGGCCGTCGACGCCCCCTCGGGGATGGCCTGCCATCCGCAACGCCCGTCCTTGCCTGACAACGCCCGCTAGGCCGTGAGGGTGGACAGTGAGTTGACGTACAGGTTATGTGGTTGACGGGGACCCTCCCGTGCCCCGAACGGCTCCGAGCCCCAGGGCTGGGTCCAGGCTAATTGGTCGGTACAGCACCGTCCAGGAACAGCAGCATGGAGTGACTGTCGTGACAGTTGCTGCCTGTGGTTGTATGGATGTCGTGTTGCTGTTTGGGACCTGTGGGTAAGGGAACTCCAAGAGTACTATGGGATTTGCTGTCCTTCAGAGAAGCATCTTCCACAGCCCTTTCTGGAATTCTCAGCCAACAGAGCTGTGTCTGATGAGATTCAATAGTATTTGTTGCCTTAAAACCATTTTTAAAAAAATTTAATTTTTTTCCTGCAAACTGAGAATTTATCACCAAAGATAAATAAATTACATCTTCTAGAAAAACTGTAGAAAGTATTTTTAGACTTCTTGGTAGGGTTCTGAAAGGTGTGTGCTAATGAAAGTCAGTGTGGCTAGCTGTTAGCACCCTAGTACTAACCCACTGCATTTTCATATAAAAATTTTAACTATTTAGTGACCTTCATTGTGAAAGTTGTTGTGGTTTTATTAGCAACATTCCCAGTTCATTTCACTATCAACATAGAAAATTGAAGTACCAAGATAAGATTTGTATAATGTTTAACACAGTACTCTTGTCATTGTAAAAAAAAAAAAAGGTTTTGTTTTCTTGACACCAAGAATTATAATTTTTTTGTGCAGGTTGGTTGCAATGGAACGTCTGCAGAGATTTCACCAACCAAAGCCAAAGAACAGCCCCACTCAAAAGAGTCGTTTGAAGAAGTGCCACTCTGCACAGCAGTGACGACTTATCTGGGATTTTACTTGCTTGTGGTATTAGGCTACCTCAACCAGTTTCTGTTTGCACCTCCAGTTGCCAAAGAAAGTAACCGAAAGGTATCAACTATGTTGTTCTTCAGATGGCAATTGAAGTAAACTTATATATTTTACAAAGTCTAACACTTTTTTCCATCTGGACAGGGCTACGTTCCTCTCTATAATAGATTTGAGCAATTTTATTCACGCTATGTCTATAGACGCATAAGAGATTGCTGGAACCGACCTATTTGCAGTGTCCCTGGTGCTGAAGTTGTCTTGAAGGACAGAGTCACACATGACTATGGTTGGACTTTTGAGTAAGCTTCAACTTTTCTAAAAAAGAAATACTTATCTTTTGAAAAAATAGTTGAAGTAGTTCTTACAATATTTTGTTCTTAGGTATACAGGCCTTGAAAAAAAATGCTTGAACCTAGGATCCTATAACTATCTTGGATTTGCTGAAGCTACTGGCCCTTGCGCTGAAGACTCCATTGAGTCAATAAGGAAATATGCTTGCGCACTTTGTAGCACTCGCCATGAACTTGGTAAGCATTTTCATTTCACTTTTCACTCTGCCATCCTATTTGACTTACCTTCAACGAATTCTCTTCATTATTTGGTTTCCGCTTGTTTAGGAACCAATCCTCTACACTTGGAATTGGAAGAAACAACAGCTCGGTTCTTGGGAGTGGAAGCTGCCATTACTTTTGGAATGGGCTTCGCTACCAATGCTCTCAACTTGCCATGTCTTCTTTCTCCTGGTTGTTTGGTTGTCAGTGATGAGAAAAATCATGCTTCTCTCATTCTTGGACTGCGACTCTCTGGTGCAGCAATCCGAGTTTTCAAACACAACAGTGAGTGTTCTCTTTTCAGTTCCAATTATCAGCTTTCATCGTAGTTTTCTTGGACAGATTTGAAGAGATTGTATCCTCTTGCAGATATGAAAAATTTGGAGAAGGTGCTTCGAACTGCTGTTGTTCAAGGTCAACCCAAAACTCATGAGCCATGGAAGAAGATCTTGATTGTGTGTGAAGGGGTGTACAGTATGGAAGGATCTCTTGTTCACTTACCCGAAGTCATCGCCTTGAAAAAAAAGTATAAGGTTTGCACCCAAAAAAAAATTATCATCTGTTTTTGTTGTTTTCTTGTAATAATTAGGTTTTGTTTATATTCTCATTCATTCCATTTCCCTCAGGCTTACCTCTTCTTGGATGAAGCTCACAGTGTTGGTGCAATGGGTCCACGAGGACGTGGTGTTGTGGATTACTTTGGTGTTGACCCACATGATGTGGACGTTTTAATGGGTACTTTCACCAAGAGCTTTGGATCAGCTGGTGGCTACATTGCAGGCTCCAAGGTACAAATACCCCAGCAGTCAAATCAACTATGGATAAGATTTCTGAAACTGCATAATTTTAATTTTCTGAACTGGGTCAATCAATGTTTGTGTGCGCTTCTTACTTGCTTGTAGGAGCTAGTCGACTACCTTCGTGTTAATAGCCATGCAGCCTGTTATGCCTCCACCATGGCATCTCCTGTGGCTCAACAGATTATTACTTCAATGCGTATCATAATGGGTGAAGATGGCACACATGAAGGTTTGTAGCTTTCCACACGCTTTGTGAGTTGCTTTTTGCTTTAGCGTTTGTAGTTCATGAAATTATTTGATCTGTAGGTCAGAAAAGGGTGTTGCAGTTGGCACGAAATACTAGATATTTCCGGCGACGGTTGCATCAAATGGGTGTTATCATATATGGACATGAAGATTCTCCTGTTGTGCCATTGTTGGTTTACATGTTTTCCAAAATTGGGTAAGCATTATGTTCTCTGCTCATATCTTGGATACTATATTCAATAACTTTCCTAATGCTATGCTTTTTCTTTGTAACTTATTTAGAGCTGTGGTGAGAACCTTGGTTAGCAAAAATGTTGCTGCTGTGGGTGTAGGCTTCCCAGCGACTCCTTTAATGGAAGGTCGCATCAGATTTTGTTTATCAGCAGCTCATACCAAGGAACAGTTGGATAATGTAAGACCTCTTGTACTTTCAACTGTCTTATTTCTTAGTTAATGTTTAATATGTCAACTTCATAACTCTACTTGTACCCTTTACAGGTTCTGGATGTATTGGAAAATATTGCTGAAACCCTTGGACTGAAGTATTCCCAGCGCCCCCGTTACAAGGGCGTCATTCAGTATGAGGATGGAATTGAGTGAAGTTAAATGAGTGATGATACATCTACTTCAAAATGTTGCCTTGCATCAAGGCATCAAGTACAATCATGGACATTGCACATTGACCAGAATGGGCCACTATTTTTGATACTGTGCTTTTATTGTTTCATTGTCAAGGTTATTGTGCTTGACAATCCAAATGGGTATTTTAGTGACGTATGGACAGCTTTTTTTCTGTTCTGATAAGTGCCTTTAAATGTGCAAGATAAAAAAATCTAAATTGTTCTGCCTTCTGCAACTGTAGGCTCAGTGTGATGTCAAACTTACTATGTCTCCCAAATAGTTCTTAATTTGTACATAATGTTTTGCATTTCAAATGTGAAGTAGTAGATGCTAGCACATGTGGAATGATAACTGTCTTTAATTGTTTGCTTTTATTTATACTCTTGTCTAGAAAACAAATTGCTTTGTTGAAATTTGAAAGTGAGTTGTTGATTTCCTTGAAATCTGCGTATTAAGTCCGCTCTGGTTGTTGTTGTCAGTATGGTAAAAACTAGTGAAGGGCGCAGAATCAGTAATTTAATATTAATTCTGCAAAAGCAGCATATCATTGCATTTTCTATTAAGTGGTTCAGGAATTTCTTTTTTAGTCATGTCTTTCATTTTTAGGTGTATTTTTAAGGAACAATAAGAGATACTTTGTAATTTGTTGTAATATTTTGAACACATTTTCTTTGACAACTTGGTATTTCCTTTCTGTTGACCTTTTTTTTAAAGAATTCACACACGTTATCACCTGGCCCATTCCTAGATTTGCATTTTCAAAATAGAATTAATTCATTGTGATCCTCCTTCTGTTACCCATAAAGGAGTGAGATCTAAATTTTTTTTATTCTTTGTATGTTGCTGCTCACAATATTACTGAATAGAACATTCCGAACTCCCTCGATTCGAACTTATTCTCTCAATGTCGTACCCTCTTCATTATGCTACATCGTTGAAAGCATATTTTGCCTCCTAGGGCATACACATTTGCCTTAAGTTTGTGTAACCATAGATATCAAGCGAACTGTTTACCATGTGTGTTCACAGGCAGACTGTTTTTCATGATATTATTCTGCAATCCGAAGGGTTTTTGAATTTTTTTAACGCACTTCAGCCCCCCTTTTTAAGTGCTAACATTCATATTTTTTATATGAATTTGCTTTTTGAAACATGTAAGTGATAGGATATTTTTCCAAGTAAGCAGTAAACGTAGGTAATTGTGCCTCTTGGCGATAATGGCTTTTCAAAATATCAAACGGCTTCAAAAATTTGTGGCTGTAATCTGTGATGTCCACATTTCAAATACATATTTACTTTCTGAAAGCAAGTAAGTATTATTCTAGAAATGATTTATGTACCATTAATTGGTGCACTTTTTAGTCCAAAGCTATAAGGCCTAGGGCATCTTGTTTGTTTTAAGCAGTTGATTTGTAGTTGTCACAAAGCACCTGACAGTATTGACTGAATTCTAGGGAAGTGAAAACAAGACTAGAAAGGAAAGGATAAGTGTGAATCTTTCTAACCGAGTTATTTAACCACCATCTTGTGAAGGTCTTCCTCTTTTGCCTGCTGCTTGAGTACTTGGGTTTATTCCTTGATTTTGATAAGGGAACGTCCAGAACCAAGTTGCCTTGTGATTGTCTATCATGTATTTGTATCCATAATGTGTCATTCATTGTCCTCATAACATTTTAAGACATTGGTTTTGACATTTTCATTGTATGTTGTGCATAATGTGTTCATCTTACAGTTTGTTAATGTTTGCACCAATGACACTTTTGTCTTGCTTGCACTCAAGAAGATGCCTGCAATTTTATGTTTTCATGTTCCTAATAAATTATTCAAGACTGTATGAGACACACAATCACGTGATAAAATCTTGAATCAATTTACGTATGGTATGAGTTGGAGTGCCAGAATACGATTTGTTCTGTTCCTCATGTTGAAAGGAAAACAGGACACAATGCTCTAACGTACATGAGGATAGCTCATTAAGGCAGTCACTATGTTTGCCTTATTTTCTTCTTTTTTTACTGCTCATACTATGCATTCAAAGCACATACGATTCTATGGATCTCCAATTTAGCATTCTTTCACCTTTGAATTGTTTAGTATCACTGAAAGGAGGTGTTGCAATTCACCTACAAGAATTTTGTCCCTGGTAACAGACACAGGTGTGTTGAATATTTTCTGACGTATCAGGTACTCTTAGTTCCTTGAAGCAGCTTCCTCATAGGTATCGGTAAAACAAATATTGCAATGTTCCTATTTGTTTTTACTGAAGTTACATATGATGAGGACGGAATAAAACAAGAAGTACAAAATGTCTTCAATTTTGTTATTTAAAAAAAAAATTGTGCACCCTTTGTCTCATATTTCCAGCAAAATTGTTGCTGTGTACAGATCACATTGATAAATGATTGCAAACAGGAAGAATGATAAGGACATTTAAAAAAACTAAGGAAGATTAGTAGCACTATGATTAACAAGAAAAACAATAGCAATATTTTTATCCCACTTCAATGCGATACTAATGTCTAGAACACAACATAGAAGATTAACATAGTTTACTTACAGAAGGAAAACAATATGCAAGGAACTTGCGACACAAATTACAGGAATTTTTTTAACACCATCCTAATAAAATGTATTTTTCATAGTAAATACAACAAGAATATGGAAATTTGAAAACCCATTTTGTTTTCACAGAAGCCTATTAAATTTACACGCAAATGCTTCACTCTGGATATAACATCCTTGAGAAATTTACAAGGGGAGACTCCTTATCATCCGGAGTATTGTGCGAATCCAATATAGGGTAGTTTTTGTAGTCAAGACTGGATGAGGATTGAGATGCGGCTGCTTGATCGGGTGCACGATAATGGGACCGTCTGGTGACTTGGGCATCACTTTGTTGAGCCAATGAATTGTAAAATTGTGGAGGACCATATCTAGGACTGGTATATTCTTGAAGAAAAGTTTCTGATCCTTCAGCACTTGAATGTGGGACATGGTCAGTACACCTTTGAGCTTCAAAAGCCACAGATAGATCATCTGAAGGATGCACTGATTTTTCATAGCAGGTGTACACAGAGTGTTGTGCATTAGGTGATTGCGCAGACGATGGGTGGATAGGTGACCTGTCACTAGTGTGAACATAACTGGGATATGTTGGGCCTAAAGTTTCATGGGAGTGTTGGAAGTGTTGAGAGACCAATTCTGGAACCTGCTGAATAGTAGAATCGGATTGATAATCAAACCTGGGTTTAGGAGATGGCTGCATCACTATGTTAGACTGAGAATAGGGTTCATTGGTACAAAACTGAGGTCTGGCCTGGAACACTGGCACATGAGAAGGCTTAGCCTTCAAGAATGTTTGGCGAGAATGCTCAAGGTGCCACTGAGAGACCGTCTCCATTTTTTCACGAACAGGAGGTGAGTTAGGAACCCAGGCCTTGGGCATGGCTGATTCCTGATTCCAGCCTGGTGAAGATTCATAGTAATACTCTCTGAGAGCTGGATTTCGAGGCACAGCAGCAGAGTGAGCAATTGAAGTTTGTTGAGCAGACTGATCATGCCCACATGGCTGTGTACCATAGAATGAAATAATCTGGGTTCCATCTGTTGCCTGCCTATTCGAATTGGCTTCCCCAATATTGTCTACAGTAATCTCGCTTTCACTTTGGAAGTATGGTGTTCCCTTACAATGCCCAGCACCACGTTGCTGGTCAAAACCTATTCCTTCGACTTGTCCATCCCCAGGTCCGCCAAAATGAATAACAGACTGATGTTGGGGGGGAGGGGGATGTGCCCCTATCTTTTGCGGTCTACAACGGACCTGGTCAAGTGTTAGGTTGGCATCTATGATAGCTGGTGGCCTGGTTTGAGAGTAGGGCTGACTTAACTGGGAAACTTGGGAACAGAAAGAGGATTTGAAAAGATGTTCATCATTACTAGCATTACGAGAATACCTTGCATCACTATTCTCTCTGAGCATGCTTTGTAGAATAGGTGACTTAGAAGAAGTGGCATCTGACGTGGAGTGAGGCTGTTGGAGTCTGTTACGATTATTACCATACTGATAAACTCTTTTTAGATCTCTGCGTGGTGGCATTGCGGCTTCATCAATGATCAGCTTGCTTGGAGGAGTTGGCTTAAAACCAGTGTCATTAGATGAATGCATTTGTTGTGTTGGATTTAAAGAAACTTTAGAAGAGTCAGGAGGTATTGGTCCTATCAACTTCAGTGGACCAACAAGTTCTGAAACTGAATCCTGTTGCTGCGCACTTCTTCCCCGACCAGCACCCTTAACTGCGTTTGCACCAGAGGCTTTGGAAGCACCTCTGCCTCGGATCCTACCCTCTCCTCTACCCCTGCCTCTACCCCTGCCCCTGCCCCTGCATCTACCCCTACCTCTACCTTGGTCCCCTTGATTGGTCTCATCAACACTTGTAACATTACCATTTGGAGCACTTGGCTCAAAACTGTGAACCTGCTTTTGAACTGTGGATCCATGACTGTGGTAAGCTATACTGTAGCTAGGTCCAGGTTCTGAGTTTAATACTTGCATTGTATTTGAAGTACTAGATTCAGAAGGTCCTAATAGAGAAGAGCTTCCTTCCACAATGCTCACAGCTTCTGAAGTCATCTCGGATCTTCTATTCATTGCACTAGAACTTGCAGAACTGACTGAATTGTCCACCCTGGAAACTGGTCGGACAGGGTCAGCACTTGCTGTAGAAACAGTCTCTGAAGAAGTTGGAAGTGGTAGACTATCAGGTTGACTGACAGGATCTACCAAAGCTATGGATCAATCATCCCCTCCACGAAACTTAGTCTGTAATGGGGCTATTTGGAATTTAAGTTCTCGTGATTCACGTCTTCTTAAAACACCAGCACAATGAGTGAGTTGCAACGCACAGTCAGGATGAGCTTTGTCCGGCAAAGCCGTACACTCTTTTTCAAATATTTTGGATAACCCATCCAATAGCTCCAGGAACCCTAATTGAACAGCAGCTTTACGGACACGGTTCAGTTCCTGTAAAAGTTGAAAAAAAAAGGTTACATATTTCCCAGATAACACTGTAGTTGGTACAACCCAACTGCTCAAAATCTACATGCCACGGAATGACGAGAGACTCGTAATATTGTTGTAAAAGCAAGAAAACTTGATCTGAAAGATTAGCTACCTTGTAGAAGGTTTGAGTTTTCTCTGGTAATTTTCTAGCACTGCGCAGAATTTTCTGAATATCTGAGTGCAAGCCACTTTGTCGAATCCAGGCAACAGTACTTTGACTATAACTTCTCTTCTCACTGGGTCGTACAGGAAATGTTGGTAATACTGATGGATCTTCAGGTTCTCCTGAGCGCCCAAGAGTAACCATTGCATCTTCTGCACAACCTAATTGCTCAAAATCTCCAAGCCATGGAATGACATCAATTCCCGGTTCAAGAACAGTAAGCATTAAATTTGATTTCTTCTTGGTGTCAGCCCACGAGTACAGTATGCCATACCATCCTTCTGCCACCTCACAAAGAGCTGCCATGTTTTCAACCTGCCAAAATATTGAATTGTTGTTTAAAGGTGACATTTTAAACTAAGGTTCCCAAAAAATGAAATAAAGTAAGAGTTATGACAACAGAATATACATTTCAATGAGCTACCTTTAAGGCTCCATGCAGGAGAACACAAAATGATGGTGTCTTTCCTTCATCATGGCTTTCCTCATCTGAGTCTTCATTTTTAGCATCAGTGTGATTAGTATGATTGGAGATTCCAGAGCCCATTGGTAGGACAAGATGTCTTGAAACAGCAGCGGGACTACCAATATCAGCTAATTCAAGAAATCCTAACACATTAATTTGATCACTTATTGCGTAGGATTCAGTAGAGAAATCTTTCACGTGAGTGTATGGCTGTAAAGAAAGAAACAAATGTATACAAAAATAATAGTTAATTCGTGCCCAGGAAACCATACATTTACTTTTACTCACCAATGGATGTGGTGACAAGGTAATTTTGGAATTAAGACAGCCACATCGCAAGTTGCCTTGATATGAAACAAACTCTGCTTCTGCCATCTTCCGGACCATTGCCTGAACACTTGCAATGGACAAAGGGCCTTCTGGTGAATGAATATTACCTTCCCCTCCAGCTAAGTCTGTCAGTTTCTTGAATAACTGCAAGTTGTGGGAAAGCTGAGGCTCATTGGGATTTGCAATCACTAATGCACTTAGTTTTCCAGGAAATGCAAACGGTAACGGAGGCCGGTGAGTACCAGAATGTCGGTCTAAGATATGTTTAAATGAGGCATCAGTGACTCCACAACTGCCGTCAGACACAATAATGACCTGGAAAAACAACTAACATTATCACAGGATCAAGGCAGAGCATCTCTCCATAAAGGGAAGGCAAATGAAATCTACTAACGTGACACGGAGTTGTGCTGCCCCACTCTTTCAGCACTAAGCGATTCACTGCATGCAGGGCTGGCTCAATACATGTTTTATCCTGATCCTCCACTGACGTCAGCTTTTGTTTGATTGAATCAAAATCTCTTGTGAATGGGCACACTTCATCACACGTAGAGGAATACGTCAGCTGGAAGAAAGAGAATGAGTTCAAATAATTTCGTACAGGGTAGGCTGGCTGCCAAATTGGTGCACAAACTCAGACGTCTAGGCACTCACCAGAGAAACAAATTCCAATTTCGTGTAAACATTGAAATAGTCGAGAAGGGTGTTAATGCCATGAATGGCAAGCTGTAGTCTGGTGTACGTTTCAGACGAATCTGGGACCGGTACCGGCCGAGCCATTGACAGGGACACATCCAGGAGCACTATGGTCGGCATGTCCGTGCCGTTTCACAAACACTTTACCAGGCAAACAAAGCAGTCACAAGTTACATTTAGTACGTTGCTTAGTGGTTTTCCTACGGTTTCAGAATTCTCGGGAGAGTTGCAGTCGCTTCTGGCACCCAAAAGCCCGTCAAACTGTCCGAAACCACGCCGTTCGCCGTCCCACTTGTTTTGCGAGATGCTTTGCTTTGTTGTATACGTCGTCTGCTCCAGTCCGGGCGCTGCGTTTCGGCTCTTCCCCTCCCCATCCCCTTCTCCCCTCGCCCCTTCAGCGCCCTTCCTTCAGCACCCTTCGCCCCTTCACCTTGCCCTTTCCCTTCACCACCCTTCGAGAATCGATTCGAGACTTACTATGACAGGCAGAGATTCGGAGAACTTGTGCTCATGTCTGTGCTTGTTTTTGTTATTGTTCGGAAATCGAAAGTGGCAAGAAATGAGCCAGTGTTGCGGGATTTCCTAGTTTTTCCTTGTTTGCTCAACGGTTTTCGGCTTATTGTGATTTCCATCGGCGTCACGCACTCCGCCCCAGAATCCCTGCCCAACAGCGCAGTTCACTACAACGTGGTTTGTGCAGTGCAGCAGTATCAACGACCTTTTTTTTTGGCTGGTTTGAAGTTTTAAAAAATTATGTCGGCTTCGGAAGAAACTGTTGTTGCCGACCAACAAAAAGAGGTTGACACCTCAAAAGACTCGGAGGAGTTGTCGCAATGTTCTAATTACGATACACCGGGCAAAGGATCAGATGCAGTAAGTCTAGGCCTATCCCTTTTACCCAGGGATGCCAACACCGGTTGTAAACTGTTTTTTAATGTAAATAAACAGTAGTATACTTGTTCAAACGATTTATTTGACATTTTGCGTAGCCTGTTTACTTTTTATTCAACCATTAACTGGTTGAAACCCGCCCTTCAAAGCCTTTGAGTTTAAGTAGGTCTCCTAACCTCTCTGTCAACCTACTTTGGTCCTAACTGTCAAATTTAATACAATTGTTTTAAATTACATTCTTTTTTCGGCTCTTAGGGTAGAGAATTTTACAATCTTCCTTTTTAGTTAAGATTATACATTTTCCTGTTCAAATTGTATTTTATACACACTCAAGTTCATTTCAATTCCAACACTCACTTGTCATACTTTCCTTTTTAAAAAAAATCCTATCCTTTATTTCATGTGTTTAGAAATAAGGTTTGACTGATGTATGTAGTGTTGAAATATTTTTTCGCATGTCTAAATATTATTCCTATTAAGATTTGATAGATTCTATTACACATTAGCCTGCAAAGTGACTGTTCTGTCCCACACACTTTTGGGATGAACACACTCAAGGAAATTGACAATTTCAATTATCTCTTTGCTCTGCCGATTTCTTTGACACTTTAACTACATGTTTAGTGTGTTATATTGTTGCATATTTTGATTGAGCGCAGCACATAACAGAACTAAATAGGAATGTCAGTATGATTTTGCATTTTCTTGTCATTGGAATCTTAATGTCTCTTTGTGTGTGCTTATATGGGTTTTCAGTGTTAATTCGAGTACTCACCTTTGTCTTCACCACTGGAAAATCCCAAATATTTTGTAGTTAGGCTTAGTTGTCTTAAATGAATTAGGTGTAATGGCAGTCAGGGGTTTGGGGAATAACCCTGGCTTCTATTTTACAGGATCCTGAGGAAACTGCAGGTGGTGATGAGCACCTTTCTGATTACGGAGAAGGTGAACTAGATGGTGATGTTGATGGCGAAGGTGATGTCGATGGCGAAGGTGATCTGGATGGTGAAGGTGATCTGGATGGTGATGGACCCAATGTTCAACCGTTGGATTCCTCAGATGAAGAACGAGTTCCAGATGATGATCAGTTGGATGATACAATTGAAAGTGACAGGGAAAGTGTTACAGTTGATGATGAGCGAGAAGAAGGGGATGGTCAAGTAAGTTGATTTTTTTCTTCTGGTCATGGTGCTGAGAAGTATGAGAAAATGTCTCATAATATTGAGGTGGATGATATTTAATGTTTTTATGTACAGGAGAGCTCACCCTCTAAAGAGAAGAAGCTTGATGATGACGAGGACAGGAGGAATCCGCAGTACATCCCTAAAAGAGGAACTTTTTATGAGCATGATGACCGTACCGCTGATGACGTGTAATGACTTTTCCATTCCTATCTCTGACTTTCCTATTTAAAGTAAAATAATAATTTATGATGTGTATTTATCATTCCATCTGCAGGCAAGACACACCATCCAAAGAGACAAAAATAGATAGCCGAGATGGGAAGGAGGTTGGCAAAGACTCTGGCAGAAAAGTTTGGAAGGAGAAAGAGGACCGCTGGCAACATGATCGCTTCCAAGAGACAGAGCAAGCTCCTAAGAGCCGGGAGGAGCTATTAATGGTTTATGGCTATGATATTCGTAATGAGGAAGCCGCTCCTAAAGCCAGGAGGCGTAGGCGCTATGGGTATGTCACCTTGATCAGATGGACTAGCTTCTGTATTTTCATAATAATGTTATCTCACCTTGCTAACATTTCTTCCTCCTTTTTATCAGTCGCGGCCCAAATAAATACACACGCAGTTGGGAGGATGAGGAAGCGTACAGTCGGCCGTTGAGTGCATTTATTGTTGAGAAGAATGGAGAGAACAAAAAAGGCCCTCGCAGCAAGCCCAGAGTGTTAAGAAGAGGAGGTGCAAGTGGTCCAGGAGGATTTGACAAGAGTACTAGTAATATGCCCAGTGGAGATGGTGGAGGTGGTAGTACTGCTATGAATCAGGAGTTTCCAGCTCTTGCAGATTCTGAAAATGAGGGGGTGTGTATTTTATAAAGCTATTTGTGTCTTAGATCGGAATTATAATTTTGAAAGTGAGTTCTTGATTTAGCACATTTTATTGTATCAGGTTAAAAATGGCGATGAGAGGAAGGTTGGATCTCAGCCCTCATTTAGCAGTAAGGTTTCCGGTGCAGTTCAGACAAAAACTGTTGCTGGGACCTTTAATGCTAATCCAAAAGATGTTGTGGCTCCGTTTGGGTCTCAGCATAAGCAGCAGAGAGCTTCCCAGCAGTACTCTCAAGTTCAGAGCCATGCACCTTCAAGGTACAGTTAAGAGTTGAAAGTGATTGTTCATCATGATGAAGTTGTATATTTGTTAACAGACTGTGTATCTGCTCTATAGGCAAGAGGAGGAGTACCGGAAAGGATGGCGTAAAGAATCTAGTGATGATATGGAAGGTGGCAGTGGTGAAAGATTAAATTCCAGAGGCAGGGGTGGAAGACCTGCCCAGAACCGTAATCGCAGGGAGGATGAGCGTGAAGGTAGTGGACTGCTTTCGAGCGTCATTCTGTAATTAATCATTGTGCCTGCTGTATCTCATTAACTTAACATATCTTCGATAGGTCAAAGGTGGTCTGATCAGAGTCAGGCTAATGGTCCTAGAGGCCGGGGTGGTCGTGGAGGCTACAGGCGTGGTGGGGGCACAGGGGCTGCTCCTCATGGCAACCAAAGGCATCAGCGGGATCGAGACCATGAAGATGGAAATGATAGTGATGGAGGACAGCATGGATTCTCAGACGATGTCAGCAGAGATATGGGAAATTTGAGCATTTCCAACTCTCACCAGCAGTCTGCTTCAGGTGGAGATTACCAACGCCGTTCCAGCAGTAAGTAGTCCTGTCGTTCCCTTATGTGGTAAAAGAAATATAAATTGACTTATTTGCTGGGTGCCCAGTAAAGTGTGTTGCCCTGCCCTGCTAACATATGCATTCCTCGGTTAAGATGGCGCTGTGAGTGGCACGAATGGTGTTGCGGATCGCCGCCAAAGCATGCCGCCACGGATGCAAGAGAGTGCTGGCAGCAGACCCAAGAGGTACTCATCGATGAGGGCACGTAATGTCCCAGACACTGCGCCAGCCCCTCAGGCCCCACCCCCGGTATCTGCCGGCTACACACCCCCGGCGCCGCACACCTACTACCAGCCGAGTGAGTGTCTCTATTCTCCTGTTCGCTCACCAGACAGCCCTTGATCTCCGTGTCCTGCCCTGTCCTCTCCTATCCCGCTCCATCCTTAACCTGTCCTAGTCCAGTACCCTCTGTGGCTTCCCTACCCCTCCTGTTCCCACTTGCGCTCAAGACGGTCAGAAGGCCGCAGTGAAACATCCTAGGTACTTTGCAGCCTGAAATAAAAAATCCCCTCTTGAAATATGTAGACGTGGTTGAACCATGGGTGTGCAACTATATCTGTTTGGGAAGTGGATGTGCCTAACCTGCCTCTCTCCCTCTTTCCCCGCCAGACTACGGCCCGGCCGCAGTGGGTGGCGTCGGCGTGCCCGGGGTGCCCCCCGGAGTCGGCGTCGGCGTGCCCCCGCCCGGCGTGGCCCCCATGTACCAGGAGACGCCGTCCATGCCGGCCGCCTCGCCCGGCCACCAGCCGGTGCCCACCGTTGCCAGCGTGGGACCCCAAGTAGGGCCGCAGGTGGCTCCCATGCCCACCACCCTCCCGAGCGCCATCCAGTGCTTCCCGCAGGGGCAGTTCATCGCCCCGCCCCCGGGCCCCCCACCGGGGGCGCGCCTTCTGCCCCCCGGCTCCTTCATCCCCGCCGGCCCCGTGGGTCCCGTGGGTCCGGTGGGCCCCGTAGGCCCCGTGGCCGGCCCCGCGCCCGCCTTCGTAGCCGCCCCGTCCCCTCAGGGGCACAGCCATGTCCAGGGCCAGTACCAGCAACTCGCCTTCCAGCCCTACCAGCCCATTACTATGGTGGTGAGTATCAGCCGAGGCCCTTTTTGAACCTCTTGTAGTCTTACTGACCCATTTTGTTTTTTCAGAGTGGACCAGTGAGCCAGCCCCAGCCGGCTGAGTTATACCAGCCTCAGGGAGGGATCACGTACTACTCAACACAAAACCAGAACATCCCCCGAGCAGTGCCACAACCTCGAGTGAAAGCTGCAATTCCTATCGTACCCCCTCCGGAAAGGTCAAGTACAGCAGCATCTGATGCTGAGCACATGGAGGGTCATGAGTTGATGCATGAAGAGATGGCCCACTCCTCTACTCCTCCGGCAGAGATGATCGTAGTCTCAAATGAAAGTAATAATGTTTCTGCATAATGAAGCTGAATTAATTTATAAAATGCCACAAGGTGTTTTGTTTAAGACCTTGTTATGTACTATAGTTATCACATTTTAAAAAGAAAATGATGTGGCAAAGAATTCATACAGATATTATGTTATTATTATCATATTATTTGATGCTGTCAGTCAAATCGAATAGACAGGTTAAATTTGTGTTTAAATTTAGTTCTTTTGATCTTACAAAGCTGTAATGCAGTGTGCATTAAATTATTGTTATAGTATTGTTTTGATGACTTCCCCAACTATGGTTTTCCTGTGTTGATATCACATATAAGAGTTTGTAAATTTTTACCTACAAATGACTTAAAGCCTGTGTATCAGAGAGAATCATTTACATGACTGAAATTTGACATCTGCCTTTTGTAATTTGTTGGAGAGTATTGCATGGACATAGTGCTAGCGATACTTATTGAAATCCTCTTAACAATGAGGTTTTGTTATTATGCAAACCCTTTTACCCCCTTTTTCCACTTCAAATTTGCCGTCATGTAATCCCCAATATTATGATAAGCGAGGCAGATCATTAGGATTTTGATGTTGTTAAACAATTGCAAGTGCCTTCTAACTCCAATTTTATTTCTTCATCTTCAAGTATGTGCATCATTTAGATGATTTTATAGAATATATTGAGGTGTTATGTTGTTATGTAATTGGATTGATTGATAAGGAATCATCGGATTTCTTGATCAGCCACTTAAACTATATGCAGTAAAAGTTGACCTGAAATTTCCTAGCTTGGTTGCAGTTAGACTGCCGAATAGGAAAAAATAGTCATTGACTTGTTTCTTGATATGCTCAGTTACAATTATTAAAAGTTAAGTTTTACCTAATAATAGGCTTTGGAGGTTTCTTGTGTAGTTGGTATCCATTCTTTTTCTTCTTGATATTCTGACAATGGTGATATTGGAAATGGTAGGGGAAGGCTTTAAACTTGGGTCAAAGATGGTTTTGGTATTTAAATTTTTATCCTACCTTCATTTTCATTTGATGTCAACTGGCATATCAATTATCCTTTTAGAGTATGAAATGACCACAATTTGTCTTAATGGTGACTGTGAAGTATGTGAAGTTGCTTGTCTGTTTGATGTCCTCATATCTTTGTCATACAAACTCACTCTGATTTTTCCATGGGTCAAAAGATTACCCTACAACGACCATTTTTCCCCAACTAAAGTGCTCAAATGCTCTATAACTTTTTCCTATCTGGGTGTCCTATAAAAAGTTTGTCTTTTTCATCCCTTCAATCACAAGCTGCATCACACTTCTGTTTGATTGTTTTAAATGTAGACAATGTGATGAGTGCATGAAAACGTCCAATGAAACATCACTGCCTGAAAGCACTTCATCATTTTAGAAATTAGAAGCAAGGAATGTATTTTCAATTTTCTCTGTGTAAAATATGTTTGCATCATTCTACCAAAAGTTACATTAAGATGTGGTGTCCATGTATGAAGGTAGATCTCCACACGTCGGATATTTGTTGTTGCTTAAGGAATGGATATTTTGCAAGTTGGTATGACGTATATGTATGAGAGCCATAATCAGTTTCTGTGGACATTCTTTGTTGATTGCATCACAAGACGAGATAAAACTCATAAGGAAAATGTTAATATCCTTGGCAGAATTCAACAGCCTCTGGGAAAGGAATTCCAGCTGTAGGCTCACAAGAAGACTTCACTCTCTTGTTGTTGGGCTGCATTTAGCTTCTGTCTTTCTCTGAAGTATTTGATGATCAACCCTGTTCTGTAGTTTTCAAATTCTACTCATGTTGTAAATATTTTGTTCTTTCCTTTCTCTGTCCTTCAATTTTCAGAGCTCTCATGAAGTATAAAGATATTGGCCAATCAGCACCTGTAGTTTGCTCACTTCATTCTGGCGTGAAGGAAATGCTTATTATTATCCTACAAAACAAAGAAACTGTCATTGTAAAGTTTGCAGTTGTGTTCTGGGTAATGTCTGTCACACACATTATTTGAAGACAAGTTAATAGTTCACTAGTTGTTAATGGTTCATGAGATAACGTGATTGCTCTAGCTAATTGAAACATCTTGTTATGCTTTTAATTATTGTTGAACATTTGGTTGTTACAGTCTGGTTGCTGGCATTACCCATGACACTACAAATGATCTGTTAATGTTATGCCTGTGTGTTTTACTATGCATACAATGTAGCTAAGTCTATTTTGTAGGTCTCTTTTTTAAGCTTGTGTGACTAAACTTCTATGTGGCCGTTTTTGGAGTCAATATACTGTCTTTCCTATATAACATAGAAGTAGGTTGAAACTGCAAGTTGATGTGAGTTTATTCCTTTGAAGAGGCATCTGTCTTGATTAACCGTGACAAACCAGGGACTTCAGTTCTGTATAACTTTAGTGGCATGGCTCTAGAAGAATTAATGGAAGGGAACTGAAAGACAATGAGCTTAAATTGCAATTGAGCTTACGTAAAATACTATACTGTACTTTAGCTTTGTGGCCCCTGTTTATTCCATTCTCTTTGGTTCCCTGCATGCCCTAGAAGTTAGTGGGTTTATTGATTATACCATGTACTTTTATTGTTATACTGCATATTACTTTTGAATTTGAATCCTGTTTCTAGGTATGGTCTTCGATTTGCCAACTTGATTTGTAACTCACAGTGTTACATTAGGCATAAATGAATTTTAAGGTTTTAAAAACATGTGATGTGACCTCACTAGGTATAACCAAGAAATTCCCAGACTGATCAAAGTGAACAGTGTGGAAAAATTTAATTTGACATGGGAGAACAGAAACTTATTTGACTGAAATCTTTTATTCTGACTGTATTTTAATCTTTCTAAATGCAAAGTTTGAATTGAGGATTTTTCTTCCTTTCAAAAATTAATATGGTACTAGTGTGTTATATGAAAATTGATATTGTGACCCTAAAGCTTTGTTTTGTTGCTCACTGCTGCATTATATTCAGGTTGTCCAAGTAATAACCATTTGAACAGGGCTAAAGTTCCTATTTTAATTCCCACAAGCAATGCAGCAGTTATTTATATGTGAATCACACATCAACAGCATAGCTTCTTATGCTATTGGTTAATGCTGTCAACTTAACAACTTAATAGAACAGTTTTGTTCCTAGATAGAGAAACTTTTATATTTGACCAAAAGAGTGATTTTCAACAAAACCATTAAAAGTTTTGTTACCTCTCTAAATGTGTGGGTGTACAATCATAGGATTGTTGTGTGGCAAGGATGTGTGGAGCTTATGTTGTTTTTTCAACATTTGTTTCCATGATTCGTGAGCTTATAGTAAATATCTGTGTGTTTGTGTTTCTGTGTTTAATGAGCCGTGTGATTCACCAGCCTCCTCTGTTGCTGCATTGTAGGGTTGTGCTGATGGATCAACCGGCGGAAATAATCTTGCAAGTAGATGTAGTATCAGTTAGAATTAATCTTCGGTCCTACATTGAGTGCTTTCCCTTTGCCAAGGAAACATGTACTGAAGTGGAATGTTCTCTTCCAGTCCCAGTCTTTTGTTTTATTTATTTCTGTTGGTTATTTACACAAAGATATCTTTCTGTTTAAAACGAAAAATGTGTAGAAGCTTTTTGAAAAGCCTGAGATTTAGGAATAGTGTAGTGTTTTGAAGCAGGAGCGTTTTCTGGAATTCAAGATTGAATTCAATGAACTGATAGCTCAGTGCATTGCTGTAGATACAAAAAGAGTAGTGAATACCCTTCACTTTTCAAGGGATTTCAACTAGACTATTACTTCAGGTTTCTCATTAATTGATTTTGAGTATACACAATTTTTGCACATTCCCAAATACTACAAACCAGTGTGGTAGATTACTCCTTGTAGATTATGATGCACTGAGGTATCAACCAGTATATATTCTACAAAACTTGTGCTCTTATAATC
The DNA here is from genome assembly GCA_038380765.1 of Odontothrips loti. Lineage (NCBI taxonomy): Eukaryota > Metazoa > Arthropoda > Insecta > Thysanoptera > Thripidae > Odontothrips > Odontothrips loti. The sequence continues at coordinate 9,768,801 of CM076256.1, forward strand.
AAATTCAAACCCCTTGTGTGAATAACTTTAGATGATTGTATGTTTTTCCCCTTGTGATTACTACTGCCTAAATCAAGTATATTGCTATCAAAGCATCCTTTGCAGTTGTTTCTCGTAGCTATTACTTTTCCGTGACAAATTGTACCGAGATCTTGAAGCTGTGCTAGACTGCATTAACTATTTGTTTAGCAATCTGCCAAATGAGTGTATGGTATGAGTAAAGATCGATTAGATGAGCCAATGTGTGTTGTTCATGTAAGTGGGATATTGTATGCGTGCTAAGATGTGTGAGAGTTAAATGATTTATTAATGCACCCAAGACTGTCTAAGGAGTACTTTACTTACCTCATGTTACTACATTATTACATGACCATTTTCTCCTTTCTCTCTTCAAAAAAAATTTTTGCTTCTAAAGTGTTCAGAACCTATCAAAAGTTATCTTAATTCGGGTAATCTCAAGTGAAACCAAATTCTTTTTCAATTGTAGAGATGTAGATGAATGAATGAGTTGTATTCAAGTTAGATATTGTGATTAATTATTTTGCTGTTAAATCGCAGCAAGTTATATATGTATTTATTATTAATAATAACATTATTAGTTCAGTGAATTTTATGTTCACAGCTATTGCAGCTATCAAAGAACAAATGATTTACCCAAATATAGTTACTGTAATAATTTTTTATTTGTCAAATTGACAAACTTCATTCTGCGTCTTTGTACAAGCAAAATACAGAAGGTATTTAGGGATGTTCTTGCTAAATCATGTGATGCTAGTTTTAAATTTTGTTGTTGTTGAGCTCCTATTGCATGCTCTAGGTGTTGCCATTTGTGCTGTATCCTTAGTCCAGTCTTATATTCCACAAATATGCTGTAATTAACAACCGGAAAAATCAAATAAACCTGTTTAAATTTTATTTGTATTTGTGACTTTTATACCCTTGTCCTTTTTCTTTTTCTGTGGTAGTTGAATGGCTAGAATGGCCGTATGACTTGAAGAGACAAACCCTCATTGAATGAATTAATGTGAATTTTTAAAACGATTATCATAATTGCCTTATCTTGCTACTTCATCTAAAAGTAAAGACGTAAATATTTTTAGTGCACATTGCTTCAGTGAAGTGATTGGCATAGAGTTTGAAGCATAGACTGTGTTTGAAATTAAGCCCGTTCAGCAAATCTCGGGTCCTGACCATCTTGACATATATTGGCACCGGAATCTTGTTTTGCAGTATCTTCGAAAGGCACAAGACGAACGGGGACTATGCCTCCGTTTACAAGTATAGCACAGTCTATCTTCCAGAACACGATTTGAAATGGTTTCCTTCCCCACATTTGAACTACATTTTGCGCGCTCAACACTAGCGACAGTTCACGAACGTCTTCATGATGGTGAACGCGTACACAGAAAGAGTGCCTACACCGAGGAAGCCCCAGCATTCCTTTATTATGCACAACAAATTATAACTTTTCTCTCTTCCCTTTATTTTTCTCTCTTTACTGGGCGGCCGGCGCGGCAGTGGCGGTGGCAGCCCTGATGACCTTGTTGGGCGTCTGTGGATCCGGAGCCGAGGCCGGCTTCTCGGGCTTGTCGGTCGGCACCTCCTCCTCCACGGAGCGCGAACGGTGCTGGCCTACAAGCAGAGGAGAGGAAGGGGGACAGCCGTCAGCCAGCCATCAGCCGGGGCGGGGAGAGGGAGAGGACAAGAGGCGTGATCACCGGCCAAAATGTGACAGAAACCGAAGCGCGGAAGCTCTGCAGAGATTTGAAGCGCCGCTGTGGCAGTGGCACCCCCTGCGCTGACGAGTAAGCTTACCGGAGTGGACGGCGTCCTGCTCGCTGTTGGCCTCCACCGAGTCCTCCTTCATGAGCGGCAGCGTCCGGTCCTGCTCAGCCTGCGCCTGCTGCAGCGCCCCCTGCACCGAGCCCTGTACCGTGCCCTGCTGCTGCACCAGGTCGATCCGGGAGTCCAGCGAGAACTGTCGGCCCGACAGGAGCATACCGCGGATGCGACGTCGCATGGCTGGGGGGGCAAAGCGGAAGTGAAGCGGCACGAAGCGGAGTAAGCGACACACGAAACTCGGGACGGGGCGGTATTCGAACCCGCGATCCTCACTCACCAGGACTGTTCTTGTGCCCCAGGCGGAGGTGGGCGAAGTTGAGGCCGCACTCCGTCACCATCTCCGTGTCCATGTCGAACATGGCGGCGAAGCTGCCGTTGACGATCTTGGGCGACATGGGCGAGTTGGCCAGCAGCAGGCTGGAGCCGAACAGCTCGTTGCGCGCGCGGGTCTCTGCGACACAAACAGCACGAGGTCGGTGTTCAAATACCGGCCGGGCCGGGACTTTAGTTTGTAAACACCGAGCGCCTGCGAGTGCCGGGGTAGGCCAGCCCGCACGACACGCGTGCGCGCAGAGGTCGGGGCTGCCTACCCAGCAGGCGGCCGCCTCCCCTCACCCCCTTACCTGCGAGCGGCACCCTGGCCCTGACGCGCGTGGTGGGCACCTGGGCGTTGGCCGCCTGGTACTCGTGGATGATGACGTTCGCCGTGCTGCGGATCTCGGACCAGTCCTTAGTGATGTCCTCGGCGGTGGTGCGCGGCGAGGTGACAGTGAAGCGTATCACGTACTGGCCCTTGAGGGCGGCGGGCACGCAGTGCAGGGCACCTGAGTAGAAAAGCAAAAGAAAAAAGTTGAGAAAAAATGAGAAGGAAAAAAAGAGAAAAAGAGTCAAAGGAAAAGCTGAGAAGGAAAAAAGCCTGTATCGGTACGAGTGAATACCCTACCGTTGGAGTTGATTCGCTTGAGCAGTCGCTCGGTGAGCTCGTTGTCCCCCACCAGCCTGAAGACGACCATCCCCAGGTGCCTCTTGGCGGGGATCTCGAAGCGCGGGTCGGACAGCACCAGCGCCTCGAACTTCTGCGCCAGCCGGACTCCCTGCGGACCGGCACAGCCTCACTTCACTTCTGTCACCTCCCCTCTCTTCCCTCCCCTCCCCTTCCCTCCCTTCTCCTTACCTCTCGGATGTGCTTCTGCAGACCCTTGATGCCGTACTTGCGGATGACGAACCACAGCTTGAGCGCGCGGAAGCGCTTGCTGAGCGGGATCTGCCAGTGCATGTAGTCGATGGCTAGCCCCGAGTTCTCGTGCTGCAGGTACAGCGGCTCCACGTTGAAGGTGCGGTGCAAGGCGTTGCTGTTCTTCACCCTGGAAAAAAAAAAAGAAGAACAGGAAATTTCTGATACTAGGATTAAGTCCTCAAACTGAACACACCCTCGGGCACGTGCAGACCACGGTTGCGTTACAACGCTCGCGCTCACCACATGGCGGTGCAGTCGAAGTGCACCATCATCCACTTGCTGGGGTTGAAGGCCATGGAGTCCGCGAACTGGATGCCCGCCAGCCAGCCCCGGAACTCGGGGCAGATGAAGGCGGTGCCGGCGTAGGCGGCGTCCACGTGCAGCCAAAGTCGCTCCTCCTTGCCTGCCCACAGCACACACATTTCAGTCTCGATTCCGTTGGTGGGTAGCAAACTTTTTTTTTTTTTTTTTTTTGTTAAAATGTTGGGGCACTGCGGCTGCACGGGGCTGCGCGGTACTCACAGATGGGACCGAGCTCCATCAGGTTGTCGAAGGCGCACGCCCCCGTCGTGCCCAGGGTGGCGCACAGCTGCCGACAAGAAGAGCGCCGAGATGGAGCCGAGGCAATCCCCTTAATGAGGTCCCCTGAGGTCGAGCGGGCCAATCAGAGGCCACCACTCTCTCCCTACCCCTACTTCCGCCTGGCATCTCGGCAACCAGCCACGCTTAAGCGGATTGCGGCTCAGAGACCATGCCGCGATTTGTCCCCCTCCCCCCTCCTTATTTCCCCTTCACCCCCCCCCCCCCCCCCCCCCAACCACCACGACACGATACGACAGCCAACAGTAAATTTTGGTTGGGTGAACTAATTTTTCGTTGCACTAACGAGACGTCAGTTGCTCCGACAAAGAGGTTCGCTGCATGAGCAAAAAAAATACTGGTTAGGTACTCGCAGCGAATCTCTTTGTTGGAGCATCTATCGTTCCGTTGTTGCAACTAACTAACAAACAGTTCCCCCCAGCAAAATTTCAGTTCTCAGAACAAAAATGTACTGCTTGTCTGAAAATCAACTTAAAAAATTAGTTGCGACCACTAATCTTTGATTGTTTTTTTTTGTTTTTTTTTTCTCTCCCTGTAGAACAGGCTGGACGGCCTCCGTCTCCATCATCCCCCCGGACTCACGAAGAACGGGATGAGGCCGTTGGCGCGGTCCTTGCGGAGCGCCTCCCGCAGCCGGTCGCCGCGCAGACTGAGCTGGTCGTCACTGTCGATGTACCGCATCTGCACCAGCCCGATCAGCCCCGCCTTCTCCACGGAGGAGTGCGCCTGCCAGACAACCGGTGCCGAACCATGAAAAACTGAACAATTCCGAAGGTCTTTGGAATGAATTTAATAAATAGAACGATTTATATTTTTCTGAAAATTCGCATTCATCTATTCAGTTGTTACCGTCGCCCAGCTCGGGCCAGCCCACCTGGTCAGATGTGTACGCCACCAGCCTGCTGTTGATCTCGGCGTCCTCCAGGTCCGGGCAGCGCTCCTTGCATCGCCGTATGGCCTCGGTGCGCCCGGCCAGCAGGCAGATGAAGGTGGACTCGCTGGCCGTCGTCTGCGAACAAGTCAACAAGTAGGCCGTCATCCTGATGGCGTGTCCAGGGCGCGTCCACGTCCCGGCCCCTCTCCGCACCTGGATGACGCCCCCGCCTGGACTGTCGCTGCGCAGGTGCAGGAATTCATCGGGGAGGCCCACCATCCGGCCCAGCCAATTCATCACCACCGTCTCCAGCTCCGTGGCTGCGGGGCTGGCCGCCTGCAACGCCAGACCATCATCATTATCATCATCACCATCATCATCATCACTATCATCATCAGTAACATCATCACCGTCATCATCAACATTATTGTCTCTGCATCATCCCTATGTGACTTTACCCATGTGAATCCAATGCAGTTGATGGCGTCGGCGAGCATGTCCCCCAGGAGCGACGGGTACGAGTTGAGGGCAGGGAAGTAGGCGTGCATGTGCGGACTCTGCCAGTGGGTCACCTGGAACAGGACAGGACAGCAATGGGTCGCCGAGGCGGGCACTCGTGCACCGAATCAACTCATGAATTTCTCTCTGAATGCTCTCGCACCATTTACGCAAAATTCGCTGAAATTTGCCGAAGTGTGGCGAATCACATCGACATTTCCAACTCGCACGCCGAAATTCGTCGGACCGTTTCCCCGTTGCGTTTGAACCAGCGCGCCGTTCCCATCCCGTTCCCGCTGTTCCCGCCAAACGGCCGGCCTCGCTGGGGCCGGCGCTCGGTTCGGGCCTCGTCGCTGTCGGGCAGCGCTCCTGGCGGCCGCTGCCTGGCCGGCGGTGCGGAAACGCTGGCCGCACCGCGTCCACGACGTCCCTCGTCCAGCCAGGCGGAGAGGAGTGAGACTCGAGCGCATCGAGAGGACGCTTGTCCCTGCCGCCTCCGCTGCCGCCGCAGCCACAGCCGCACCTGGTGTACCTGCCCTGCCAGTACCATTTCATTTGTTTCCGAGTGTGTAGGTGTAGCCCATGCTGTCTACTTGCACGTGCATGCCGTGTTTGTCGCCGACTTGCGCCCGTCCGAGTCGCGCACGTTTCCTGTCCGCCGCAGTTCATGGCCCCGTCCGCAGCGGTCGTCGCGTCGGCCTGGTCCCTGGAACAGCCGCCTGGCCGCGCCGTGCCTCATGGGTTTTGTGATGGCGGAGTTCGGCGTGGCGTGGGTCGGGGACGCGGCGGCCGCGTTCGGACGCCGTGCGTTAGCGTGGGTTCGCGGTGCCGCGGTTCTCCCGCCTTGGTGTTCGCTGGTTCGTCCCCGTGTTTCTGCGCCGTGGTTTTCGCCGTGTAATGCGCCAGGGCCTCGGGGCGCGTCTCTTGTGCACCGCGTTTGGGTGCGCTTGGGTTGGGTCGGTCTCGCGTGGTCCCGCCGCCGCTGCGGCCGCAGTCTCAGTGGCGCGTGTGTTTGGGTGGCGCAGTGGCGGGAGTGTGGTCTTCGCCGTCGTCTCTTGGGGTGAAATCGCGGGTTCCGGGTTCGAGAACTGGCTGTGTTTGGGTTTTCCCGCGTTGGGCGGCACGGCCCTTTGCACGCGGGCCGCGCGCGTCCTGCCCCGTCAGCCCCGTGGCCGTGTTCCAGTGTTTGTGGTCGGGCGGCCGCCGGAAACCGTTCCCAGGCCCAGCCCAGCCCACATTGCTGGCGCTTGTCTCTGTGTGTTTTGTGTCTGTTTCCAGGTCGCCGCTCCTCTCCTTGCTTGTCGTGGTTGTGTCAAAGTGGCTGTGAAATGTTGATTTGCTATCATATCACAGTCAACTTTGATACGCACCAAGGCGAAGCACGGCCGTCGCCTAACCTCTCTGCGCCCCATCCTGTTGTGTGGACTCTTCGCTGGTTTGGCTGGGACATGCTGATATTGACCATATCACAGCTAGAATCAGTGAGGAGAACCACTTGCACTGTCTTCGCTGCTGCTGCTGCTGTCGCCTTGCTCTGCCCCTGTGTCATGAGCTTCCCGCTGATATTGATGTGACATGTACATTTGATCGTATCACAGCTTTATCAGCGAGGAGTATCATGAATGAGTTTGAGACGGAGGCTGCCGTGATTTATTAGTCATAAGTGCTTGCTCTGTGTCTAAGATGCCTGTATTTGTTGGTGTGCCAATTAAACGCTGCTGCTACTTGCTTTGAAGTTTGCTTTCATATCTCATTTTGTCCAGTCTAGCCTGTGCATGGTCCGCTTTCCCTCCGAAACAGCTTTGATTACGTTTACACTTCTATAGCAAATTGAAATCCAAATCACTGTTGACCAGGTGCACTAGAATTCAACTGCTTGTATTCGGGACTTACTTGAAGAAACTGAAACATAACTGGGCCTTGCAATTTGACAATTTTTTCACTTGAAGTGAATGCATCCCATAAAATCACATGCATCATTGCCCAGGTAGTTGATATTCTCCCCATTTGATTGCAAACTAGTTTTGGACTGAGGGGTGGCATCTGCATTCGAATGCTAGGCGTGCCTAATTTTTCCTGTCCCTGCTGCAAGGCAGCTGGATAGTCACTCGTGTCGGAATGCGACCCTATTCAGATTCGCGGGGGCTCGTTGGGATCTGCGGGGCGCGTCCGGAAACGACGGTGTGGCCTGTGCTTCATTCGACGCCGCGGTGATTGGTTACTCCATTTTCACAAAAGCCCGCGCTTTTGAGACTTTCTCTCGGATTACGGATGGTCCCTGATTGGTCGCGATCGGGTCCCTGGCGTTTATTCAGGCGGCGTGGCTTGTCCCGGGAACTGCGTCCGAGCAAGCTGCTTCCTCTGTCCTTGTCGCTTTCCTGGAACAGGGTGGGTGCTAGAGAGAGAGAGATCTTACCCCGGGCATGACGACCCGCTCCACGTCGTTGAAGATGTCGTCCCAAGCCTCGCCCTCCAGCGGCGCGCTGTCCGGCACCAGGTTGTGCAGGTAGCCGGGCTTGACGTTCGGATAGACCCGACGGCTGCGAATGTTTTCCAGGTAGTCGGCGATGTAGTCCACCATCTCCTTGCCTGCGCAACACGGAATAATGCGATATAAATGCGGGATCGGGGCGGGGCTGGCGGCACTGGGCGCTTGCTGGCCGTGTGCTTGCCAGGGGGGCGTCTATAAACTACGGAGTAAACATTTGTCCCGCAGACGCGCGCGCGCGCACACACTTTCTTCTTCCCGCCCTTTCTTGGTCTCGGGCAGGAATACTCGTAATAATTTATTGGTAGATCGCACCTACGTTTTCTGCTCTCGAAATTTTTTGTTTTGATTTACGCTCTATGGTCGAGTCTGTGAGGAAATTACTTCTCTCCGTTTTCCGCCGGACTTCCCGGGTGAGGAGCCAGCGAGGACATTCCAGAGAAGGCGAAAGGTGGATAAGCTGTGGTTGCATTTACTGAAAATAGTTTCCATTCATCCCTTGATTCCGGAAAGTATAAAAGAGATCGTCCGGAAAATAAGGAATGAGGACATTGGAGGGGAAGCGGCAAGATATTGTTTCAAATTTTCTCATCTTTTTCCCGGGTGGTTGCTTGCCGCCAAACGGCTGCGATACTGTTGGAATAAAATACACCCAAAATGCAGAGCTCGTGAAACTTTCCCAGGCGAGTCGACAGAGGGCAGCGCTAACCCGCATGGTCTCCTTTTTTTTCTGTTCCTCTCTCTCTCTCTCTCTCTCTCTCTCTCTCTCTCTCTCTCTCTCTCTCTCTCTCTCTCTCTCTCTCTCTCTCTTGCACGCGGGCGGGCGCGGACCTTTCAGGGTGTGTGAGTGAGAAAGAACGAGCGAGATGGACTATACCGATACCCCTTGGGTGGCGATGAGTGCGAGCGAGATAGGTGCTGCTGCATCTTTGCAAGGGACAAGGAGGGCACTGGCGGGCGCGCGGTACAGGCCCTGGGGCCGGGCAGGATTCCTATTCACATTTACGGTCGGGGGTCGTCGGGGGTCAAAAACACCCCCTCCCCCTCCCCTTTTCCCGGCACCGGCCGGGGGATGAAAGTAGAGTCCTGTATAGCCTTACGGCAGAGATGCGCCAACCCTGCGCCGGTCGGCCATGTTAGACCTCAGGGGTGGGGGTGGTGGTGGGGAGTCGCGGGGGGCAACAACACAGGCACAGACTTGCATGGGCGGGCGGTATTCCATGCGTGTGATACATCGGCGAAGAGCTCACCGGCGAAGTTTGTTTTTCCATGTTTTTTGAGAAGATACTCACATTTTTCTACTATTAACTGAACATACTACTTTTTGAAGGTAAGATATCCGAATAGTAAGTGCGACATTCATATTTTTGGTGAAATGTCTGGAAACGAAGCGCTGAATGAAACTTAACCCTTTCCATGACGCTATCGTTTCTACCGTGATTTCTATTGATGTGCCTTTCCCACGGTTACAATGCCAGTATGAACTGACCATTCCTCTGGTCGTTCGAAAATCGACCTGCTGAAAGGTAATAAAAGATATTTTGGTTGTACACAGATGCCGTTGCGCGAGTGCTGCATTCCTCATTGCGGTATCCGAGATGTTAAGGGCGCCAAACAGACCATAGCACAGTTCAAATTTCCGAGAGATAATGCTCTCAGAGCTAAATGGCTCCAAATTGTGAGGAACGTGCGGAATTCCGATCAATGGTCTCCCGAAGCCAAGCACCGTGTGTGTGAGGTAAGCTTTTCTGTTGTCTTATTCCTGTGTGCTGTGCCAATTTTTCTATGGTGCACGGTTGTAACGCAGGTGTTTCATTCATTTTTCAGTTGCATTTCGGTCCTGAACAATGGGAGGCACTAAGGGTGGATGGCACGAAGAAGCTGCGCATTACTGCTTTCCCTTCTCTTTGCTGTGGCACGGAAAATTCTGAGAACAGTGTGCCTGCTTTGAATTCAACGAGATCACCAGGGAGTACACCATTTACTGATATTAGTAATATTGATTTAGAGACACCAAAGAGGATACTTATGACCCCAAAGTTCACGAGTGGCAATAGTATTTTTACTTCTACTCCTAATCTGAAGAGGTTTTCGAATGACAATATTAGCAATGCTAGTACTCGTTTCAAACATTTGGATGTTTTGGCTGATGTTTGTTCAGTTACTTTACCATTAAATGTTCCTAAGTCATGTGATAATTCTAGTAACAGTATTAGTGAAATTGTAAGTATTTCAGATAATTGTATTCCTTCAACCAATGTATCTGAAACTAATTTAAATTCTTGTCAGACTGTAAATAATTTATCTAATAGTGTACAAAGTTATGGTAGTTCTGTAGGTCCTACTGTTGAAATCAATAGTGAGGTGGAAAGTGAGGATGCTTTAAATATTAATGTTCATGACATGGCTGTTGCTAAAGTTTTAGAAAAATTACAAGGTCTTCAACGTGTTGCGGTTGAAGAATTGATAGATATGTTTAGAAAAGATGCTGCTTTAAATGAAAGGAAAATTAGGTACTTTAGACAGACATTATTAAATTTACAGTCAACATTAAAATTCATTGAAACAAAACATCAAGACCGGTATCAAAGACTGAAGAAACTTCACAAAAATACAAAAAGGGAATTGGACAGATTGAAAGAAAAACATGTGAATAGTCATGCTGCCCTTACTTGTAGATTTAGAGCTGATCAGCTTACTGCTTTGCTGAGTAAGACCACAAGGGGGCACAAATGGAGTAGACCTACACTTAGGGAAGGGCTCATCAATCGAATGAAGATGGGTTCAAAAAGTTACACAGACCTGCTCCAAAAATATCCGATTTTTCCTTCAGTGAGAGTTTTGCAGAGGGAGCTGCAGCACTGTAAATTCCGAAGTGGTATAATTACTGAAGTGTTTGATATCATTGAAGGGCAAATTCCAGAGTGGCCAGAGCCACAGAGGGATTGTGTGCTTGTGTTGGATGAGATTGCCATTGAGTCAGGGGATGTGTTTGACAGTGGGCTTGGTGTGAGTGTTGGCAAGTGTACCTTTCCAACGCACAGTGGCCTCGCAAAGAAAGCATTGGTGTTTATGCTGGCTGGGTGCTCTCTCAGATGGAAGTTCTCAGTAGCATACTACCTTACAAATAAAATGGAACAAGCGCTTAAAGAAGAGGATAAGGAGGCCACAGGCAAGGCTCTGAAAGAAATTATTCTTCAGATAATATTAAAAGCCGAGTCTATTGGCCTAAAGGTTGCCTGCGTTATTTCAGACATGGGCTCTGACAACAGAGCCATGTGGAAGGCGTTTGGCGTTGGTTGCGACAGGGATTGGGTAAAAGTGAGCATTCCTCACCCTGCCAGAGATGGGGATGATCTTACTTTTATGCCAGATCCTGTTCATGTATTGAAAAATATACCATCTACTTTCAATTCCAATAAAGTATTTTTTTTAGATTCAAAGTTTGCTACTGACAATCATCTTTCTACTAATGTTGTAAAAATTTCTCACTTTGATGATTTGATTAATTATGAAATGAAGTATGAACTGAAAATTGCCTACAGGCTAAAAGATGAAACATTACATTGTAAAAATAATTTTATGAAGATGAAGTCAAGTACTGCTAAATCCATTATATGTAAACAAACAGAAGCAGCATTGCAAGTAATGGCTGAGAAAAAGAAAGATCAAGATTATTACACTTCTGCATTTTTTATAAAAACTTTGAACAGGTGGTTTGACCTCATTTCTAATAGAGGCAATAAGTTGGCACTTAGGAAAAATAATTTGGCAAAGTATGAGGCAGCCAAAAATGATTTGATGCTGGCCTGTGAAATGTTCCGCAAGATGAGAATTGGTACATCTGGAATCTGGAAGCCATGCCAAACTGGAGTTGTCATGGCTACAGTTGCTATCCTTCATCTTCAGGATAAATTTTTGAATGAAAAGAATTATAAGTTTTTCTTGTGTGGTAGATTTTGCCAGGACTGTCTTGAAAATTTATTTTCATTAATACGTTACAGGCAACCCACCCCAAATGCTGCACACTTTAGGTATAATTTAAGAATTATTACATTAACCCACTTGTGCATGCGAATCAAAGACTCTAGTTATGATTACGATTTAACTGAAGATGATGAGGCTGCACTACAGAAAGATTTCTTATTATTCTCTAAGCAGATGGCGGAGTGTAGGGAAAAGGAAAGAACTATTAGGGGAGAAGCTGAAGCAGCAGAAATTTCTATCCCTAAAGTTACTAATGAACACTTGAAATTGATTGATGATTGGGAGTGGCCAGTGTTATATGATATTTCTGGAAGTGTGCTGAGGTCTATAAAAAAAAAGAAATTAAAAATATGTAACTGCTGTTTTAAGTCAGTTAAGTGGCAGGAGTCTGGCAGTCACCCGTATGGGTTTTTGACACAACTCAAAGAGTACACAGAGGGTGCTCTTATTCATGCCTCTGATGAGGTTTTCACTGCATTGCTGAAGGCTGAGGTTGTCTTCAGACAGACCAGGGAGGCCCTTAAGTTTGTTGAAGATTTTAATGTACCTAAATTTATGACAAAAGAAGTTATGTATGTGTGGAATGGTGCTGATATTCCTTTGTGCCACAATATTACTGAAAAAATATTGCTTCGATTTTTTGAAAAAAGATGGAAGATGTGGACACTTAAAAAAAGGCAAGAGCTGGAGGTAGAAAAAAATCCAAATGCTCATAGTAGCAAAACAGCAGCCATGCATGCAAGTGTGAAATAATGTTTTGCATCTTTGTACTCAGTGAATGTGATCTTTGTTTGTAATTGTTTTGTACCTTTATTTGTACTCAGTGAACCTGATCTATGTAACATATATACTTGGTATTGTAAATGCTCTATGAAATTGTGCACTTGTCTAGTAATTTTTAAATACTGTTATCATTGACACTGTTTTTCATTGTATTCACCCTCCCCTCACAGATGGAATGAAAACTAATAATTATCAAGTAAGGATGTAAGTTTAATTTAGAAAGAAATTCACATACAGATATCAAAGGTAGCAAAAGACAGACAATAAAAATGGTATGAAAAAATGGTAGGCTTCCTCACCAATAAAAATATCACAATAAGTTACAAATTCCACTCTACAGTCTCTCTGGCAACCACCAGGGAGCTTGAAATGTTCAACAGTATCAAAGTAGTACTTAATCTGTTTGACATCAGATATGTCAAAAGAAAAGTTGCACGCATCAAAACAGTACTTTTAGACACCTTACAGGGGTGTGATAACTCTATTTATATGAATTTTATAATACAAATTTTACTAATCTCCTAAATATACTTTTGAAGTATAAATAGAAGTAAACAATTGATCACCTATGGAACATTTAACAATTTGATTAGTAGTAAGAGGCAGAATCACAACATAACAACAATCCGTGCCTCGCATCATATCCATACATTCACAGAGCATGATTGTAGAGAAACGGGTATAAATGCATACAAGAACCAAATGTGTGCTCAGTTTAGCTCAAATATGTTTTAAATGAAGCCATAACATAGCGTTCCTTGACATAAAAATTGTAGAAGACCTATAACATCTACTTTGTAAAAGAAATAAATTAATAAAACAGATGACACAAAACATGTCTTCTGATACATTAAATTCTTTCATGACAAGAGTACAGTTTCCTCATGGAATATACAAAGAACTATTACAAAATAAAACAAAAAACACACACACACTCCACTGATAACACTGAGGTTATTACTACAATAAAATTTCGTGACAGGACCATGAATTCTTTCCTATACCAAACTTGCGACACACACCATAACCAACCAAAACCCAACCCAACCCAAATCCACACAACCCTTCATGAATTCGATGGGCCTGCCTGAGACAATCCTTCCTGTGTGTCCTTTTCAGCACAAGCATTCAAAGCTGCCACATACCGGGCCTTCTTCCGTTTCCCAGCTTTCCTTATCTTCTTGTCTTCATTGTTCAATTTCTCCAACATTGTCCGTGCCTGACCCTGCAAAGAGCGGAACTCCTGTTCCAATCTCAGTGCCTCCTCTTCACTAGCAATTTTTAAATCTATCGCCTCCTTCAGCCTCTTCAGTTGTTCAGGAGTACACACAATTTTGTGATCACCAACTCCAACAGTACACTCCATTCTTTGGGCTGGGCTGGGCTGGGCTGGGCTGGGCTGGGCTGGGCTGGGCTGGGCTGGGCTGGGCTGGGCTGGGCTGCGCTAGTTCAGTTTCTGGAAGCACGAATAAAACTCAGAAGTTAGGTGACGGAATGGACACAAGAAATGCAGAACTGTCAATGTGACGCGAAGGAGAACATAACCTCAACTGTCATCCACATTTCGGCCTGTACTTTCAAAACGTCACAGGACTGGAGCCACCGAATAGTAACAAGTTGTGGACAAACATTTTGGGTACACACCCATCAATCTCAGTCACGTCATAAAACACTACTAACTTACCTTCTGTCAATTTTCTCACGGGACGTAAACAGTAGCCCGACGATGCTGGAGGGACCGGAGCTGAGGTTCAACATGGCTGCCTATTTTTCTCCGTCGCGCCACCGGCCACCTGGCCCCGCCAACTCGGAGCAGACGACAAAAGGTCTAGTATGGCGGCCGTGGCGTGGCGCGGCGTAGCAGGGAGCATGGAGGGGGTAAAGTTGGCGCGTCTCTTACACGTAGTGTATATACAGGACTCTAGATGAAAGCATGGAAGGTGAGAAACACAAAAACGGAGGCGGCCGATGAATCACGCGCGGCGGGGGCCGGCCCAAAATGAGGCGCTCGGTATTCGAACCACCAGAAGTCAGTCTGACGCTGCAGAGCACGACGGCTGCGCGAAAGCTCCGGGTTCAAATACTATACTGGTTTCCAAGGGTGTATTCAAAAAAAAAAATCCAGTTTCTGCGGGAGTTTTTTGAGATGTGCGTGTTGAGCTGTACCCCCCACCCCCCTCTGATCGGCAGGGGTTGACTAACCTCCTCTGCCTACGAATCGTAATCCCAATTAATCCCCAAAAGGGTCTGCCAGACAGCGCGAAATTTTTCCGATCCGACGCGTGACATTTGACATCCCTTATATAGTACGCTGCTGTGCTTGTCGTCACCCCCTCCATGTGGCACAACCATGACAAGAATATACTGTGTTGGCTGAAGTGTGTGTGTGTGTGTGTGTGTGTGTGGAGGGGAAGGGTCACAGGCCACGCGCTGCGGTCGTAAAACGTGTCACGAACTCATTCAAGAGAGTCGTTCTAGTAAAATCGTAAAATTACCGTTGACCATAATTTGTCGGGTGCTTGAGTTGAGTTTCGTGTGCGTGACTCAAGAGAACCATTATCACCTGAAGTGCGGAAGTGCAGGGTGATTGCAGAGCGGCAGCCGGCGGCTCGCAGGGGTAAGTCACCGAAACGGTGTAGAGCCGGTATTTGAACCCGAGTTCTCCCGTAGTAGTACGTATGTAGGATGCTGCTGCCGCTGCTGTAACCACCCCAACTTGTTGCAGTGTGGGATTCGGTCAAGAAGTGTTGGGCTCGGCTGGGGTCCACCAATACTCCCCCCCCCCCTTACTTACACACACACACACACACACACACCGGACAGATTGCAAAAAGTGCTTAATTCTCACTGCAAACAACATCCGGGCCGGCTGCATTCTCCTGCTGTTGATTGCGTTGACAGAGCCGAGCTGTTGTGGCGACCGCAACCACCACCGCGCCGCCGCTGCAGCAGCGGCGGCGGCCGGCTCCGTGCACGAACCACGTAACGAAGAAGTAGAACGCTGGAGAAAATAGCGCACTCCGGAGAGGCTCAGAGCGGAAGTGAGAAGTCGTAACGAAGAAGAAGAATGCAGGGGAAGTATGAGGAATCGAGTATTCGTAACCCGGCTGCCCTTCAGAAATCACCCAATTTCTCATATTTTCTCTGGGATTCTTCTTCTTCGTTACGACTTCTTACTTCCGATTCGGTCTTCTCCGGCCGGAATACTCTATTCATCTGGACCTCACATGAACCCCTATGGGTGCGTCTCTCCGAGCACGGAGGCCGGCAGCAGCAGCACCGCGTAACTGACTGGAGCTCAGAGGCTGGGTTACGTCGATCTGTGATTAGTCGGACAGGGGTGCGAGGGAGACCTCCTGCGGGAGTGAGAAGGGGTAAGGGGAGGGGGAGGGGAGGGGGTGTTGTCTGGACAGGGCTCGTAATGCTGAGGGCGGCGCGGGCGCTATTCGCAGAGACGTATCGGCAACCAGCCCGCCGCGGAAAGGGCAGAGTCAAATAAGGCCTTATTTCGTTCAAAGTAGGCGTCCTAACACCCGAGGAGAGGGGGGGTGGGGGAGCGTAGCCTGGCGTACTGTACGCGGCCAGCAATAAGACGATGTACGGCCATTGGAAGGTGGGGTGGGGCTGCTGTGTGCGGCTGTGCTGCTGCTGCTACTGCTGCTACTGCTGCTACTGCCCGCCCTGCAGCTGGGATGCAATAAACTGTGCTTTACTACAGCGTTCGCGCGTTCCGCGCCGGCCGGGCTGGGGCGGCTCGCCGCTCTGTGTGTTCTGGGGAAAAGACATCCCCCGCCCCCCTCCCTCCCTCCCCCCCTCCCCTGAGCACCGGGAGGACCAGAGCGCGCGCGCGGAGCCGACAGAACAGGGCAGAGCCGCCGGGCCAGCGATTTGATACGCAAATTGGATTGGACGGCCAAGCTGGTGGCCTCTACGGCCCTGGCCAGGCGGCGCAGCGGTGTCAGGCAGGCAGAATAGGTCGTGTCGGCCCTCCCCTCCTCTTCCCTCCCCTCCCTCTCCCCTATCCCTCGCGGTTCTCCTTTCTCCGCGCTTCCCTCCCCCTCTTCCCTCTGCTCGCACCCTCATGGCGCTACTGACTGACTTCCATGCGTCTGTCCCCCTCTCTCTTGGGCCACGTGGTCAGGGTCATGAGAACTATAGTATACTGTGATGAGATCTACGACTAAAGTTCAAGATTAAACCCCATCTCCACTGTTTTCAGTTTTGCAACGTGATCACAATAATGTAGGAGACATATTTGAACATTCTGATTATTTTTGCGAAATTCTGTGATGCCTTCTTCACAACTTTTCTGTGATGATCGTTGCAAAATGTTGTGGTCAGCTCATTGCAACACGAGGCGCATCTTTGTCTTCTCAGAGGCATTCGGGTGCTCGAGCACGGGGTATCGATCACGGAGGATACAACGGTGTGACGTCATTCGCGGACGGCCCCGGTCCTGGAGGCGGCGCGGGAAGACGTTTGCAGCAATCTACTTATTGGGGGTGGGCTGCGATCCCCGGGTTCCAGGGTCCTGGGGACGCGGACGGCGGGATGGTGGCACTTCGTCACAGAGGATCTCCCTTCGGATGCGTGGGCGGCCGCGGGGGGCCGGGTACAGCCCCCGTGAGACGTCAGCTCTGAGCATTAGTACCCCGTGCTCGAGCTCTGAGCATCAGTACCCCGTGCTCGAGCTCTGAGCATCGGCACTCAGTATCCCGTGCTCAAGCTCTGAGCATCAGTACCCCGTGCTCGAGCTCTGAGCATCGGTACTCAGTACCCCGTCCTCGAGCTCTGGCCGACCTGCCCGGTGTCACGCGATTTATGGACGCCCTTTAGCATCCTCCGCCTACTACGCTATGAACGAGTAATATCATGATCATCACCCATAGTTTGGGGCCGGCTCTGTTTTGAAAACTTAGCCTTTACAGACTGTTGGATTTTTTGCTTCTTTTTTTTTTTTTTGGGGGGGGGGGGGGTGCGGGGTTTAGCATCTACGGTTTTATCCGCTTCCCCGGCGATCCGTTTCCAAGTATTCAATAAGCAGAACATTCCTGTCAGGGGGTTGGCTGGGGGAAAATATTTACAATAATCTGCATCCGCAGGTTTTCTCTCGACCTGACCAACACCAGCGTCAGATTTACATGCGGTCAGGGTTCGAATTCCGGCTGCTCTGAGCGACGCTGAACTGAACTCACCTCTTCGCCGGTACTCTTCCGCGTCCATGGCGGGATATGGGACAACGCCCTGCAATGAACAACAAACAACATTATAAATGATTTAGAATAAAACAGACGGACAAATTGCAACCCCCCCCCTCTGTCGTGTGTCGGCTTATTATTTTCCGCATCCATTTTCTTATTGTGATCAGGGGGGGGGGGGGGGGGGGCGCTCGGCTTGCAGTATCAGTGCCCCCCCCCCCCCCTTTCTCTCCCCCACCCGCTCCCTCCGCTCCCTGGAGACGCGGGCCGGGCGATTCCGAGGCGATTCCTCATCGCGGCGCTCAGTATCTTCCGCCAGCGGGGAACAATCGTCCGGGATGACGGCGGCGAGGAGGAGGAGGAGGACGGCGAGGAGGGCGGAGGGATGGCGACGACGATGACGAAGTGGAGGCCCCCAGCCCCTCCGAAAGGGTTGTCCAAAAATTACGTCACGCCATGTCCGTAACAGAGAAAACTTTGTCAGTACTCAGTACCCCGTGCTCGAGCACTGAGCATCAGTGCCCCGTGCTCGAGCTCTGAGCATCAGTACCCCGTGCTCGAGCTCTGAGCATCAGTACTCAGTACCCCGTGCTCGAGCTCTGAACATCAGTACTCAGTACCCCGTGCTCGAGCTCTGAGCATCAGTACGCAGTACCCCGTGCTCGAGCTCTGAGCATCAGTACTCAGTACCCCGTGCTCGAGCTCTGAGCATCAGTACTCAGTACCCCGTGCTCGAGCTCTAGCCGACCTGCCCGGTGTAACGCGATTTATGGACGCCCTTCAGCATTCCCCACCCCCGCCAAGAGTGACACATGATGACGGGGACAAAATCCTGTTGGGACCACGGCGGGGGTCCAGCGGGAGCGGCGACCCACCACCACCACCACCACCACCACCACCACCACCACCACCACCGCCGCCGCCGTGGCTCATCGCGGCTAAGTGCCGGAAGAGGAAGGAGTCTGTAGACGTTGATTCGTTATTTCGCCATTTTCCGATTCGAAACGGAGCAAAACTAAAGGCTCAAAAAGAATAGTATGTTTGCATGTATTTTTGGTCCGGGCGTCCGGGTCAGCACGGAAGTGTCGAGAACCGCGTGCACTGCCACACTCTGCTGGTGAATGCAGGGATGCAAAACCAACCCTTTCACGACAACTTAACGATGAACTCAGCTGAGCTGCGGGTTCAAATATATTGAAGCACGACCTTCGCATTGCAGCTGAGAAACGAGACTCCTCGCGCGATACGGGTGATATCCGATATCTGCGAGAAGTCCGAAATACGGAAGTCGCGTGTAAGAAACCCCGCCCCTCTTTTTAAAAAATCATTCGATTTTCGGTGGAAAGAACAAGCGATCTTACATACGTTCTGCGTCCTCTCCGGTAGGACCTCTTAACTTCCGTTTCGGGCTCCTCCGGGGGACGGAGGACTGTATGGACAGCTGACACCTGTTAGACCCCGGCCCGGGCTGGGCTGGGCCGTCTAGGTCGATGAAAGGGAAGCGTATATTGGCCTAATGGTGCCGTTGGCGGGGCGGGGCGGGGGCGGGGCGGGGGCGGGGCGGGGGTTGGGGCGAGGGAAGCCCCACGGACCATTTGGGCGCGGTGGACTGGTTTCTGTGTACGTGCCCGGCGATACGAAATCGGTAAAATCTGTCAGAAAAACAAAAAAAGAGAGATAGCCTCGTTCACAAAATATGACACGTGACGTGGTCATCGCGGGGGGTATGGGCGTTATTCGCAGTTTGTTGACGGGCCCCGATCTGTTTGTTGTATAGTGCGCTGCCTCCTAATTGGAAGCGTAAGTCGGCACCGAGAGGAGAGGAGAAGCTATGTGCTCTGTAAGCCCCAGCGGGGATGAGAGGGGGAGTGAGAGAGAGGGCGGACGCGGAGGACGAGACAGAGACAGAGACAGCTCCAGGACTAGACAGGAAGGTCCCCGATCTCTTTCCTTCGGTCATTCGGTCCTTCGGTCGCTGTTGTGCCGGGGGAATGAATGGGAATGAATGAAAATGAATGGGAATGAATGAAAATGAATGGGAATGAATGAAAATGAATGGGAATGAATGAAAATGAATGGGAATGAATGAAAATGAATGGGAATGAATGAGTCGTGATCATCGCCTACTTTTGAGTGACGAGCGGGACTTGGGACTTAAGGAGGCTCCGTTTTGAAAACGTACTGCCACCACATTTCAGATTTGAGACCTGGGTTCGACTCGGCTTCGTGCCGGGGGATGGGTCGCCAGACCAGCACCTCTAACTAAGAGTTTCAAAGAGTTCGCGTTGGACTACGAGACAAGTAGTAAATAACAGAGTTGTAAATAACAGAACTGGATGAGAAAACGCTCCGAATCCGTTTTACCAAAAAAAAAAAAAAAAAGCGCCAGTGAAGACAAGGGGGCGTCTGAATTTATTATTTTGGTAAACTTCATGCGTGATACTTTTCCGCGGAAACTGTCGCAGCAGCCCGCACGTTCCAGTTTTCCAGTTCCAGGGGCCGTGTTCCCGTGTGCCAGTTCAGAGGGAATTCCAGTCCTCGGCGAGCCCGCTCTTCTTCCAGGACGGAATGGCAGCGGCGGACACACGATAATCGCGTTCAAAAGAAATTATTACCCTCTGTTTAGCGTATAGGCTCCTCTACCGGACTTCATCCCTTCTATATCACTTGATGACGAGGACTTTTTTTTTTTTTAATTTGAAAGATGGCCGCGCGCGGGCTGTGTGGTCTGGTTTTTGAATCTGTGCATCATTACGTATTGGTTTTCGAACTCACCTTCGGTCCTTCGGTGTTCGGGCTGGGTTTGGTGTTGGTGTCGGTGCTCGCTGTGCCCTGTGCCCCCTGACTCTGTGACTCTGCCTTGACGCTGGGCTGACGCTGAGCAGCTGCCGAGCGAGTCCGAGTCTGGCCTGGTCCCTCCGACCACGTCCCTTACCACACTGACACTGGCGAGTCGAGACGAGCCTCTGGCCTTAGAGCCCATCCCAGCCCTAGAACGGGGGGCGGCCGGGGGCGGCGTGGGGCCATGCACCTCCCTTTACCGGCCCCTCGCCGCCCCCGGCTGCCCCCGCCAGCGTCCTCACCCCACGCCGCCCCGCCCCCAACCAGCACCCCACCACCAGGAGACTTGAACGGCCGAGCTGATAGCGTCACCCGAGGTGTGAATTTCGGTGTGGGAATTGGATAATTTCGATTGTAGTATCAGTTAAGAATTTAGAGAATTTTGATAAAATCTCTGTGACATCCGAGTGTATTCTGTGTATTTGAGATTTAAAATCAGGGTATGTATTCCTCTAGCTTGATTTCGTGAGTTTCTAATTTGTGTGTGGGAATTTTTGGTCTCTTTGAGAAGCTGGTGCCCCCATCACTGCCAGGGGAGAAAAAATAAAACGAGACAGGTCCTTTGTGAAAGAAAAGATTGTTTATTGTTATGAGAAGCTCGCAGTCCTCCAAGCAGGCAGAGAATTTAGTACAAGTTGAAGCATTTTGTATGTTAATCAAACGAAACACAACTTTCAAAGGTACTCTAAAAAGAATTTGAATTTGACACACATCAATTTTCTTAAAACAATAGTGGTTTTTAACAACACATGATGGATTTAGTAAAAGAGAGATAAAAAAAAAACTTTTTTTACAAAAGCAAGAACTTTATAGCAAATAAGATACTAAACAGGAAAAATGCCAGGTCAGAGAGTTCATTCAAAAGACCAATATCAGTATAATAGGAATTCGTATAATTAAGTTTAAAGGTTTAAATTACATTAGTCAGTAGAATACTTAAACATTTAACAAATTTTGTGAGATCAGAAAAATTAGATTATTATCACATTTAGGAACTTAGAAAAATATAATTGTGGAATATTCAACCACAGTACAAAAATGATGTTTGAGGAAGTGTGCCATCTAAGAATGCCTAGGCAATGTAATGCATGCCGGATCGTTTACTGGTAGTGTCGACTTTTTCCTCAACATTGCACATGGATTATGTCAGGTTAATTTTGTTTTAGAATTACCAGTTATTGCTTGACGACCCGAGCCAGCACTTCAGACATTAATGCTAACACCTACACATTATATTAAACACAAATACATATAAAAGGATTGACCAAACAAATAACAACCAAATACAAAAAGAAAAAAAAACAACAGATTCAGTATCACAAGAAAAGAAAAGTTACTGCAGTGCACAAAACAATTGGTAACAATTCAAAAAACGTCAAAAGCACTTCCTCTTGTTATGCAAAGGATAAGCCATCAGCACTTAATAGGTCGTCTGAGTCAGATTTTATAAGTGTTGGTGACATTAAAGGCTGAGGCGACATTTCAAGCACTGAGGGTAATGGATTTAGGAGCATTCCATGGTGGGACTGAGGGCCACCGGACAAAGAATCTTCATCGGTCAGTGGATCCATTGAGCCTATGATAAGCATGTCATTAAACTGCGATGACTGCGGTGGAGCTGGCACAGGAAGACTCGGCTCGGAGGGTGATGGCAATGGTTGCTGGTCAAGGTGCAAAGATTGCTGCTGGAGTAAACTGGGCACTGATTGTAACGGATAGCTTAGAGAGTCTTGGGGGGGAAGCTGTGGGGGAACTTTCACTGGATCTGTGGCAGCTCCACCATGCATGCTGTTCCAATGTGCCACGAGGTCTCTTTTCCGCTTGAACCGCAGGGAACAGTCATTGCAACTGTTTGGATGGATGCCTGTGTGCTTAAACATATGTGCCTTAAGAGAATTACCAGTTGGGAAAGCTTTGTTACACACATTGCACACATAAGGCTTTTCTCCAGTGTGCATACGAATATGTGCCTTGAGTGGTGCAGACTGAGAGAAACCTCTTCCACAATGGGTACATTTATATGGTTTCTCACCCGAATGTAGAACAAGGTGGACTCGCAAAGTTTGAAGCATACGAAATGATTTTCCACAATACTGACAGGTGTGTGTGCGAGTACCTGTGTGAACCTGCAAAAATAATTACATAGGTGATGTTAAATTTGTTGAAATATTAACTAAATTCACTGAACTGCACATGCTTGAAACATACTTTCTGGTGTCTTTTTAAGTTTTTCATGAGTTTAAAACTCATATCACATTCATCACATTTAAATGGGGTCTCATTGGAGTGAATGGGCTTGTGCCTCATGAACTCTGACTTCTGAAAAAAGCCACGCCCACATTCATCACAGGTATAATTAACTTCTCCAGTGTGATTTTGCTTGATGTGACCAATAAGAGAGTTTTTGTACCAAAATCCCTTTTGGCAATAGGAACAAAGGAAAGGCTTTTCTTTAGTGTGAGTGAGCTCGTGTTGTGCTAAATGATTTGATCTTGGAAATGTGCGACCACAATATTCACATTCATATGAGTTTGCTTTTTTCTTTCTTGGATGGCTTGAGCTATTGGGCATGCTTCCTTCTTCCCTGTAAAGAAAAAAAACAACACAATTATTGATTAGGAAAGATATGAAGGAAAACCAATCAAATATTTTTAAAAAGTCTAAGATTTAAATAGAGATATGGTTCTTAGAATGCACTTACTTATCTGTGCCATCTGCTAGAGGGTCTTGGTCAAATTCTTCATCTGAAAGGCTGCCCGGCCATGCATATTCAGTGTCATCAGATATCTCATCGCTTTCATTACTAAAGATGTGGTCATTACTTGAGAGTGAACCTTTCCCAGGAGTCCGTGTTCTTGTTTTTTCATTGTCAGAATCAAGATACAACTGGGTATTTTTGCTAACATCCTAAAATGTTCAACGCAGTGTTACTGAAAAGTCCATGCTATTTAGCACAAAATAAGAGTCCCCCAAAATTCCAAATACTTTACCTTGCTATTGCCAGTGGAGACAAAATCTGTCTCCAGAGATGCGAACTCTGAAAGAGTTTCAGAAACATTCTGGGGTGTGTGGTTCCAGTCTACATCATCATCTGTAGAGAGACCACACACTTGCTCTGCAGCCTTTGTTTTTCTACATGTGGTTTTCCTTTCACCTCTCCCTTTCCTTTTACTCTTGTTTCTTCCTTGTTGGAGTTCTGGTTCTACTCCATTTCTATCACTCAACGTCACATTCTCTTGCTGTATCAAAAGAAATAGAAGACATTAAAGAACAACACTGAAGAGTACACTAAATACTAAATTGAATAGGAAACCTTACAATGTTTGCTTCTTTAGCTTGAACGTATTCTCGTAGAACAGTATCTGAGCGTTTGCATAGATCCTGGAAATCTGTTATGAGATTGATTTTTGATAGACATTCCATGCATAATGTAGTTGGTAGACCGTCACTGCTGGATAACTGTAGAGCACAAAAATAATGGACATATAAATAATAAAAATAGATTCAGGTAGTAGTGGCAATAAAATTCCATAACATGAAAATATGAGAAGTCTGCTTGTGTTCCAATGTACAGTGGAAAATGGAAAATTTTAGGATGATTATAAAACGGTGCAAATAATCAGTGCTGAATGCCGGCTCTTAGGTTACAATCAGTATTTTTCTACAAAACTCTTATAACCTTTCTACAAACCTTGAGACAGGTGTAATTTTCAATGCGATTACTCAGAGAAGAATCATTTTCAAATATGGGTACCAGTTTTTCTCCCGTCGTCAGACACAATCGACATAGTCTATCAAAGTCAAGAATTAACATTGCACACAACTCGGAAAGACACCATGAAATATTTATTTATTCTCGTTTATTATGGTAACGTTCAGTTAGTTCCGTCATTTATAAGTTTAAATTCCAAAGTTCCAATGGATCCGTGGTTCTGATTCGTCGTCCGTCCAGGGTCCGGGTCGACTTTGAAGGCGGTGGTAAAGTTCGTCTGCTACCAAAGTTCCCACACATCAGTTGAACACGACTTTTGACAGGATTTGTTGACTTCGCGAATCCAGACACGTCGACAGGTTAAATCCTGAAGAAAGGTAAGCTGTCAAGACTTGTGCATGACTTAAGTACGTGTCATTGTTGATACAGCTGCCCTGAACTAACCATTTAAAAGTTGAATTCCATTATTTTTTGAGGGGGTGCCCTTCCTTGTATAGTGACCTGGTGATTTCCCTCTACCTGTCCATTAAGGTTGGTTCAGCCTCCGGTCATTCGTGTGAATGGAATAATCAAATGACTTCCTATATTTTGCATCCCAGGAATTGGTGAGATGGTCTTTAACTCAACTTCATCATGAAGGTCATTCAGCTAAGGAAAAACCGTGTGGTGAAAGTTTGTGTGGGAGCTGCCTGCCTTCTACCTTTGATATACCTCTTGGCAACTTATTCAAAACACAGCAAAAATGATGTTACTGAAGCCCTGGGTCTGTCTCAAGCCAAGAGAACTGTAAGTAGTCATTGCAATTCGTTGTAGCAAAATATGTTATGTAGTTGAACTGGTCTTTTAACTGTGCCATATTAATTCCCTCCTGCACAACTATCTATACCTGTTGTACATCTTTTAGCAAACTACAAAGCTTGTAGAAGGATTGGGTAACTTTGAACCCAAAATCATACCCAAGAGGACAGGACCTGGAGAGTATGGAATTGCTCACAAGCTACGAGATGATCAGGAGAACGATGCTGCCCAGTCGCTTTCTGAATATGGCATGAATATTGCTCTCTCTAATGAAATCTCTCTGGATAGAAACATTCCAGATACTAGACTGCCAGAGTATGAATACAATCCTTTCTCTTTGAATTTTGTCTTTGACTTTTTAAGATAATTACTCAACAATTTAATCTCGATTAATTGTTATTAACTCTTGATAGGTGCAAACATTGGGATTACCCAGATGATCTTCCTCAGGCAACTGTCATCATCGTCTTCCACAATGAGGGGTGGTCTGTGCTGATGCGAACTGTGCATTCTGTGATAAATCGCTCACCTCCTCAGTTTTTGAAAGAAATTCTGCTGGTTGATGACTTCAGTGACAAAGGCAAGTATCAGTCTTAGTATGATTGTGTTTGTAATTTAAACTGCACATCACTTATTGCTATTCCAAATTGCAGAGGACTTAAAAGGGAAATTGGACGACTATATTGCCAAGTTCAATGGCAAAGTGCGCTTGATCAGAAACAAGGAAAGAGAGGGTCTGATCAGAACACGATCTCGAGGTGCAAAGGAAGCCCATGGTGAAGTGATTGTTTTCTTGGATGCTCATTGTGAGGTGAACACAAATTGGCTGGTCCCGTTGCTTGGCCCAATTTATAGAGACAGGTATGTGTTATTTCGACCATCATTTTGTTCAAATGTGCTCCTGCAGTGAACTTACTACTTTCTATTTTAATCTTATGCAGAACTGTGATGACTGTGCCAGTTATTGATGGTATTGATCACAAAACATTTGAGTATCGGCCAGTGTATCAAGATGGTCATCATTACCGTGGTATTTTTGAATGGGGAATGCTGTACAAAGAAAATGAGCTACCCTTTAAAGAAGGAGACAGACGCAAATACAGTAGTGAGCCTTATAAGTATGTGTGTTTTCTTTTTTTTCTTCTTTGCTGTTTTTGATTGTCATTACCAGATTGGGCACTGAGTAAGCCTACGGTTACAGGTCTCCTACTCATGCTGGTGGCTTGTTTGCCATTGACCGAAAATTCTTCTTATCAATTGGAGCATATGATCCCGGATTATTGGTGTGGGGAGGGGAAAACTTTGAACTTTCTTTTAAGATATGGCAGTGTGGGGGCAGCATTGAATGGGTACCCTGCTCAAGGGTTGGCCATGTGTACCGAGGATTCATGCCTTATAATTTTGGAAAGCTTGCTGAAAGGAAGAAGGGACCTCTCATCACAATTGTATGTATTTTTGTTGCTGTTAAACAAAACCAAACCAAACTAATTTAACCAAACTAATTTGAAAATTGTTTGTTCCAGAATTATAAACGTGTTATTGAAACCTGGTTCGATGACAAATACAAAGAATACTTCTATACCAGGGAACCTTTGGCTCGCTACCTGGACATGGGTGACATTACAGAGCAGTTGAAGCTCAAAGAGAAACTGAAGTGCAAAGACTTCTCTTGGTTTATGGAAAATGTTGCATATGATGTCCTTGACAAATACCCAGAACTTCCACGAAATATTTACTGGGGAGAGGTATGCAGAAATTTTGAACTTGTCAGAGATTTCAGCCTGTTTGTGGTGTTCTTGCTTTTCCTCTATACTCTGTATTTAATTTCTGTATTTAAAATTATTCTTATCAGCTTCGGAACCGAGCTACCTCTAACTGCATGGATACCATGGGTCACGGTCCTCCCAGTATGATGGGAACTTCACACTGTCATGGAGGTGGAAATAATCAGGTATATTTTCATTGTAGCAGTGTCTGACCTAATTTTTCTTCCAATTCTCAGGTTTTAAACTACAAATTGTTTTTCAATTTTTTTACAGCTCATGCGACTCAATGCCAAAGGCCAACTGGGTGTAGGAGAACGTTGTATTGATGCTGACAACTCTGGGGTAAAGCTCATATTCTGCAGGCTGGGAACAGTGGATGGCCCATGGCAATATGACGTGGTAAGTTTATCAGAAGTGCTTACATTTGACATACTCCCTTTGCTTGTGTTTCAATGAAATTGTTCATTACATGATTCCTCTTTTTTAGGACACACGCACACTCCTCCATACTGGACAGAAAAAGTGTATTGCCATCCATCCTCAAACTCTGCAATTAATATTAGCCCCATGTGATGTTAACGATCGATACCATCAGTGGACTTTCAAGGAAATCCATCCAAAGTGGTAGCAAGGGATAAATCCTGCTCAATAATTTACAATTGACCACTTAAAGCAAATACAGTTGATGAAAGGGAGACCTACGTTATTTCCTTTTTTGAGAATCAAGAAGTGCAGTGCTGGTAAAAGGTGTCCAAAGAAATTCCCCTTAGAGAGATTCATGATTACTTGTATGATATGAAAATATTTTCATGACTGAGATATGTTAGACTGATATACTAGCAAACATACATTGTGCACCATGGTGCTGAAATTATTTAGAATATGCTGTGAAATTATCTTCAAAGAACCGATTTACTGCTTTTGACTTGAATGATCCGATTTACTGCTTTTGACTTGAGTATTTATTATTGGTGGCCCAGTATTTACAGTACAGATGTACTGCTGGCTGAATGACTTATGAATCAAATTTTAAGTTTGTGACATACTTACCATGCTAATGGAAAACAAATATGAAGGAAAACATTCTAGCTTTGCTCAGCGCTTGTGTTATTTTATCCAGTATGTCCACTCTGGAGATAAGCACAGGTTTTTGTACAATTTTGTAATTACATAAATGTTTTATTAATGAAGTATGCACACTTGTTTATTGAACCTTTTTAAAGTTTTGTTTTCAATTTATTAATTGGTAAAGCATGGTGTAAAACTACACTGACCACTGTTTATGTAAATCAATTTTATGTTTGCCACAGCAGAAGAAGCAATTGTGATAATTCCAACTACTCTTAAGAACCAAGTGCTTCCATTATGTGGACACATCTGACTATCAACTGATAATAATGGTCACAGAATGAATAAGCGAATCTTCATTAGGAACAGTACTTGTGTAAATGTTCGCTCTCTCATATCGATTTTGCATCATTGCACGAGTGTTATATCGCTCGGTGAATGTCAGTTGTTCTTAAGTGTCTCATATGCAAAAGTTTTTAGAAAGCATTAAAATTAGACTAATTTAGAACTATCTGTGACTATCAATTTATTGTTGTGTCTTTTGTCAATAATTTTGAGTTTTAATTTTAGGATTGATTTGACAATTTCTTTCTTTCTTTGGCTGTGATAACTGCTGGGCTGCATCATTCTGCAACCATCCCATGTAGTGGTATTCTGGGGTGATCACTGCAAGCAATTGTGGCAGTGCTGCTGACAAGTGCATATTTGTAAAAGTATATGAAAAAGGAGGAAAATATGACATGTTGATGGTTGTGACCATTGCTGTCTTTCTGATGCAAAAAATTCCGCTGCTTTCTATAAAATGACTAGGAGTTAGTTGTGATGAGCTCGTTACATAACATGCTTCTATGATATGTATGAAAAAGAGGGAGTATGTAGGCTTTGTTTTTGTTGTAACTGTCTTCCCTTTTTAGATGCAATAAGTAACAGTATTATGCCATAAAGAAAGAAAGCTTGCAAAAAGTTTCAAAGCGTGGCTGTATTTGCCAAGGGGAAAAAGTGTGCCCATATAGTAACTGTTATAGTTGTAGCGTTCTACTGTACATGACACATGTTAACATATTTTAGTGTGTGAAGAGTGCTGTTTTTCTTGGTAATTTTAATTTGCACCTGAAGATTAGTAGCTGGAGTTGGCTAACTTCCTTTTCTACTCTGAAAAATAAAAAGAGATAAATTGCCAACTTCACCCTTCCAGCAAATCAAAATGTAGTAGTATTTTTTATTTCCTAAAGAAGGAAAGTAATTGTGTTGAATGTTTTTAACTACGTATGTTGAAGTAGGTACGTTTCTTTAGTGAAAGTCCATCCTTTCATATGTCTGATTGGCAGAAATGTGGCGTGTTGGGATCTTCACGCTAGTCATGACCATTCCCAACCCATTTCAACACACTGTGTGTTACTTCCATTTTCTGTGTTTAGGACAGTGTGTAAGATGAAGGTTGTGTCATATCATAGTTTGGTATTTATTTAGTAAGCAAGCCCTCTTATGGAATCAGTGAAATATTTTGTGGTAATGATTGGATATTGTGTTTTCCGAAGACTTTTTGTACGTTCTGTTATTCTTGACCTCATCGTTGTCTTGTGATATGATAGCCATGCCACATGTATAATGAGGTCAGCCTCTATCCTGTTGTACTGTTATGGATTATTAAAACAAATGTGAGAGAAAAATATTCTTGGGTTGTTTTTGTTCACTCATCCGGGTCCTGTTGGGTAGAACGTGAGTCATAGGGAAACTTCCGTTTCTATTTCTGCCGGCCGTGCTTCTGCCTGACCCTTGAGCAGCCTAGATATGAGTCGAGAGGTGGGAGATGATAGCCGCTCTTCCGATCTGTCCCTGGGCAAGGCACTGAGCGGGGGGGGGGGGGGGGGGGGGGGCGGCTCTTCCGTACCCTCCCCCCTCCCTCTCCCCCATGCCCCCTGGCCGTAGGCGCGTACTATTCTAGGCTAGACACTAGTTCGTGTTCGGGACGTGCCCGTGCCCTCCCCCAGGGTGGTTGCCATGGGTTCACGATGCAGCGGGGCTGCGCGTAGACTACCTACACCCGCGGGGTTGGGGTTCAAATATTGATCTCCCCTCCCCTTCCGTCTTCCCCCTTTAGGGCCCGCGGCTCGCGCGCCATATCAGGCCAACGGACCGACAGGGCTGGGCCCTCGGCCTTCGGGGTGGTGTTGTGACTCCCCCGTTGACGTTCACCGGAGGAGGGAACTGCCCGCCGAGGCCGCCGTCGCACGTCAGTGCCGCGCGCAGTGCGAGGCGTCTAGAGACCGCCGACGACCAGCGTTCAGGCCTCCTGGGAGGCGACTCGGTGATAGCGGTGCCAGCGACAGGGCAGTCCGGAGTACACCCACCGACTGGAGTACTGCCATAGTGCGTTCCGACAAAGAACAGCACCGGTGCCTGTCACGGCTCGTGCCGCCCAGAGCCGATATTGGACCGAACCGAGTATAGAAGTCGGGTGGGATGGGCGTTCCCCGTGAGCCCGACCGGGCCCGGACTCGAGGACTGCAGCACCGTTGATATGACCGGTAAGTAGGCCGTCCACTGACTACGTAGCGCTGAGTGGGGCGTCAGAATCAATCCATCTTCGGCGGTCGTCCGGGAGGCACCCCGCTCTCGAGCGCCTCGTCATCTGCGGCCCCGGCGGCCGTTATTGCGTTCAAGTCTCGGGCCGAGATTGTCATCTTTGGGGCCGTTCGAAAACTATGGACACATCGTCATTTTCAGAGAAGGCGTCGTCCATCATGTCTTCCGAATTTTTTCCTAGCGCCGGGCGCCTGTGAATGCCAGGGTAGGCCAGCCCGCACGACACTCGTGCGTGCAGACGTCGGCATTGCCTACCCAGCAGGCGCCGTCTTCTCCGCGGCCACGGCGTTGGCGTTTATGCATTTTCTGGCCGGTCCCTTACTGTCGGTTTGCGTTGCAGCGAACAGGTGAGGGCAAGATGTCCCCTGCGCGAGGGATGCGGGCAGCAGGCAGTTGGCGGCGCCATGGATCGAGACGGCCGGCACCAGGACCAGGGGGGTTCGACGGGGGCCTCTGGGTCGCCGACGTCGCCGTCGCAGGAAGGACGAGAGCAGGCCGGGCCTGACCGGCTGGCACTCCCCCGCCAGCCCCTGGAGGGCATCCCCGAGGACCTGTTCTTACCCAGGCCCGGGGCATCGCCGACCCCGGACGACCTCTCCGACGAGGGGAAGGACGGCGGCCAGGTGAGGTTTTGAGGGTGACTGTCCTAGGCCTTTTGCCCCCCCCCCTTTGGCCGGCATAACTTTTCCGCCTGTAAGTAGGCAAAAAGCGGGACATTGCCCCCCCCCCCCCTTTAAGCCGATCCTAGATCCGCCCCTGACCAGACTGTGCGCTCAGCGCGGAGTGTACCGCCCGAGCGGTGGTCAGGAACTTTTGCAATGTGAACAGGAAGGGGTGGGGTTGAAGTGCGCCCGCCCCCCCTCCCCCCCTACTCTGACCGCCTCTGACCCCCGGCAGGGAGCCCCCCAGTCCCACGGGGTGTGCATCGCGGAGTGGGGCAGCGAGCCCCCCCAGCACGCCCTCGAGGCCCCCGCCACCCCCAGCGGAGGGAACGACCCCGAGGACTGGGCCATCTTCGACGTCCTGGTGAAGCAGCAGCAGCCCATCCAGGACGACGACGACGAGGACGACGGCGAGGACAGCGACGACGACGCAGAGAGGACGGCCCGCCTCCTGGAGTACGAGGTCCGCTCCGCACACCGCAGCCAGCACGTGCTCGAAGCGGTGCGCAAACACTCGTACGACGAGAGGCACTTGTTCGACGAGGTGAACGAAAAGACCGTGCACGAAGAGGCGCGCAAGCAGGTGCACGAGCACCAGCACCGACATCCGGCGGATGACTGTGTGCACGTTCTGGTGAGTGCAACCCCAATGAGGGGGGGGGGGGGGGCACGCCGGCCTGACGCATCCCGGATGTTGAGGTAAAGTCCCCCCCCCTCCCCCTTCCCTTCCCACCCGTTCCATCCCCAGTGCATCGAAATTCCCCTCCCTGCGGTCCCGCCTGAAAGGTGAAGGAGGCACCGAGGCACCACTGCGGTTTCGACGAGCCCCCAATACAGCCCACCTCCACGTTACGTCAGGTCCCCGATGCGCCCCTAGGCTCCCCAGGGCTCCGTAGGCCCCACACCGAAGCTCAGTGGTCCCAGCCCCCGCAGCCCCCGCAGCCCCCGCAGCCCCCGCAGCCCCCGCAGCCCCCGCAGCCCCCGCAGGGCTGGTCGATACCCCCCGTTTTTGCTCTGGTCACGCACTGCAAGCGCGTTGATCAACACACACGATCTGTCTGTCTGTCTGTCTGTCTGTCTGTCTGTCTGTCTGTCTGTCTGTCTGTCTGTCTGTCTGTCTGTCTGTCTCTCTCTCTCTCTCTCTCTCTCTCTCTCTCTCTCTCTCTCTCTCACACACACACACACACACCTTCCCCGGGGCTACTGCCTTTCTCTTCCTTGTCCCTCCTGTTTTGTATAGTCGGGACGGTTGCATACCGCGCCTTATTTACAGTTGACACCTACTATTCACGCTAACAAAAGGTTTCGGCAATAACAGATAAGCGGGAGGTGCATGTCGCTTTGCAGTTTCCATCCACCGCCCCCTTCTTTGCTCCCTTTTCTGCCCCCCCTCTCTCTCTCTCTCCCTCTCTCTCTCTCTCTCTCTCTCTCTCTCTCTCTCTCTCTCTCTCTCTCTCTCTCTCTCTCTCTCTCTCTCTCTCTCTCTCTCTCTCTCTCTCTCTCTCTCTCTCTCTCTCTCCCTCTCTCACGCCATAGCGTCACGTTTCGGCAGGGCAGGGTCCGGTGCCGGGCGCGCGCAAAGTTTGAAGTGGCAGCATAACGCCTCTGTAATTCAGGGTTTCGGGTGGCGTCCGAAGGCTGACCTACCGCGGTGGCAAACGGCCTCTGGCGTGACGAAGAGAGCGGTGCTGTTGTTTCGCACGCAGCCCCCCCCCCTTCCCCCGCCGGAGCAAAGCCCGGAACCACGCACAGAGCTCTAACGGCTTGTTTGTTCGCAGTAGCCCGGGGGGGGGGGATATTGGACTTCCACTGAATCTCTAGGGGGGTTCAGGTTAACGCTAGCGATGGTATCTGCAAGGCGTGTGAAAGAGGAAGAGAGAGTGTCAGAATGTTAGACAGAGAGAAAGAGAGACTGAAAAACAGATGTATCACACAGGCTGATGGTGGGAACAGCGTGCGTGAGCTAGGCTTCGGCCGGATGACAGCGTCCCGTCAAGTCAATGCGTCGGAAACGACGTTAGAGGCGAATCGTTTTACTACACGGCTCAGAAATCTCGCAGCCCCACAAAATGGAGTCACATGACCCCTTCTTTGAAATCCCGTCGCCAGGCTTAGTCCAACTCAGGTCTCGCATTCCAGATATGATGTCAAGTTTTTCAAAACAGTTCCTGCTTCATCAGGAATCTTCCATTCTGAGTGAGTGTCGGTGCACGCTGACCCCTGCATGTGTTGGCCGTGGCCGGGGGATGCAACCGAGGGGGTAACAACTTCAGGGTTCTGACAGACAGCGGTCGGGTAATCGTAGGTAATCCGGGTAACCTGAGGTAATCTGGGTTATCGGGGTAATCCGAGGTAATAATGCGATGTAATCCGGGGTAACCTGAGGTAATACGAGGTAATCCGGGATATCCGGGGTAATCCGAGGTAATGCGATGTAATCCCGGGTAACCTGAGGTAATATACGAGGTAATACGAGGTGATCCGGGGTATCCGGGGTAATCCGAGGTAATGCGATGTAATCCGGGGTAACGTGAGGTAATACGAGGTAATCCGGGTAATCCGTTATCCGACAAACACAATTTTTAGGAGTCCGTTACCCCCTTGGATGCAACAGTACGACGGCCTCTGGTGGGGATCAGTGGTACCGGTGGAATGGGACAGGATCTTGACCCCAATTTCGATTGGGCCGCCATCCGGTCGGCGGGGACCGGGCGGGCAGGCCGGGCGCCACGGGCGCCGTCGCTTCCACTGATGGCTGCGTGGCGTGGCGTGGCGTGGCGTGGCGGTGCGTGGCGTGGCGTGGCGGGGAAACTGAACTGGGTTGGCCCCGATGTCACGTGTAGGCACTGCCTCCCCCTCCGTCCCCCTCTCCCTCATCCGCCCCTGACGGCCTACGGGAAATGCACCCCTCGACACGGCAGGCGTGCCCCCCCCCCTCCCTTCCCTTCCCTCAGGGGTCCCGACCACTCAAACCCTTTCGGCCTATCCTCCTCCCACCCCCACCCACCCCCCCAGACCACCACCCTCCAAGGGCGTCAAATCAAGCATGCCTCTTTGAGAGTGTGGTGGCGTATAGATATGAGAAATTGTTGCAGACGCCGGACCGGCTGACGGAGGACGCCATGGCGCACGACGTGGCCACAACGCTGCGCAGCGAGCTGGCTGCCCTGCAGTACAAGCGGGACCGCCTGCTGTCCGAGGTAAGCACAAGGTCGAGGCTTCGACACCCGGGTTTTTTTTTTTTGCATTTTTTGTTGTTGCAATTTTAAGTGAAAATTTCTTTTTTTCTTTTTAAATAGAGCTGCATGAGTGTAACGAGCTCATCCCTTTACTATGTTTTTGTGAATTATGAATTTGAAATTTGGAGCGAATTACGTGAATTGTTTTGAATCGGGTTGGATTGGCCACGCCGCTCTCGAGGTGGTTAACGCCAACTTGTTAACTTGTTGTCAACTGCAGCTGCAGGACATGAAGGGGCAGCTGCGGTGCCGGGAGCAGCGCGCGCTGGAGCTGCAGGTGGAGTCGGACCAGCTGCGGGAGCAGGCCGCCCGCCAGAGCTCCGTCATCGCCTCGCTGCGGAAGCGGGTCCAGGTGCGAGAGCTCGTGCGAGAGAGACGGAGCCAGTGACGGACTCACATAGTGCGCCAGTGCGAGAGAGATGCCCGACAGGGGAACCCTTGCACTCACCCCGTGTGACACCTTCCCGTCAGGAACTGGAGGAGCGCGAGCGCACGGCGTCGTGCTCGCTGGGCCGCTCGGAGCAGGCCGTGCAGACGCTGCAGCGCGAGTCCCGGCAGGCGGCCGAGCGCGTGTCGGAGCTGGAGGGCAAGCTGCGCCGCCTGGAGCTCGAGTGCCACGAGGAGGAGGGCCTCAAGGATGCGGCCCGGAGCGCGCTGTCCGACCTGGTGCGCCGCCTGGCGGCCGCCCTGGGCACCGAGCTCGCCGACGCCAGCCCCGAGGTGCTGCTGGTGCGGGCCGCCGAGCTGGTGCAGGTGGGTATGGAATTGGCCGCCGTTCTCGAGAGTCTGGATGAATATTACGTCTACAACCGTGCTCGAACACCGTGAGTCCGGTCCGGTCAATACGCCGCGCGCGAGAGCCCGGTTGACTCACACCGCGCTCGAGAGCCCGGGTGACACACACCGCGCTCGAGAGCCTGGGTGACACACCGCGCTCGAGAGCCCGGGTGACACACACCGTGCTCGGGAGCCCGGGTGATGCACACCGTGCTCGAGAGCCTGCCAGACGCACCGCGCTCGAGCTCCACCCCTCGTGTTGCAGGAGGCGGGCCGGCTGCGCTCCCGGGCGGGCAACATGTGCGAGTCCCTCCAGAGCGCGGAGCATGAGCTGCGGAACTGCCGGGAGGCACTGCAGCGGCAGCAGGCGGCGCACATGTGCGAGATGGACCGCATCAAGCAGGACAAGGAGGCCGTGGAGCTGGCTCAGCGATGCACCGAGCGCGAGCTGGCCGAGGTGCGCGAGAAGCTGTCCGTCACGAGCCGGTCCCTGGGCGCCTGCACCACCAGCTGCGCGCAGCAGGAGTCCGCCATCTGCTCGCTCAGGGGTGAGTGCTGTGTGGGGGCGCCTGGCGGGTAGGCAGTTCTGTCGAGCGCCGGTGCGCTGCGGGACTGCCTACCCCGCCGTTCGCAGGCGCTCGCCGGGCGCCTCGGGCCGCCGCCACTGACATCCGTCCTCTCTGTCCCCGCCTCAGAGGAGGTCAAGATCCGCGAGGAGAAGTGGCTCCGGCTGCAGAACGAGCTCCGGCACCTGCTCGAGTCCCTCGCCATCATGGTGAGCGCGCCGAGCCGCTTCGTCGAGTCCACCGAGGGCTGCATCAAGGAGCGCATCCGCGAGATCCTGTCGGACAACAAGGACCTCTGCGTGGTAGGTGTCTATTCTCCGCGTGTGCGAACCCGCTGAGCCGGGTATTTGAACCCGCGACGTTTGTGCCCCGCAGCAAGTGGACTCACTGAGGGAGAAGGCGTGCGGGCTGCAGCAGCAGCTGGGCCGACAGGCGGAGCTGGCCGAGTCCTCGTCGTGCCGGGCGCGGGTCCTGGAGGAGGACAAGGTCATGCTGGAGTCCAGGCTGCACAAGACGGAGAGCGACCTGACGGCCTGCGACGTGGCCCGGGAGGCCCTACGCAGGGACAAGTGCACGGTCAGTAAACCCACAAATGTTTCTCATCGTGATGCTGTCCAAACAGATACGACGGCTCGTCTTCCTTGCTGCAGTTCATGGAGTTCCTGGACCGGCTCGGCCGCGCGCTCAACATGGAGGAGGTCTCCAAGGACATCGGCGTGGAGATGCACACCGAGGCGCTGCTGGTGCGCGCCGACCAGCTGTCCAGGCTGGAGAGCGACAAGATGGTCGACAAGGTGGGCAGAACGATCGTCACCCCGTGCTCGAGAAACCTCTGTCGATTCCGTGCCTAGTCAACACCCCATGCTCGAGAAACCTGTCGATGTTCCGTGCTTCGTCGACACCCCGTGCTCGAGTTTCCGATCGACACCCCGGGCTCGAGCACTAAAGACAGGAGGGATGTTTCTGTCACTTTCAACGAGAAGCTGCGCATCTGGATGTAAAAGCCGTCTTAGGTCCACTTCTAACTGAACTGACCCCGGCCCGCAGCTGTTGCTGAGCGGGACCCTTCCCAGGCTGCGGCGCCCGCGCTCCGAAACCCCCTGCAAGGAAGTAAGAGCGGCGCTCGGCTCTAGGCCGGTCTGAACCGTCTAGGTCTAGGCTAGATCGGCTAGATCCTAGATCTGGCAGCAGCCACCGCATTCAGCCGCTACTCACTCAACCTTCAGTCCCTGCCCTGCCCTCCACTTTTTTCCTCTCTCCTTTTCTAACTTTTTTCTGCACTCTTTAAACGCTATATACTACGAGCCCGATGATGGCTGCTGCTCTGATAGTGTTAAATAGTGTTACTGCAGATGGTCACGGCGCCTCTAGCTCAGTTAGCTCACCTGAATCACCTGTCTTCTCACTACTTAGCGCCGGGGGTGTCTTAAATTACGCAACACCGACATCGTCACGTAATTTGTGAACGCCCCCTACCACTTTACCTTGCGCCGCACGGCAACTGTCGAGGACGTGGGGGTGCGTCCAGTTAGAGGCTGCGCTCGGCACGCCCTCCCTCACTGGACGTACCCCGGGCTCGAACACCGGCCGCCTGTTGCAGACTGCGGCGGTGTACCAGCTGCAGCGGCGCGTTCGGACGCTGCGGGAGCAGCTGCAGCGCCGCGACCTGCACCTGGACCTCCTGCGCCGCAAGCTGGCCTTGCAGGTGGACAGCTGCCGGGCGCGCGCCGTCGTGGAGTCGGAGCGCGACGAGATCAGCCTCAGGTACCGCCCTGAGAAGTGCGCGGGTTCGAGTACTGTCGGAGAATACTCCTTTTTTCTTTTTTTTCTTTTTCGTGTCTTAAGGGCGAAGAAGCTACAGAAGAAAGTGGACTGCCTCCAGCTGCAGCTGGCAGAGGCCCGCACCCTCAATAGGGACCTCAAGGCGCAGCTGGCGGATGCAGCGGACTGCAAGGTGCGTTTCCGAAACTGAAAAAAGAAAGAAAAGATCCCTGTTTTTCTGTTTCACAATTATTTTGCGCATTGGTTTCGCTCCAGATTACGGCGCTGGAGCGCGCCAGGCGGATAGAGGACCTGCAGCAGCGGCTCATGGACGCCGAGGCGGTGCGGACCCAGTACAACAGGAAGGTCAACATCCTCAAGGACCAGGTAGGGGAGGAAAGGGGAAGGTCGGGCCGGCGGCGGCAGCGGGAATCGAACGCGGACCTTTAACACGCTCTGTGCTCGGTGACAGGTGCGGGCCACGGCGCAGTCCGCCAACCAGGAGCGCTCCCTCGGCGAGCACGCGGCCCAGCTGCTGCGGGAGGACCTGGCCTCGGCAAAGACGGCGTTGGCGGAGGCGGCACGGAAGGAGAGCCAGGTACGCAGCCACCGAGGGGGACTTCACTTGAAACATCCACGTACAGTGGCAAAAAAAAATCAACAAAAAAAAAATCAACAAAAAAATAATGTTCAAAAAATTAGAAAAATGCCAAAGAAAAATTTAAAAAGGCAGAGAGAAAACAAAAACAAAATTAGGTTCAAACCGATATTATCTTTAGAAAAATCAGTGTTTTTTTTTAGGGAGAAAAAAATCAAATCAAAAGAATCAGTCATGATTTAATTCTGTGTACATTTAGAAGGGCAGCCACAACGTCTGCTGCACATGCACACGCACGGGCACAAGTAGCGTGGGCTGGACAACCCCGTCACTCGCATACCGTTCCGTTGCTGCAGCTCGTCAGCTTCCGCTCGGCGGCGTGCAAGCTGCTGGGCGTGGAGCTGCCCGCCACGGACTACGAGATCCTGGCGCGGATGCAGAAGCTGATCGCCGCGCACCGGGACTACACGCTCGTCTCGCGGCGCTGGGACCACACCGACGGCCTCCCCATGCCCATGCCGCTGACCGGGCCCTGCACGCCGCCGCCCCCACCCAGGCCCTTGTCGCCGCCGCGGTCCGCGCGCTGCGTCCTGGTGGACGACGCCGACCTCAACTCGGTGCTGGACGACATCGACGACATCCACGGCGTCTTCAACAAACGGCCGCACCGACTGGCCGCGTGAAGGCACCCCTCCTGGACCGGTATTTGAACCCGTGACTGTTAGCTACGGAACAGTGTCGACCCATTCGCGGGTTCAAATACTAGTTCTGGAGGGGTGTTTTCTTTGCCCCTGGGGGGGGGGGGGGCTGTGATAGCTTGTGGGGGCGGGTGGCTGCAACGTAGACTCCCCTCCCCCCTCCCAAATGCGTGTTGTCCTCAAACATACCACCTATAGGTGGCGTCATCGAGAGAGCCGTCCGGCCATAACTGTTATTTATTGGCGCCTCCTGCAATGAGGCATTCGGCCCTCAACTGCTCGTGTAAATACTCAGTTAATGTACGATCCATTACGCCTCCGGCATCTTCGGATGTTTCTGCTCATAACCCTGCGTTCCTTTTACCCGACTTTTGAACGGGACAATTTCGTTGATTGGCTTCCCTGTTTCAGTGAGGAGCCGAGGTGGACTTGAATTTTGGAAATATGCTACCCCGCTCATAGAATGATTTAATGTAGCTAAATTGAAGCCAGGTTGGCTGTCAAGCATTTTTTTTTAAAGAATATCTGCTGTGGCTATTTAACAAGGGCCGGTCGAGTGTGTATCAAGGAACATGTAGAACAAGGTAATAAAGTACAAGCCATGTTTGCAGTAAGCGGTTTAATGTATTCTAATTCATCATGGATGACGGCACGAGGTATTGAAAAACGAAGAGCTTAACTTCTTCAATATAATAACATACAAAGTATCAACATTGAGAGAGATTTCTCACCACGACAATTACTGGCAA
This sequence comes from Odontothrips loti, assembly GCA_038380765.1. Lineage (NCBI taxonomy): Eukaryota > Metazoa > Arthropoda > Insecta > Thysanoptera > Thripidae > Odontothrips > Odontothrips loti. The sequence goes on from CM076256.1 coordinate 9,808,129, forward strand.
GTTCCACAAAAATAGAAAGCAATGCCATTAAAATTTAACAAAGATATAATGCAGCACAAAAATGGGATAAATACCAAAAATACAACTAACAGGTGAATGTTCTGCATACTTCATTCAAAAATGAAAAGTATACAAGTGCACCAGCACAAAACTGAAGAAAGAAATACAAAGTTTCTTTCTGTTGGTACAATTATTCTATAAATTACAAATACAGTACAAATGATGGCCACAGAAATGAATATGAACTCAATGATATAATAGACACAAAAAATTAGTAAAGCCAGCACCACAATTTTCACAGTCAAGCAAATAGAAACATAAGCCTATGAAGTATATCATGACTAAGAGCTTGAACAGCACTCCAAAAACTGAAAATAACTTCAAGCGGATACTTATCTAAATCAAATCACACAATTTCAAGGCCTCATCCATGAATGAAGGAAGATACATATTTTCTATTTTATTTTTGTTTGTGCGAACTTGAATTTATTGGTTGAGGTAGTATAGAATATTATTCATTCATGGATGAAGCCTAAAATCACAGACATACATTCCAAAATTTAAAAAAATGATAGCCATTTGATGAAATTTTCAGTCACATTGTCAGGTAAAATAAATGAACTAAAAAACAGTTCAGAAACAGTTAACAAACTGATGTGCCAGGTACATATATACTTAAAAAGTACAAAATTAATAGGTAAAGCTAAAGGCGCCTAGAGGCAAGAATTCTGTAATACACTAGAATCAAACGTTTCCAAAATTAACAAGGAAAGAGGGGCTTCTGAGACATTCACAGCTACTGCATATTGCATGGCTAATTGCAGATAAAGGGAAACAAAAGAATGACAAGGTTTGCCACTATCAGAACTTGACAGCTACAGATAATACAAATATTAATTTATGATCCTCATGCTTTGAAAGACCAGTACATTCTAAGCTGAAGAAAACCACTGTGTTCTACAAGAGAAGAAATAAAAGGAGAGATTTTATTGAGAACGGGACATCCAAGAAGATATTTTAGACAGAAGAACTTAACGGCAGTAGGAAGGTACAGATTCAACACGTGGGCGCTTGCGAGCTATTTGGCTGAAGAACTCGCGAATATCTTCCTCACGAACTACCTTCCTGCTTTCAGCAAACTTCTGCAGGTACTCTTTCAACTGGTCTTTCATATCATTATATCCTATGAATAAAGAGGACAAGAGTGATTAAAGATAAAAGGTTTTTGTTTTGAAGTTAAAATAGGAAATTTGAAGAAATGGCATACCATGCATTGCTTCAATTTGAGCAGTGCGATCCAGTGTAGAAAGTGCTTGCATGGCATGGTCATACTGGGTGCTTGCTTGTCCACTGGCAGCTTTGGCCTTACCTTGTTCCTCATAGAACTGAACTGTGTCTTGCATGTCAGTTAAGTAAGAAACACCTTCAGCTTCATATTTTTCCTGAAATTTGCAGAAATGTGAGCACAGATGTCATCAACTACTATAATAATCCGCTGCAAATATTTTTCCTAATCTCTTACCTGGCATTTCTGACAAACACAGAGTTGCTTCCTCCAGCCCTCTGGCCAAAAAGTTGCACCCTTACGCTGCTCCGATGGTTTGAAAGTTGACAAAATGCATTCTATGGTGGGGGGGGGGGGGGGGGGGGGGGGGGAAAAAAAAAAACAGCATTACACATTGTTTGAAACACACATCAATTCAAAGTTTGATGGCATGATCAGCCATGGTTAATTACCATTCTCATCATTCTGAGCCGAAGGTGTTTCTTTGGTAGAAGATGAGGATGGAGTGTCAATTGCTGGAGTACACTCAGCAGGGGTTGCACAATCCACAGATGTCACCGATCCAGAAGACTTGGATGGGGTAGAAAGAACATTCACCTCTGCTTCAGAGGCAGTTGTTTTTGTTACTGAAATGTAAGGAAGTGATATGGTAGCTGTCAGGAAATTTAAATTAAATTCCTAATACAAAATTTGGAATACTCACAGCACAGGCCAGCGTAGTGCCAAAGAAACGAGTGGTCACTCATGCACTGCTCACAGATCATTTCTCCATAATCACTTGGGACTGCTTTATTCACTCCAAGGTGCTACAAAACATCAAAATAGCAAGAGCCAGTTAGGATTTCAGTACACAAACAAAGAGATAGGTAACAAGAACAAGTGATAAGCTTAATTTACCCGTCCATGGTACCAATCCTCACACATGATGCACTGAATCATTTCATCATCAGTGGTGTCCTCGGGGTCTGGATAAGGTCTCTTACATGTGCAGTACACACCAAGGAAGTTTTGGTTGTACTTGTTTTTCTCATTAATCTCTTTGCCCTGTGAAATTAAGTCCTCAACTTAGTATCATTGCCAAATAACTGTTGAGGACAGCAAAAGTAAATTCACATAAATCGACATACAGGTTCCAAATTGCACTTGTTGCTTCCGAATAGAGAGTTTCCACAGTCGCAGCGGAAATTTCTGAAACATGGCAAGAGGTAAACAACAAAATATATAACTATGGAGATGGGAGGTGGCTGAAGTCATGACGATCAAGTGCACTCACCTCTTGGTGTACAGCTCCACGAGATCATGGCCTTCGTGGCATGAGTAACTGCATGCAAGACAAATACCGCCTGGCCTCTGGTCAGGAGCAGCAGGAATGCAAGTGGTGCACGCATAGATTGCTTGACGCTTGACATGGCCCTGAAATCCAAGTTAAAAATAATTCTCAAGCAGAACAGCACCTGATTATTTACACCAACAGCCCCAAGTTCCCAATCTCAAGGTAAGAAAATGTGGTCGACATCCGAGATGGCTCGAAACAAGCCAATGATTGACTCCTACACAACAATGATAACATGGCTGGTCCAACTTTTCAGTTTTGCCAGGTTAGGTCTAAACGTTGCACAATGCGACAAGGCTTGAGTAGCCCTGAAAACTGTACGTCTCTGAGCTGAATGAAAGAGTGACACAAAAGAAACGAGAAACATTCTGACGAACCTGCGGGTAAGTGCAATTTTGAGGATCGGAACCCCCCAATACGGCATTTGCATCCTCCTCCAACTCCGTCTCCTCCTTCAACACATCCACCATGGTGATGGCGTTGCTTTCGTCGTCCTCCGCATCGTGCTGGTTTGGCACGGGTTCATTACTTGAAGATTTTTCAGCCATTTCCACAACCTTCGGATCCAATAGATCCGAACCTGCTATAAGGAATTTTGACAGTTTTTGGCTGACTGATTGAAATTGTGTTGTCCTGAGAACTCCCGCGCAGATTTCGATCTATCGAACGAGGGGAGTAACGATGAGAAAGTTTAGCGGCGTTGAACAAATGCAGTATGAGAAATATGCATCGCCGGCCTCGGAAACGGAAAGGAAGAAATTCATTCTTCTGCACCAAGTGATGGTGTAGTGTAGTCGCTAGTCTCCCGGATTCTGGTTCAGCGCTGATAGCTCCTTCTGTATCATCTCGACCAGAACAAAATGGTATGTACTTATCCCTTTGTTTATTAGCCCGTAATTTTCTATTATTTCAATGTTTCGGCCGGGATATGCCTATATTCTTCCATATATTCGTTTGACGCCACGTGTTCCCTAACCTGTACTTCCACACGTGAATGTGTGTATGTTTACCGCTGTTAATCTCGCCCCGTTTCTGTTTCAGAGTACGGCTACTTACAAAGACCCCGAAAAGCCGGTGGAACAGGCACTGATCCACAGGATCAGGATCACCCTCACCTCCAGGAATGTGAGGAGCTTGGAGAAGGGTGAGTTCCCGCTAAGTGACGGCTTGCAGCGTCCGGCTCGGGCCGGGCTGGGCTGGGCCGGGTGCCGCCTGTTAGTGTTCATTTTCATGACCCATGACCTGATTTGGTGGCTTAGAACTATTTCAGCCAGCCAATGAGTGTTCCACTAATTCAGTTTGCATTGAAAGTGGTCAAACTTGTCTGAGGACAGCAGGGTCCTTTGGCGGGGTGACGGGATTCATGTAGTATGTATTGGTACGCAGCCTGTTTATGCATTTTGTCTCCTCTGTTGCAGTTTGCACAGACCTGATCAATGGAGCTAAGAAACAGAAGCTCCGTGTGAAGGGACCTGTCCGCATGCCCACCAAGATTCTCCGCATCACCACCAGGAAGACACCTTGTGGTGAAGGTTCCAAGACCTGGGATCGTTTCCAGGTAAGCTCATTGCATTTAATGTTTACTAATTTTTCCCTTAGCTTTCTACAGTTTAGCATTTTAAAAGTTTTGGGAAATTCACATAGTACTTCATTTGTTTGTATTAGATGAGGATCCACAAGCGCGTCATCGATCTGCACAGCCCCTCTGAGATCGTGAAGCAGATCACATCAATCAGCATTGAACCTGGTGTAGAGGTTGAAGTTACCATCGCTGACAGTTAAGCCATTGTCTGTTCCTATATTCACGAAATAAAGGGAGATGCAATTTCTTAAAAAAAAATCTCATGTTTGTACCCTTTTCCATTCCATTTTCACTTCAGCTATTTAAAACTTTTATAGAATTAGGGTTCTGGGTTAAAGAACTTAGAGCCGAGATTTGAAACAAAACTTTATTTTTTCTATGAATATGACATTACATTGAATTGCAAGCATAATAAATTCATATCACAGCCTAAGCACAGAAGTGCAACCATGCTCACATATTTGGGCTCAGACCCACCATGCTTGTAAGTTGTGATGCTTTTTCTACTTGAACTTGTTCAAGTGGCCAATTGTCTAAGCAAATGGCATTTTCCCACTGCATTCACAAGCATGATCTTAATTAAATTAAAACTGCAGTTTTATCACAATTATATATACAATGTTTCTACACTGGGGAATAACACAAACTTAAACAATTTGAGATAGTAAGATACATTATAAATCTACTCTATCTTGAATAGCAGTTCTTGCTACGAACATAATTGGGGAAGATGCTAGTCACATTCCATTACACAACTATTCTATTTGAGGCACATTATTTTATAATACCCTGTGAGAACAAAAAAAAAATTCTTTTGAGCAAGCCAAAGTAAGAATTCTGGTAAAGTAATAAATATGACTTATTTTAGGGGGTAATCTGTTTACAACATGGGATAATAACAAAATCTAGTGTGCCTTTAGCTTCTCTGGTTCTTGGCTGTTGGCGACCTTAAGTGGTGTAGCTGCTTGTTGCTTCCGGAATCGACTGATGGCATATTTCACATTCTGAGCTGGCATTTCGAACAGCAAAGTGAGCAGAGCAGAAGCTATGAAAATTGATGCAGTCTCCTTGACATTGAACTGGAACATAAAACAAGGTGGTTTGAACACATTCAAGGAATATACGTAATTCAATTTCTAGGGCAGAGTAAGGAATGCTCACCATAACAAACAAGCTGTATTGTACAGGGGCTTTAGTGAGACCAACATTGTAGAAAAATACAGGGAATTGGGTGAGGTAGAGGGCATAGGATAATCTTGTGCAAACAAGAAAACCCTTCCAGGAGAAGAAATCCCCAACCCATCCTGAAATTTTAAAAAGTCCATTTAAGCATCTCTCACTGCATACACGGAAAGAAGCGGTGGCACCGTATGGTTCTTACCTCCTTTGCCAATGTAGGAAATAAAAATGATCCAGCCAAACAAGAAACACCAGGTGATAGGAGCAAAAGCAGCATAGTTTGCTGCATGTACAGCTTGATACTGATAGCCCACTTTACCCATAAAGGAAGGTGTAACCACTGATAAGTAAAGACATATCAGTGCAGCAGTCCAACCCAAAGTCAAATGAGACTGTAAAATAAAGCACACCAAATATTAATTCCTATTTAAAAAGGTGTTTATAAAAAGTATAACATTTAAAGGCACCACCTTCGTTTTGGTTACCTGTTTCAACTTAAAATCTCGCCCGCAATGACGTAAAACATAGCCCAAAATAACACCCATCAAATACACAGTGAGACGATGAGTTGGCATAACATATGACAGATCAGCAGTCCTGAACATTTGGGAAACTCTGTAAAGCACAGCAGGAACAGAAAAGGAGTTGTGTTACTTTGATCACTATAATAAGATAAAAAAATTGCCTTCTATAAATTTGATTCTTACGATGAACCGAAGTAAACAAAGAAGCTGAGCTCATAGAAGTATGTATAGTAATATCGTAGAACAGTAGAAATTACTGCGACAGAGCCTAGAATTCCAAGACCCATTTTAGGTTTAGACCAGAGGAGCCATACGAAGAGGGGCGACACCAAGAACAGTTGAGTATCAATTCCGACATGGTGTGTGTGAGTCAGGCACTGAAAGAGAAAGCAAACAGGAATAAGTGAAGATATTTTACGGACTCTGCCTCAAAAAAATCAAATTGCTTTTTATCTTACCATGTTTTCAAAACCAAACCAGTTGTGAATAAACAGCAAATTTCTCCACCAGTGCTTCTTGCAAATATCTGAGTGAGTCTGGATGACTAAGTTCCACATGGGTCCAGATCCCAACCAAGGTAGAACGAATGAGCAGAACAAAATAAGAGCAGCAAGCGAAGGGACAAGTCTGGAACAAGAAAATAAGTTATAGTTTCACAAATAATACATGTCACAAGAGGACCCATCATGGGAGCCAGCGAGTCTGTTACCTGATAAGTCGGTTCCTCAACTCATCAATAATGTTAATTTTCTGGCCTCGCTCCAGCTTCTTCACATAAGCATAGGATGTCAAAAGACCACTCAGCATAATGAATGGGTCGGTATACAGGCTGGCAGCTCTTGCTATTACCGTCCACTGCTGACCAATGCCCTGTAACACACAATGCACGTCATCTAGGGTGACTCACAGGACAGGGGAAGTTCCGACTAGATAAACAATGTGCGCAACATTTTAAAATTTGTTGTGCATATTCTGGATGGGCTAAATTTGTGCTCGTTGTACTGTACAGAGATTGGGAGAACGGGAATCATAGCTGAGAGGACATAGAAAATGTGGGAATGGATGCTCAAGGAGGTTTTACCTCGCTCATTTCAGTGCGGTTGCTGTAGCCGTTGTAGAAGACGGACATGGACTTGTGGCAGAGCACCAGCATCACGGCGTTGAAGAAGCGGATGCCGTGCACGCTCTCTATGTCGTCCGGGGACCTCTCCACCGAGAGGAGGGCGTGCCAGTTCTTGGGGAGCGAGAAGGAGAGCAGCAGGTCCCGGCCGAGACCGTGACCGCCGGCGACCTGCTCGTCGCCCTGGAGGCAGTCGTAGGCGGACGCGGCCGCCACCAGCAGCAGCACCACGCCGAAGAAGGCCCTGGGTATGGACAACGACAAATTTCAAAGTAGTTCATTTTTATTTTTTTTTGTGAAGTTGTTGGATTTTTTTTTTAGACGTTGCGGTTTGAGTACTCACGCCACGATGAGGGAGGAGGTGTCCATGCCGGACCAGGGCCGGTGCAGCTGGCACATGTCCGCGTCCACGCGCACCCGCAGTGCCAGCCCCGTGCCGGCCGTCGTGGCCTTGGCCCAGGCCTCCGCCTGCAGGGCCACGTCCTGAGGAGAGCACGCCGCCGGCACGCACACGCCCCAGTTGATGGTGGAGAAGCGGGGGACGCGGTGGCCGGGCTGCGGAGGGAAGAAAGGAAGGGAGTGGTGAGCATCTCCGTCTCACTCGCTCGTCCGTCGTGCTGCATCGCTCCATCTCACTCTAGACGCGACGGTGTTTGATCACGAACTACGAAACGCATCTTGGTGCCGGTAACCGCCAAGTGCGACTCTCCCGGAGCCCTGCCACGAGCAGAAGCAGTCGTGCAGATACCCCGTGCTAGAGAGACTCGCGGCTCGTCCCGCCGCGCGCGGATGCACGATGGGCTGCCTACCCACCGGCTGGCAGGCGCTGGGGAGGGGCCGTCTGCCCCTGCGAGGCCTTTGTGTCAGGACACCCATCCGACGGGTCAAAAGTATTCCGGCAGGTACCCCGCGCTCGAGCGCCCCGCCGTCGGCGGGGTATCGACACTACTCACGTCCTCGAAGTTGCTGCGGAAGGCGTGGTGCGAGTAGACGCCGTCGTAGATGGCGTCCAGGACGGGGTGACGGTGGTCGGGCCGCATGAGCAGCTGCAGGTAGGCGACGCAGTGCTGGCCGCGCACCTCGCCGTCGGGGGACTCGGCCATCACGCACTGGTGGAAGTCGCCGAACTGGTTCACGTTGCCGTTCAGGATGCCGGGCGGAAGCTTGGCCGTCGAATCATGCACTGCGGCGGGGGAATAAAGAAAATCACAAAAAAATTTAATTAAATAAAAAAATTGTTAGTTGAGTTCGTACTGCCGTTTTGGGCTTCTCCGGAGTACTCTATTGCAAACAAGAGAACGTGAAGACTCGTCGTGTGTGTGTGTGTGTGTGTGTGTGTGTGTGTGTGCGCGCGCGCGCGCGCCCCCTTGAGCGATGCCTCGTGCCTCGTTCCGTCCGGCTGGTCCCCGCTGGTCCCCGCTGGTCCCCGCAGGTCCGGCGGGCGGATGCCGTCAAGGCGACCCGACCACGTCAAACCCGCCAATGACGGGTCTGTCAACAAGGAAGATGCGACAACTACCCCGGGCACGGAATATGGTAGCAGTGGCGCTTTTCCGGATCAGCCCACTAATGAGAGAGAGAGAGAGAGAGAGAGAGAGAGAGAGAGACAGAGACAGAGACAGAGACAGAGACAGAGACAGAGACAGAGAGAGAGAGAGAGAGAGAGAGAGAGAGAGAGAGAGAGAGAGAGAGAGAGAGAGAGAGAGAGAGAGAGAGAGAGCGAGCGAGATATTTTTATTTTTGTTGGCATAGGGATACTCTTGCCCATAGAGCCAGGGTATGCTGCGGACCGGAGGGGGCGGCCGGAAGGTGGACAGTGGCCTGCAGCGTGGCCTCCATGATGTCCGCCAGGGCAGCCGTCGGACATTCCGTCTCCATGTGTGCCATACGTGCCCTTGGGCTACGCACCGCGCCTGGCCCGGCCTGGCCTGGGTCTGAGGTGCCGTGGCCGCCTCGCCGCCAGTCCAAATAGTGAGTAATTCGAAGCATTAACGCGCTGTACCGCGTGCCGGACCGTTGTCGGGCTCATTCAACGGCCGCCCTCACCCGGAAATGCGCGTCACACACACACACACACACACACACACACACACACACACACACGCGCGCGCCGATTTTGCGGCGCGTATGGGGAAGTACATCTCCGCGTTTATGTTGTCGCTCACGTGTGCGATGATTGATGGAGACTATCGAGCGCACACAAACACACACACACACACACACACACGCACACACACATTTCACGCACGCGTGTTCGACAATATGTTTTGTTTGTTCTCGATTGTTGTTTTGTGTTTTTGGTCAGGGCCAGAGTTCGCTTCCCCGACACACATTGTTCTGCCAATCACAATCTGCCCCCGCAGCCCCCGCTGCCCCCGTTACCCCCTGCCTCTGACCCAGCGGCATACTCCACCTGCGGCGCCGCGGGTGGGCTAATTTGCAACAAGTATCGCCCGGGCGCCGAGTCCCGGGTTCAAATACCAGCGGAGGCATGGATCTTTTTTTATCTCTCCTCGGAAACTAAAACCCCTGGACTTGTGCGGAAACTCTGTTGGCGACTTGAACAAACACCTTCGCGGCCAAGCTGAGACTTCTCACTCCGTTAAAATTAAAGTAGAGAGGCCGAGGGCTGCGTTTTTCTTTACGTGATAGTGACGCAGTCGAGTTTAAGCGGAATCATCGGCTGCTCGGATCCGTTGTCCGAGATCTGCGGCGAACTCGCGGACAAAAGAGCCGGCCACCTCACGTGCAGCGTAACCACCGGAGCCACCGAAGCTCACGAAAGGGATGCAGCCAAGGTGTGGAGAAGAAGAAGAAGAAGAAGAAGAAGAAGAAAAGCAAATGGCTGCCTCTTTCCGGCCACAATACCCCAGCGGTCTCTCTCTCTCTCTCTCTCTCTCATATGCCGCACGCACCAAATTTGCATGTGTTTCACACACGGGCGGCCCCGGCGTGTTCATGTTCAGTGCAACATCTTTATTTTGCAAACGGTGCAATATGTTTTGCAAAACTGCATCCCCCCCCCCCTGCCGCGGCCGAAACCCGTTTCTCGTGGGCTCCGTGGCTCCGTGCGGTGCGCGGGTGAGTGACTCTTAGAGACAGAGTTTCTGGTCTCAAAACTAATCATCCGCCTGATTACATCTGTGTAGAGAACGAAGAAGAACCTGCCGGAAAACTTAGTCACCGAGTTGTTCTGCCGCATTGCGTGTGCGATCGGTCCAGGAAAGAATTAAACTTCCCTCGTCGGCCATTGTGTGTTCGCTCTGTCTGCCGCGTGTGTGGCTGCGAGACGATGCAGCAAGACTGAGCACGATGTGCACGCTGTCGAACGATGCAATCGCACCGTCTCTCTTCTCTCTCTCTCTCTCTCTCCTCTTCTCTCCCTCTCTCTCTCTCTCCCTCCCGCTGCGCGCTGCGACCCGACCGGGAAGAGCATCGAACCAAATGCACGTAGCTGCATTTATTTGACAAACGGATTATGGGGAGGCAATCAAGGGAGCGGTTAAATCCAGCAAGGCTTGTTTTGCCATACAACCACAACGGCGTGTGTGTGTGTGTGTGAGAGAGAGAGAGAGAGAGAGAGAGAGAGAGAGAGAGAGAGAGAGAGAGAGAGAGAGAGAGAGAGAGAGAGAGAGAGAGAGAGAGAGAGAGAGAGAGAGAGAGAGAGAGAGAGAGAGAGAGAGAGAGAGAGAGAGAGAGAGAGAGAGAGAGAGAGAGAGAGAGAGACAGAGAGCGTTGCCGCAAGCACTGCGGGCGCGTCGTGGTGACCTATGTGTGTGTGTGTGTGTGTGTGTGTGTGTGTGTGTGTGTGTGTGAAAGGGCGCCGATGACGTCGTCGCCTTATTCGCAGTTTACACAGACGGGAAAACGGTGGTGTGATTATTGGCAGTTTCCCGCCGATGCGAAGCGCCTGCGAGCGCCCGGGTAGGCCAGCCCGCACTACGCGCGTGCGTGCAGAGGCCGGGGTTGCCTACGTACCCGGCGCTTCTCTCGTCCAGACTGCAGACGTCGCCCTCTTGCAGCGCCAGTTCATTCGCATAGTTCGTAATTAATTCTGCAGGCACCGCCAACCGCCAAGAACTTGAGCCAAAGAACTGTGCGCACCCGTCTGTGTGAGTGTTGGTGTGCGGCTTAGAGGCAGAGAGCGAGTCCTCTGACAAAGTGGCAAGACTGTTGCACCCATGAATCAGAATGTGAATATGCGGCCGAGCCTGCCCGCCAATCCCAATCGGAAGGTCAGCCAGGGCCGGAGGATCAGAGGAGGAGCTGCACTCTCACTCTTATCCAGGACCGCGTACGGCACGTCTGGATGTTCATCATTTTTATTCTCGTCGTCTTTGTTGTTGTTGTTGTTGTTTGGCGGTGTCGTCCAAGGTGTCCCGCCGTGACGCCGCGGCTGCATGGCGCCTTTTGTCATTGGCCCGCGGGGGTGGGCGGGGGCCTGGGGCGCCCAATGGGAAGCGTCCTTGTCTCCGCGCCGCCCGCCGTGAGTATCGGGGCCTGCAGCACGGTCACGTGGGGGCAACCCTCGCCCATTCCTTACGCGTGCGCCGAGCCGGTATTCGAACCCGGACCTCCGACAACCCTGGCCCCATTGAGAATACCAAATTGTCATATGTTCATCGTTCAGTCTTGTGCGCGATAAGGCGCGATGTGCGCACGACTGTCGAAACGATATCGAATCGATGTCGATTCGATACCGACAAATTCAAAGAGATCGATGTAATCCCCGTCGATTCGATATCGAAATGGTACATAAAGTCGATTTTTTTTTCTGTCGATTCCACAGAGTCCACAAATAATCGATGAAAAAAATCGAGCTTAGACAAAATTTCGACACCATCGATATCGATTTGGTACAATTTCGACAATCTAATCTGGACGGGATGTAAGGTGTGCGGCTCCACGTGCACACGTGTGTGAGCGACTGTCGTGTGTGTGTGTGTGTGTGTGTGTGTGTGTGTGTGTGTGTGTGTGCGGTGTGTGTGGTTTATAGAACGCGGCTCAGCTAATAATAATGCATCGCAAAGAAACTGAAAGTAGTTTTGCTCGTCGATCCGCCAACACTCGGTCACGCCGCGCCGCGCGCCGCGTTTTGCCACGCCCCGCGCCACGCCACGCCCCGCGTCACGCCGTCGGCGCGCGCACACCGGTCCGCAGGGCGGCGGCGTGCCGCGGTGGTCCAGTCCGCTCAGTACGGGGAACTCTGGAAGCTCTGGAATCTCTGGAGGCTGTGGGAACAGTGGAGGCGGTTCACCCCGACATGAGCTCCAGAACCCCTCATCTCATACGGTCATCCCATCGATCGAGCGCCGAGCGCTATTCGAGCCCATACTGGCCGAATACGAGGTTTGCGCGCGGTCCAGAAACCTTTCAGAAAGCAGTCTTTCGGGTCACGAATGTGTGAAAAACGTGTACGTGTTGATTTCCACCGAATGCAGCCGCGAAATCTGGCGCGCCGTGTGAGTCAGGTCAGGCCTAAAGAGTTGCTACCCGCTGGCAGTGCTCTTGGCCGCGGCGAGTCCAGCCGGACCAGGTGAGTGTGTGCGTGTGCGTGCGTGCGTGCCTGTGTGCGTGCGTGCCTGTGTGTGTGTGTGTGTGATGCAACCACGGCGTGTCCCTGAACTTGCGGCTGCCGTGCTGCGGTGGATGCCGAGTGCTATGTGGGCTTCAGACAGTTGCGGCGCCGGAAAGAAAGGAAGAAAGTCCCGCGCTTTGGCCGCGTTGCTTCGTCTTCTCAGCCACGGAGATGGCATTATGCAATTTATGGACGGCCTCTAAGCCCCCCCCCCACACACACACACCCTGATCAAAGAAGCGGCTGAGCCGATTGTTTGCCGAAAACAAAAACCGAGCGTCTCACTTGCATCGCGACTTCCGTCTATAGTCACGACGGCGACGGGTATGAAAAACTTTGGCACGTCGGTGCAGTTTAATGCGCATTATTTCTACCCCTCCCCCTATTTCTTTCTCTGTCTCTCTCTCTCTGACTCACACTGCGCAGGGGGAGGGAGGGGGGGGGGGGGTTCTTGCTAATATAAGGCAGGGCCTGTAGCTTGCCTATGATTGGGTACGGCCAACGTGCGTGTGTGCGTGCGTGTGTGCGTGCGTGTGTGCTGCGCGCCTTTCACCGGTTTTCTGGCCGATATATCACGGCCAGGAGGCCAGTCGGGTTTGGTTCACACTCCGCCTGTTCATTTACACACACCCCGTACAAACTGCAGCGACGGCGGCGGTGGGGGCAGCAGCAGCAGCAGCAGCAGCAGCAGCAGCAGCAGCAGCAGCAGCAGCAACAGCAGCAGCAGCAGCAGCAGCAGCAGCAGCAGCAGCAGCAGCAGCAGCAGCAGCAGCAGCAGCAGCAGCAGCAGCAGCAGCAGCAGCAGCAGCAGCAGCAGCAGTAGCAGCAGCAGCAGCAGCAGCAGCAGCAGCAGCAGCAGCAGCAGCCGGCGCTGACGACTCTCGGAATACAGGGTGCCGTTGCCATGGCAACCGTGTGGGTCACCAGGCCGAGATGCGGCGATGTGTTTGTCCCACCGTGTATCGCGGGGATCCGTGAGGTTGTGCATGCGCGATGCGCGTGCAGTGCGTGTGCAAAGCGTGTGCAGTGCGTGTGTGGGGCACGGCGAATGCTTACGCCCCCCACATACCGAGGCGTCAACGTCACCCGGGTGACCCAGCCAGGAATACACTGTCGAAATTGTACCAAATCGATATCGATAATGTTGAAATTCTGTCGATGGTCGATTTTTGAATCGATTATTTTTGAATCGACAAAGAACATTCACTTCCAATACCATTTCGATGTCGGATACGGTAGATCGCATCGATAACTTTGAATTTGTCGATATCGATTCGATAACGTTTCGAAAGTGTTATCCTGGCTGGGGAGACAGACAGACGGACAACGTAGGAATAGACTACGTGGCTAGTTTTTGGAGGCGGTAGTGTGTGTGTGTGTGTGTGTGTGTGTGTGTGTGTGTGTGTGTGTGAATACTTACTCCTGAAGGCCCAGTATGTGAGCTCCTGGAGCTCCTGCACGTATCGCTGGCTCTGGTTCCGGCAGGCCTCCGACACCCCCTTCACGCTGGGGGCGAAGACGGGCCAAGCGCTGAGGAGCCTCTTCGCCAACAACCGCTGCGGCCCGTTGTCTGCAACACACACCAAACAGACACCATCACGAACAACGTCCGCCAACTGCGTCACACAACAGGGACACGTATTTCTGTTGCGCACTTGTGAGAGGAAAGCAGATTTCCGACGACAAGCAACTCGAATGTTAGACAAGAGGTGATGTGACCCCGTTTTTTGATTATCGGCGTGCCACGCAGCGCCGCCTCAAGCAGTTGGCTGCGATTACCAGCATGTATGCCGTCACCGCGGAGTGGAGACGCGGACGGGGGCGGCCCTGGGTTCAACTACCGGCCGGGGCGGACAGGAGAGTGTGCTTTTCACCTTCGGTCACATGCTGGTCTATTGGCGGTGTGAATGTGACATTGCGTGCCTTGAAAGAGAAAATGCGTCTTGTTTGCCACTCTGGGGCGTTCGTGCTGGAGAGAGGGAGAGACAGACGGAACGCGAATCTGTGTGACCGGCATTGAACCCGAGGACAAATGGACTGCGCACCTGCACGGCAAAAATGGATCATCAGCTATCGTGACAGATCGATATCGTTTCGACTGCTGCCGACAAACCCGCTGTGGACGATGCTCCATGATACGCTGAGCTCGGGAACGGAATCAAGTCGATCGGACGTCGATAACAATTTACGTCGCTGAGGCCTCGGGTGAGGCAATATCGATCGCAACAATTCTTCAAGATTATGCAATTTTTTTTTGGCGGTATATTACACCTTGACCTGCAATATATTACTGTTCTCGGCACACGCCCATAAGAGCTATCCGTACCCCCCAATGCCTGCACAGGCGGCGGCGGGGCGGCGTCCGAAAACACAGTCTCCCGGCCGCCAGCAGAACAGACGGGCAGCGGAGGGCCGCTTTTCGGACGCGACGGGCTCCATTCAGCCATTCAGAGCCCGTGGGACAGTAAGTGTGTGTGTGTGTGTGTGTGTGCGCGCGCGCTGTGTGCACGCTGTGCCCGCAGTGCGTGGGGAGAGACGGGGCTTCTCGTTCGTAAACATGCAAGTAGCCGTGTCGCTATGAAGGGGGGAGAGGCAACGACGGCCCTTGCAACGGCCTCCTTTGAACCTTGAAGGGACGTGCTGTGAACGTCTGCCATGACGGCTGAGCATCGTCACAGTGACGAGTTGGCTGCCGTTGGCTGCACTGCTGTGCACACGTCGGTGCACAGGTGCTTGCCGTGCACAGGTGCTTGCCGTGCACAGGTGCTTGTCGTGCACAGGTGCTTGCCGTGCACAGGTGCTTGCCGTGCACAGGTGCTTGTCGTGCACAGGTGCTTGCCGTGCACAGGTGCTTGCCGTGCACAGGTGCTTGCCGTGCACAGGTGCTTGCCGTGCACAGGTGCTTGCCGTGCACAGGTGCTTGCCGTGCACAGGTGCTTGTCGTGCACAGGTGCTTGCCGTGCACAGGTGCTTGCCGTGCACAGGTGCTTGTCGTGCACAGGTGCTTGTCGTGCACAGGTGAGACGAGACCAGGTCAAACACCCCGACGCACGGCCCGTGCTCCGCTAAAACACATGGCGGCTCTGTAGCAGACGAGTCTGCCAATAATTAATTCGAGACCACTCTCCTTCCACGCTAGCAGCAAGTGACCATTGTGAAACCGAACCGCAAAATAAGTTGTTGATTTTTACTTTCCCAGAGGTCTCTGTTTCGGTCGAAAATAGATTTTGGGAACCGGTTTCCCTCTGAATTCCGCGGGAAAAAAATGGCCGATCCAAATGGATTTCCAGCTCCAAGTTTTCAATCTCCTCTGACTCTCGGTGAGATGCCTTGGTTACTGTAGAGAAGCCTCGCACCTTCTTTGCGGATGTTGGCGTCCCATAGTTCACGGACCACTCCCAGAGGCTGCTGATTGCCTCCCCAGTGTCCCCACACGGCTGTACATAAATAACAACTATGGCAGTGGCGGGAAGGTACGAGAAAACGCGGACCGCGAACTGTGGGACTTTTTTTGTTTTTCTGAGCTGCGGGGCTGCGGGGGCCATATTTATGGCGGGGTTGGTAATATTGGCCCTCGTCTACCGCTCTCGAAGACTGGATTTGCTCCGGTATAATTTAAGCCCGTGATCCATCCGGCTGTCTCTCTCTCTCTCTCTCACACTCAGTCTCAGTCCAGTCTCGCCAATACGCCGATAAATTTCGAAAGTAGTTTCGAATAAAACCGCGCGTCCCGGCGCGTCCGCACCGCTCGCTGGGTCCCCCTTTGCGCATGCGCGGCGGCGCGGCGTTCGGAAAACGAAAACCAGTTGGGTATTTGAACCCCCGCGGGTGCAGCGGAGCTTCTTGAATTCGTGTCGTCATCCCGCGTTTTTTTTTTTCATGGATGGGGTGCCTACTGGCTCTTGAGGTGTTGCATTGCATACCTGTGGCCGGCCGTGCTCTGGGTAGATTTCGCGCTCGCAGTTTCGCTTTATTCGCTTGTCCGGATGCGGTGTGCCGTATCAAGATGGGCTTGCTGCTTGTGTTCTTTCGTTGCCACACTACTGTCCCGGGGCAGACGAGAGTTGCGAACATGGTTGCGAATGAATGCTGGCGGGTAAACGTATTCAGAGAGGATGCCGACGTATTCCATATCGGACCCCGTCATGTACTCGGGGGCTCTGGTAAAAAAATCTTTTAACGCACACTATTAAAAAAAAAATGTATTCCTCTCACCCCTGCTCACCCCTGCTCGATCTTCGACTTCTTACTCCACTACTGACCCTGATAATGCGAGCGATTGCAACAATTAGATCCCGGAATATATGGTGTTCGTGGAGGCGCCGATCTCACGGGCAAGGTCACCATGCCAAGTGGATCTGACTGCCCCTGTCTCCCGAGAGCCCGGTTTCGTAAGTGCGTGCGAAAACAGTCGAAAAACCACCACTGGCCCCACCACTACCGCAACTGCCACGCCTGCCAACACCACCGCCACTAATACGGCCACCGCCGCTGCCGCTATCCAACCGCCGCCAACGCCAACGTCGCGCGATCTTGGACTATTTTTCTGGCCGACACGTACGGGCGAGTGAGACAGTCGTCGCGACAGTCGCTGCTGCGCTCAGGAGTGTGACAGAGACGGGGGCTCCGATGCGGGGAGTTGCCGAACA
Organism: Odontothrips loti; assembly: GCA_038380765.1. NCBI lineage: Eukaryota > Metazoa > Arthropoda > Insecta > Thysanoptera > Thripidae > Odontothrips > Odontothrips loti. The sequence continues at coordinate 9,825,379 of CM076256.1, forward strand.
AGTCTAGCCAGGGCCTGGTTATGGAGCGGGCTGCGTCCGAGACGAGATGGGAGACACGTTCTGCACAGGAGGGACCCCTGTGTGGGACAGAGACGGATGTTGGGGTGGCTGGTGGAGCCAGAATATGAGGGGAACATCAGAGCGAGCCGCTGACGCATCCGTCCGTGGGGTTCGGATGGCCCAAGGACGCAGCCCACAATCACAGACAGGGACCCTGGCGCTAAGCTGGTTATAGCTCAGGTCTCGGTTCCGGCCGTGCGCAGCACAGAACCCAGCTAAAATTGAGTCGTTAGTGCATCATGCATTATTGATCGATTTTCCCTGTTCTTCATTAGGAAAAAGAAAAAGGTCGCGTGAGAGAGAAATCAATATAATATTCAAGGTGGTTTGGGTCGCAGAGAATGTGGCTGTATAGCCATCAGATCTCCGTCTGACCGCTCCAAAAAAAATACTACGATTTGTTGCCGGAAAACCTTATGTCCAGAAATGGATTCGTCATTATCTACATTCCGCGCCAATATTTTTTAAATTAAGATTTATGGCTAGATTGTGCAGAGAGAGAGAGAGAGAGAGAGAGAGAGAGAGAGAGAGAGAGAGAGAGAGAGAGAGAGAGAGAGAGAGAGAGAGAGAGAGAGAGAGAGAGAGAGAGAGTGTCATGACAATCTCCCGATTTTAAACTGCATCTAAGTTTGGACTCGGCTTGGAGCTCGTGGTTTCAGGAATGGGGTCACATGACTTAATGCAATGAGGCCTCTGGTCTGATTCAGAGCAGGGCGCGTAGGAGAAAGACCCCCTGTTGCCGGGTTTGCATCAGACTTTATTCTGGTTTGTGGTGCAGTGGCCACGCAGTAGCCATGCCTCGGCGGTAATTGCCTCCCCTCCCCACCTGACACCCTCCCCTCCTGCACCCCCCCCCCCTTCCCCTGCCACCACCCCCTCTCCCCCACCTGCCATCCTCCTCCCCTGGCCCGTTTAAAATATGACTAGTGACATAAAAAAACACTCCAATCGAAAAAGGAAGCATGTAAATGTGCGTCCGCCCGGTGAGCGCCTGCGGGGTTCAGGGTAGGCAGACCCGCAACACACGGCTGCGCTGCGTGGCCGAGGATGGCCTACCCTGCCGGGCTGAGTCGCCTCACTCATTGCGGAAAAACTTACAGAGACTTAGATTGATTGCTATTTTAATTTTTTAATCTGGAAAGCAAAAGCTAACCCGAATTATTCTTTTTGCTGTTTCGCGGGTGTTGCGGGTGGGGCCATCCGCTGCTGTCTGTGTATTTTTTGTTTTATTCTATCCTGGATTTGTGACGTGAGCCGGCTGCCCTCGCGGAGTCTTACATCACGGCGGGTATCGCTTTGCATTTGGCAGCGGCCGCGAGGCAGCCTACGCCTGCTGGGCTGGCGGCAGCTGGCGGCAGCTGGCGGCAGCTGGCGGCAGCTGGCGGCAGCTGGCGGGGACGGCGGCTGGTTTTGAGTCGGACAGAGTCGGCAGACTGACGTCAGGACGGGCGAGGCAAGAGACAAGCCTAGGGGAGGCACCCAGAGAGGCACTGGCCGCCACCGCCCCACAGCCGTGGTATTTGAACCTGCGACGTCCCAGTCGCGCACTCACTCTGTCCGACTCTGTCCTCATTAATTCGCCCGTCGTACTGTGCGATCGTGGGTTCGAATACCGGCTCTGCCAGCATGAGTACATTTTTCCTGGCTGTCGCATTTAATGTCTTCACCTTCACTGACCGACGATAACCCCCCGAACACGCGCGTGCGTGCGAAAGTGCTATACACTGCGTGGTGGGACAGCATTCCCATCCAGGAGTGCGCTGTCGGAACGATATATCGAATCGTTCTCGATTGAATCGAAAGTGGACGATGCATCGATTTGGGGTAATTTGCAGCAGCATATTAATGGCTGGGCCATGGCCAGGACCACTTTGGGAGATATTTTTTGTCGCATTTCTGAAGGATACGTCAGAAGGCGTTGGCGTCCTAGCCTCACCGAGGACACGCAGCAGCAGCAGCAGCAGCAGCAGCAGCAGCAGCAGCAGCAGCAGCAGCAGCAGCAGCAGCAGCAGCAGCAGCAGCAGCAGCAGCAGCAGCAGCAGGGCAGCAGGATGGACGCATCTGGGCCACCATCTAACGTGGCATGTAACGTACTCACTCACACATCTGGCTCGAAATTCTGACGAGGAAAAAGCAGCCAAGCGCAACCTGCCACACAAACATTGCGCAGTCTTCAACTACTCAACAAGCGGGCATTTCTCAGAAAAGTTCCGGATGAAATTTTTTGACAGTGTTAGAATGACCGTTGGCCATACCTACATACGATGGCTGTCTACACCTAGGACGGAGCAGGGAAGGTAGTTGGTCAAATAGCTACGCCGGGGCCCGGGTTCAAATACCGTCTGACGGGGGGGGGGGGGGGGGGGGACTGAAAAGTTTCTTCGCTTGTAATAATACGACTTTCCACACTGAACTACAACATCTCAATAGGTGCTCTTCGTTTCGCCACTGCCTGAAATGACGGCGCATTAGTCAGCGAAGCACAGAACGGTTTGTTGAGAAGTGAAGGTGGTGAGGTGTGTTTGTGTGTGTGCGCTAGTCATTGGTATTCCTAGCGATGGACGGGCCTTTTGGCACGGGCCGGTCTGTCCCGTGTCCCCCTGCATCGGCACCTTGACCGCCCCGCCCCCACCCCTACCCGCCAAGGTCGCGTACACTGTAGTGCACACACACACACTCACACACACGCGCGCGCGCGCGCGGCCACCCATATACTCGACACGCACACTGGCACGCACCTGGCACGCACTGCCACGCGCCGCCACGGTCATGGCGCGTCCGGCCGTGCCATTGGCACGCACCCGTGAGATGTTGAGCACGGAGCCGCCGCCGGATGCCGCGGGTTCGAATACCCGCCGGTGGACGAGCGATTGCTCTTATCAGTCACGAAACTCTGCCTCAGTTTCTGGGGGCTGTGGGGCGTGGCGCCTGCGAGCCGCGACGGATTTGTTGTTATCGTTATCTCGGCGTGTCGACGGGGACCTCTGACGGGGGACCGTGGACGCCCCCGGGACACAGCGACCTGCGGCGGCCCCCGGGCCCCCGTCAGAGGCCCCCGTCAGAGGCCCCCGGCAGAGGCCCCCGGCAGAGGCCCCCGTCAGAGGCCCCCGGCAGAGGCCCCCGTCAGAGGCCCCCGTCAGAGGCCCCCGTCAGAGGCCCCCGGTAGAGGCCCCCGTCAGAGGCCCCCGTCAGAGGCCCCCGGCAGAGGCCCCCGGCAGAGGCCCCCGGCAAACCCCCGGCAGAGGCCCCCGTCAGAGGCCCCCGACAGACCCCCGGCAGATGAACAACAATAACATCCCGTGGAAGAAAACGGAAGGGGCGTAGCCAGCGGTCAACGCGGTCCCCGGGGGCCCAGGGGCCCGGAGGCCCGGGGGGACGTTGGCACAGGGGCACAGGGGCACGGGGGCAGGGAGCAGGGAGAAGGGGGCAGGGGACGGGGGGGGGGGGCAGGGGGGCTCGGGGGCAAACCGCACGCATGAATCATGCTAAAGGGGTAGGTTGCCACCCAGGCCTGCGACGGCAACCTTTCATCGTCGACGTGAACCTACACCCTCAATTCTGTAGACTTGACTAGAGAAGTTTTGCCAAGAAAATCGAAAATGCTTGGTACAAGTATTGCCTCAATTACGGCAATACTTGGCTCAATCGTCCAAAACCCGTATTTAAGGCAACACTTGTACGAAAGCATCTTCGAGTTTCTCGACAAAAATTTTCGAGTCAAGTATACAGAAATGAGGGTGCAGCTCCGGTGGCACCTCCAATAGAGTACTCCGGAGAAGCTCGCAACGGAAGTAAGAAGCCATGCAGAAGAAGAACGCTGTGGGAAGTTTGAAAAACTGCGAGTTTTTTTTTTACCGAAAATCTTGCGACTTTTCAAGTGGAGTGGGGGTTTTAAACACGGTTTCTCATACCTCCCCAGCGTTACGTCTTACTTCCGTGCCGGGCTGAGCACCCTACTGAGTCTGACCCCGCCCACGTGGCCTCACGCGGCACCTGCTCCGTCACACGGCTCCTGCACGCCGATCGCTCGACATTGCCCTCACTCTGCACAGTCAGCGGCGCAGCCAAAGGCGGGGGCCCAAAGGCGTGATGCAGGCGCGGTGTTTAACCCGAGCAGCCGCAGGTGCGGTGCGGGCGCTGCCGGTATGCATGTGGTATGGTTAAGTGTCGCACTCGCGTTCACGCGCACACGCACTCGCGCACTTGCACGTGTAATAAGCGCGCACGTGCACTGTGACGAAAAAAAATCAACTCATTTAAAAAAAACAAAAAAAAAAACGGAAAAGGTAAAAATCCAGAAACTAAGAGTTGGGTCATATTTTTCACTTTTTTTTATAATTTTTTCAGGGGAGGGGGGATTTTGCCTAGAGCCCATATACATGTCAACCTACCAAAAAATACAGTTTCTGGAAAATTTTCAATTTTTCGTCCATTATTTCAATTCAATGATTTACGATTTCTGCTTCAAAAATGCCCTTTAAATGTTGAGACAGATTTAAAGAACACTGAAAAAAAAAACCCAGCAGAATAGCAGCTGTGAGCTGCTGTGAGAGCTGAAGCAGCGAACGTGTGCCAAGAATCACTATAAATATGACGAAGATGCGATAAGACCAACAATAAAAGGCAGCGCGGAATGCGATGCAACCGTTTTATGCCGGTCGGCTGTGTTTTTGTGTACGTGCGCGAGCGAGCGTGAGCGCTAAGCAGGTGGGGGGTGCGTGTGCCGCGTGTGCCGCGTGTGCCGTGCGCGTGCCGTGCGCTGTGTGATGCACCGGTAGCCCCGGCCCACGACCTTGAGGAGGCCGGCCAGACTGCGATGCCAATTCGGTGAGCAGTGATCTGCCGCTGACTGCTGCTGTTCTCACTTTCAATGCCCCGTTTTTCCTTGGCAGAGAGCAACTGATAGAGCGAAACAGTCGTTGATCAGCGCCAAAAAATTTCGACCTATGACAGGTGAAGTTGCATTTAAAATTTGCCAATACTCTCTCAAACCTTAAATTTGACGGCGAGAAGTTTTTTGTACAGCCTCTTAAGTTACCGCCTGTGTGGCAGACAGTGATAGACTCGTTTCGGTGCTAACCACCGATTCTTTATGAAGAGGGCGAGTCGGCCTGTGGCTCCGCTCCACACGGCTCTACTCCACCACACGGTTGCGGTTTGGCGCCGCCCTGACCGCAGGAGCGCTGCTGTCGCTCCCTTCGGGCATCGCCGAGGCACGCCGCATAGCCCGTACCCTGCTGCGTTTACTTCCTCGACTTGACGCAGCAAAAAGAAAGATGCGGGGAAAAAAAATGAAGAAAGAAAAAAATAAAAAAACACAAAAAATAGTGGTGCCTTGCTGGCAGGCTGGTGGCTCTGCTGCCTCAGTGACTGTCCGATCGGTCGGATGAGGAGGTACCGCCGGGAGCGAGAACGAGTACAAAGGGAAATAAATGAAAATGGCGGCTCTAAGTGGCACGCGCCGCCCACGCGCCGCCCACGCGTCGCCAGCAGCACGGCAAGACACACAGCACGGGATGGCTGCTCTGACGGCGCACTTTGTCGGCTTCAATGCCAAGGCAGAGCGACTCGAAGGGAGGAGGGGCGGAGGGCGGGGGCAGGCGGACTGCCGCGTAAGCGCCACTCTGAGGAAATTAATTATTACCGAAGGAAGAAGTTGGGACGGAACAGCACGGCCCGCGGTACTTGTTTTGAGTAGTAAGTACTCGGTACATAAGTAGTACTAATAGCACGTGGCACAACAGTGGGTAAGTAGTACAGCACTGTATGTACGGGAATGAAAGTGGAAGTACCACACTACGATCATGTTATTTGTTTACTTCTTTTGTCTTCTACCCCCCCCCCCCCCCCCCCCCCCGCGCGGCGGAAATGGATGATAACAATCTACGATACGTCGATTATGACCCAGCGAGAGAGAGAGAGAGAGAGAGAGAGAGAGAGAGAGAGAGAGAGAGAGAGAGAGAGAGAGAGAGAGAGAGTGCGCGCACACTGGCTCGTCCCACAAACACCCGGTACCGGGCTGCGGTGAAGTTCAAGGTCGGGGCTAGTGTGTAGCTGACCAGTCGGCCAGCAGACCATCCCCCATCCCCTTTCTCTGTCTGTCTGTCTGTCTGTCTGTCTGTCTGTCTGTCTGTCTTTTCACTGACAGGTCCGTAAAGGATTACAGCTGTTCCTTTGGCGCGCTTGCCGCATTCGGACGTAGCCTGGCGGTGCCGGGCGGTGCCCTCCCAGTGCGGACGTCCATAAGGTATTGGTACCGCCGACTGCCGGCAGAGGCGCTCTCGGGCGTGGTAGGTAGTAAGAGATGCGAATGGGGAAAATTCTCCCAGGATTGGCTTGTCTTTGACTTGCGATACGGGGAAGATTTCACGAAAAATTGAAAAATTGCACTAAAGTTTTCCAATCGAAATTCCATATTTTTCGTAAAATTTACACCTTTGGGTGTTACTCACCGCCGTCCTGCACGTCGAGGCGGTCCAGCTGGGCCAGGAAGAGGGTGCGCTTGCAGGCGCCGGGGTCCAGGGTGGCCCAGGGCTCGGAGCAGGGGTCGGGCTTGGCCAGGTCCTCCACCAGCCCCTCGACCACCTCGCTGCTGCACTCGGGGTTCAGGACGCAGGTGGCGGTGGCCACGGCCGAGGCGTTGTCGTCGGCCAGCCCCAGGGCGGGGCCCATGGCGGGGGCGGAGGACGGCGACGACGCGTCCCAGCCCCAGGCGTGCACGGCGGCCACCAGGGCCGAGCTGAGCAGAAGCCAGCACGCCGCGCCGCGGGGGGGCCCCATCTGAAGGCAACATGAGAAATTCAGTCAGTCATCAATTCGTTCATCAATTTATTCGTTAATGATTCATCAATGAATTAGTTTCTTATTCATTTTTCATTCATTCATTTATTCATTCATTCGCCCAATCATTAATTCACTTGTTCATTCATTCGTTCACTCATTCATTCAATTATTTGCCATCACTCTTAGTCACTTTCAATTGTTTTAAATCAATCAATCACTCACTTTCCCCCAGTTTCCCAGCCAGAAATTTGACGTCAATTGACGTTCAGCTTGAGGTCAACAAAAGTCTACAAACGTCAATGATACTTTATGATAGTTAGAAAGATGAGTTGGAATGTCAACGAATGTCTACTAACATCTACGAAATTGATGTCAACGAATTGATCTTCGATAGACGTCAATATTAGGTCTATGAACGTCAATGTCTACCATATATTTTTCGTAGACGTCAAAGTAGATCTTCCTGAAGTCTACGAATGTCAACGTCAATAAAAGGTCTACAAACGTCGACGTTCAACTATGATCTTTGTAACTGCTCGAGCAAATGAATGGGCATGTAGCGCCGTGTAGGTAGGCAGCTCATTCGACTCTGTCGCCACCCCAGCCCAGCCGGCATCAGTGCGCCGTCTGCTGCACCGGCATGACAGTATGTTTGGTACTTCGACTATTATTAATTGTATCAAGTGACTGGTTGTGACAGAAGGAGCATGTGAGTATATGTCTTTTTAGTAGTCTGCAATCCAGTCCTTGAAAATTTGCGACATTTTCACCCTGAACTGTGTACTTTTTGTTGCAGGTTTTCGATGCGGTTTAGAAAATTGAATGACGCTCAACCAACACCAAAAAGAAATAAGGACTCTAAACAAGCAATGCAGAAGAAGGATGCACGAAGGATTCGTGAAGGATTGTTCAAGTGACACAGAGAAGCACAAGGGGCCTTGAACTGTCATCCATATGTCTCTTACGGTTAGGTTAGTAGGCTGCTTTGTTTGGACTATAATAGACCACTAAATTCCATGTACTGAATGTGTTCGACTGCACAGTTGTGGGAAATACCGAATTCAAAACATCAGGAATACTATTTTGTGAGGTTAGGTTAATACGCTTTGTAGAATGTCAGTGATATTCCATATTCCATTTAAGATCTGATAAAACGTCAACATTCTGATGCACCAAAGATTTTTCTTGAATAGCGTCCTATTTCTTTCACATTAAACTGAAACTTCATATCCTGCTGTACTACACGCAAGCTTTTGTAATTTTTTCAACTTTATTTTTCTCGATGAACAGGATCACGCTTAACAAAGCACATGTAAGAACGCTGCTACTGCTTCGGCATCTGGAGAGAGAAAATGCTGTGAGTAAATACCATTCTTGACTTCTTTTGGTAGTTAAATAAGAACATTAACCCTCCCACTATTGGACACATCATAGAAAACAAAAATTGCCAAAATCAGTCGATTCTGTGTGAACTGTTTTGAAACACACTCAAACTCATGTTTACTGTCAATAATCTGCCATCTGAGAATCTTTAGCAAAAGGGAAATGATCTGAGTTGCGTCTACTGTGCCTGCGTCGTAGTAGTTTATACAGTGAGTCCTTTAAATTAATTTTCTTTCATTGTTTCCTGTTTTTCTTTAATTTTAGGGTCATCAGAAAGGTGACAAAATTTTATATCTGGTGCAGTACAGCAGGAACTTGGAAAAAAGTGAATCCCATTAGACTCCAATGTAAGTAAAGTAAGCAGTTTCTCATTGTAATAGGAAAATGATTTTTTAAAGAAATGCTGATTGTGTCTGCTCTACATTGATATACCTGTCAGTTGTTAATTGTCTGTAGCTTAATGATATCTCTTACATATTGATGTCATAATTAAGTTTCTGTTGTTGAAGTTTTTTGCGTTTTTTTCCAGTTTTAGTTTGAAGCTGCTGTAACTGTGGAATCTCAGATGCAATGGAGAGCAGAGTTCATCATACATCAGCCTGCATTTGATGTGAGTTGGTCTTGGTTCTCATTCAAAACGAGAGCTCTCCACAACTTATACTTGCTGCACTTCTCATATTTTCTTGCTGTCCTTTTACTCGTTCTAATATCTTTTGAGCACAGCATAATGTATTCTTGACAATTTAGATGATGTTTGAACAGTGGTATTCTGCAAGGGAAATTGTTAAAATTACTTGCACATTCTTAGAAGTTTTCTGCCTCTTCTTTTATTGGGGTTTCATATTGATTTCCCATGCCAGCTTTCTAAAGGATTCACATTTTTTCATTGCAAAATTCCCATCTAATATTTTCTTTGCAAGCTTGATAAAATTAAATAACGTGTTCTCTCTCCTTTTTGTTTCACAGGATGAATATAATAGATTGTCAGCGGAGAGCCTTAGCATGAACTTCTGCCTGATTCTGGTGGTGTGAGGTCTGCGGAGGGCAAGAGTGAAGACAAGCAACGGGGATGAAAAGTGTCACACATATCAAGATAGGCTGTCAGTAAATAGAAAGTGTCTCTGCTGTAAGTCTGAATTGATACGTGCATGTTAAATTATAAACTTAAAGATATTTGTGTCAGAATCTTGCAATACTTTAACACAATTTAATATGATTTTTTGTTTGATTTAGTATCTTGTGTGCTTGAGATCTTATGCCTATCTCTGACAAAATATTACTCTACTGGAGTTGTGCAATGCTACTTTCATAAGGCTTGAGAAAAGTAGCAAATGCCAGTGAAGCTCTGTGGCAAAGACCTGACCTAATTTTTGACTGTTAATGGTTCATGCAGTGCTCCCAGTGTTTCTGTGTATTTCTTCTAGTGGGTTTGTCATAAATATTGCTAACAGTACAAACAAATACAGATATTGTTACTTAAGATGTTGCATTTTTTCATATCCCACTCCTAGTCACTTCTCATTCATCCACATGTTGATAATAAAGAAATTGGATCATTTCTTTAATTTTCCACAGTGCACATGTCAGCTCTGGGACTGGGGATTGGGGTTCACATACTTGACTCCCAAAGACTTGTCACTGGAGTGAAAATGTCTGTGTGACTATTTTTGTGGATCCAAATCATTTGCGTCCTTACCTTTGGAATTAAAAACAATGTGGTATCCAATACACCATCCATTTGCCTACCAGGAAAACATGAATTAAGTTGTATTACGCAAAAGATTATAGATGTATTTATACAAATATGAAGGAAGGCTGTAACTTTTGGGGTCTTCCATCATATTTCCACAAATATCTGTTTAATCTTCTACACGAGTCAACTGAATTCTTGTTTTCCTATAAAGGCAATAGATATTGTGTCTTACACCTCGTTGTATTGAATTCTAAAGAAAAGGACACCAACGATTTTGATCCTACAAAAATTTCAATTTTTCTGTCAATTTTTTTTTCTTTCAAAAATATGTTTAAAATGCGTTTTAGAACCTGGGAAGGAACTTATTATAATAAAGTGAAGACATTTTTGGGGTTCTTTTCATGTCGGGACTTTGACGGATTTTGGTCACCATTCCGCATGGTCCTAGCCTGAGACCAAGGGACCGGTTCCAGCAAGATATCGGGTGTGTGGGTGATCCACTCTGTCACTGAGGGTGCAGAGTTGCTAACGAAAGCGCGAAGTAATACAATAAAGAAATTGGTGACTTTGTTGGGAGGGGAGGGGGGTGTCCCAACAAGTGACCTATACGGAACACCGCCGCCCCGTCCCCTTCAGTGTTACCGGGAAACTTTTCAGACAAAAAGTGTTCGTTTATGTAATAAACGCTCGACTGGTCACCGAGTTCCGGGTTCAACTTCCACTGGGGTCATTTTAGAATATTGATCTGAAACCATTTTCATTCAATTAGTTAGACTGGGGAGACCTCCGGGATTACAAAACTATGCCCATGCGCGAAATCGGTTAAGAATTGGCTGAGTTACAGCGATGTAAAAGTCATCCCCTTGCCTGGTAGGCAAGCCCGCCCGACACCAATCGCGCCTGCATAATCTGTTAGTTCTCGGTCCCCAGGTCGTTAGCGCCTCTGAATTTCGGCATGAGGTCTACTTTCACCTCCATCTTGCGTCCCCTAGCAGCTGAGATCGATCTGTTCATCCGTTCTTGATTAATCAGACAACGGTTACTTCTGAGTTTCACGGTTTAGCCCGAGGACCGACCGTCCTAGGTACCCCGACCTGATTGGCGGATTCACGTTAATTCTTGCGGAGCCGTTTTCGCGGTCTAGGAGTGTCCAGGGCAAATGAATCCGGTTAGCAGTGAAGTCTTATAATCTGGTCGTGGTACCCATGTCAAAGTTTTTGTTGTAACAACTGTAAAATGTCATTAAATCACGAAATTCGCAAATGCAGAGCGGGCCGCCTTCCCGCCTTTTTCGCCGCCTGTGATTGGTCGCTGTGATCACGTGACGCAGAGGTGCCTGCCTGCCCGCCTGCCTGCCTGCTGTGTGTGCCTGTTACTGCAGAGCGCGCGCTCCCCACATCGTAACGGTTTTCGTCTCGGATTGTGTGTGTTCTGGGTGTTTTTCACGTCGCGTCGTGTTGCGTCGAGATAAGCCTCGGTGAGTTATTTGGAGGAGCTGGTTACTGCAGATTTCTTATAGCTTATGTTTCCTTGTGTGTAGGTTTTGTTCTAGTTGTGTGGTGCCGTTGTGGGTTAGTGCGTGAAGTAGTGCGGCATCGGTGGAGTGCGTCCTGATCGACGCCTGCTTCAATTCAACGGCTTGTCAAGCATTTTCGACATCCCTGTCTGTCGCTTTCGATGGCATCATGTCACCGACATCCATTGACGAAGGTAAGGTTATGGGGAATAGGAAAACCGTTAGAAGTTAGAGTGAGGTTATTTGCTGTATCCGGCATCTTTGTTTGCACGCTTACTAAGCACGCTTAGTATTCTTCAGTTTCATAATTTTGGCGGTCAAGTCAACATGTCTAACAGAGGCAGGCCTCGCTCATCAATTGATAACGTCTCCAGCCGTTCCAACCGTAGGAGGACCCAAGAGCTGGTGGACAATGAGTTGGATGAGTGGACCAATATTATTTCTGTGAGAGACAGTGGTATTCCCTCCACCTCTTCCAGCAGTCCTAATAATCCTATTCCCTCCTTAACCACCAGTCCATATCTTCTCGATTTCTCTTCAACATCGGATGTTCCAGATAGTTCTTTGATTTCAAACACCCCTCCTCCATCGTCAAATATTGGATCTTACGTCTCTGTATGTTGGCCTCCTGAACCACCCAATCAGGTTGTCCCAGACGATTCTTTATTTGAATTTTTAGAAGAAGAAGACTGGGACTCTGAACTTTTTATGCCGATAGAGAGTGATGACAGCTCTGACGAATCTTTGTCTGATAGTGAATTGGAGGGTGTTGAGGAGGTTTTGTCAGCTGAAGATGCTAGAAATTTGGCATTCCGCCAAGATTTAGTGACACTGGCATTGGACCATAATATGACCCATGAATGTCTCACAGATACCTTAAAGCTACTCAACAAGTATGAAGTTGCTAAACTACCTCTTTGTGCTAAAACACTCTTGAAGACCCCAGTGAGAGTGAAAACTCGAGAAGTTCCCCCAGGATTGTACTGGCATAATGGTTTCATCAAGCATTTAAGACAGTATTTGTTAAATAATCCCTCCTGTGACCATGTTGATGTAGAGGCAAGTGTAGATGGTGTGCCACCTTTCAAGTCCACAGCTTGTCATGTGTACCCTATCACTTGTTCTTTCAATGGGTCAAGTACAGTTTACCTCATTGGTGCTTTTGTTGGTCCTAAACCACCCAAAGATTCAAATCTTTTCCTGAAAGATTTCATTGATGAGTTAGCCCCTGTATGTGCTGATGGGTTTGAACTGAATGGCCGTTCAGTTTCAGTAAAACTGAAGAAGCTTGTCTGTGATGCTCCAGCGAAGAGTTTTGTGCTCTGCATTGCTGCACACAACGCTTACTTTGGCTGCACAAAGTGTGTTGTGGAAGGGGAATGGGTCAACAATAGGATGACGTACCCTGACACTAATTGCATGCTACGCACAGACCAAAGTTTTATAGAGCAGACCAACAAACGCCACCATAAGGGGACGAGCAACCTCACCACTGTTCCAAACTTTGGGCCCATCACATCTGTGCCATTGGACTATCAACATCTTCTGTGTCTTGGAATAATGCGAAAGAAAGTCTTCATGTTCATAAAGGGTCCTTATTCAGTGCGATTAGGAGCAGCCAAACTCCGACAATTGTCGGATATTTGGGTTTCGTTTGCAGAATATGTGCCATGTGAGTTTGCAAGGAAACCCCGCTCTCTAGAGTTTGTCAAGAGGTTCAAGGCTACCGAATGGAGATTGCTTCTGTTTTATTTGGGTATTCTTGTGTTTGAGAAAGTATTACCCCGCGCAGTCTATGAGCACTTTCTTGTTTTGTTTGTGGTGGTGAGAATACTCAAACAAGACCCACCTCCTGCACTGCTTCAATATGCCAAAGAAATGGCCAAATATTATGTTCAAACATTTGCCCAACTGTATGGCTATGAGTACATTAGCCATAATGTACATAATCTTATTCATTTAGTTGAAGATTGTGAGTTGCATGGCAACATTGAATCTTTCAATGCATTTAAGTATGAGAATTACTACCAAGTTGTTAAAAAGTGGGTAAGGAGAGGAGGCCAAGTAATTCAGCAAATTGCCAAGAGAAATGCAGAGATGGAACTCAATGAGTCAAGTAATCAGGAAATATCCAATGAAATTTTTGCCTTGTCTGGTGAGCATGGATCAACCTGCTCTCTGCCTGTAGGTTGCACTAATCCTCAGTTCACAAAATGTGAAATTGTTAGAGTAGGAATATTCCATCCATTCCAGCCTGATCACTGTGCAGTGCTTGTTGACAAGTCCATAATCCTCATCCAAACATTTGCTAGCAGTAGCACTGGAAGAAAAGTTGTGGGTAGAAAACTGAGGCATGTGGAGGACCTTTTTACTTTTCCTTGCAAATCTTCGCTTGTTGGTGTGCATTTGGCTTGGGGGTTTGATAAAAAGGGAGCCTGGCCCCTCACTGATATTGCTCACAAGTGTGTGTGTATTCCACATGGCAAAGGCTATGCAATTTTTCAGATGCACTAAACTTTAGGTATACATTAACCATTGTTGAGTGATGATTTTTTCATAGAATGTTTGAATCTTAACATTTTATTTGTCTTTGTTCTGTTGTAGCTCTCCACTTCATTGTTGACTTTGATGACGGTACTATTAATGTGCCTCGCTGTTGGCTCACAAAAGATTTAAGGATTTGTGCCTTCCCTCCTTGGTACAAAGATGTAGACCAAAGAACGTGGGACAAAAGAGTGGAGGAGGGCATCACTCCGGAAGCTGACTGGACGGAGGAAAATGTTACAAGAATTCGTGCTTACGGAGGTGCTGATCATTTTCTGTTTCTTATCAGTGCCTTCTTTACAATAACAGTCCAGTCATGCACGCCTGCTTTGGTTACTCATATTCCTTTGTGAGATTGAATTACCTGCCCGTGCTTCAACAATTTTTATTCATTCAATTTTTCTTTAATTAATCATGTTGGTTTTTATCAGGGAGCAAATGTCACTGCTGTAATGTTTGTTACAGTGCCTCTCATTTTAAAAAATGTATACATAGTCTTTTAATGCTTTTGAACAAGATAATGGGTAAAATAGATTGGGCAGCTTTCCTGAGTGATGTTGTATAAATTGCCTTTATTTTTCAGTGGATTTCCAGTCAGTCCGCCGTAAACTTCCTGAAGCCCAACTGAGGAGTGAAACTGATGTCAATTCGCATTCAGAGGGCAGAAGGCAAAAGAGAAGGCGGAGGAGGCCTAGAAGATATAAAGGAGGACAATCGGTCTCAGGTTCAGACACGGATGAGGAGCAGGGCCTCACTCAAACCGTAAAAAAATTGAGACTTCCAGCGGCACCTTCCGTAGAGGTAAGTCAGAGGCTCATAGATCTCTTCTTGCCATTGTACCATGGTCGAGTTATATCTTGTTTTTCTTTTATAGAAATCAACATCAAAGGATGCCAGAGGGTTCAGAGAGAGTCCAGTGAAGTTGGAAGGCAAAAAGCACAGTTTGCAGAATGACAGGAAAGATGGCAAGACCCAGCAGAATTCCCCTAAAAAGTCACAGGTTGGTTTACGTTCATTTGTATTTTTTTTAAATCTTTAGTACTTCTTTCTGATGCTTCTTAAGAAAGTAATGTTATGATTTCTCACTGAATTTCTTTCCACTGTTTCACTGTACATCTAGTTATATCTCGTTTTCCTTTTATAGGAACCAACATCAAAGGATGCCAGAGGGTACAGAGAGAGTCCAGTGAAGTTGGAAGGCAAAAAGCACAGTTTGCAGAATGAAAGGAAAGATGGCAAGACCCAGCAGAATTCCCCTAAAAAGTCACAGGTTAGTTTACGTTCATTTGTATTTTTTTTAAATCTTACTTCTTTCTGATGCTTCTTAAGAAAATAATGTTATGATTTCTCACTGAATTTCTTTCCACTGCTTCACTGTACATCTAGTTATATCTTGTTTTCCTTTTATAGGAACCAACATCAAAGGATGCCAGAGGGTACAGAGAGAGTCCAGTGAAGTTGGAAGCCAGAAAGCACAATTTGCAGAATGAAAGGAAAGATAGCAAGACCCAGCAAAATTCCCCTAAAAAGTCACAGGTTGGTTTACGTTCATTTGTATTTTTTTTTAAATCTTTCTTCTTTTTGATGCTTCTTAAGAAAATAATGTTATGATATCTCACTGAATTTCTTTCCACTGCTTCATTGTACATCTAGTTATATCTTGTTTTCCTTTTATAGGAACCAACATCAAAGGATGCCAGAGGGTACAGAGAGAGTCCAGTGAAGTTGGAAGGCAGAAAGCATAGTTTGCAAAATGAAAGGAAAGATGGCAGGACCCAGCAAAATTCTCCTAAAAAGTCACAGGTTGGTTTACGTTTATTTGTATTTTTTAAAAATCTTTCTTCTTTCTGATGCTTCTTAAGAAAATAATGTTAATGCACTTATGATGTCTAACTGAATTTCTTCCACTGCTGCACTGTACATCTAGTTATATCTTGTTTTCCTTTTATAGGAACCAACATCAAACGATGCTAGAAGATTCAAAGAGATTCTCTCCCCATGGGATGGGGAAATTTAACAGCACGGAAAAGGGGACGAACAGGGATGGTGCAGGGTGCTCTCGCCGGAATTTGGTATTCACTTTAAGTTTGTTGTTCTTAGGATGTAGTTTACTCCAGCATTTTTCAAGGTCTGGTTCAAAACTGAAGGCCATATAATCTCAAATTAGGGAATGTCATTACACAAAATGTATAATGCACAATAACATTTAGAAACAGAAAAACAATTGTCTAGCCATTGTTTGGAAACCTTATTTCCCGCAATGCTGCCATTGTCAAATAGGTAATCACACAAATAGCGCAGGAAAATATTTGCAGTGTACAATAATTTGTGTTTGGGTGCATAGATTCAAGTCACCTTCACAATTCGCTTTGTCAAAGAAGTGAATTGAGTGCTAAGCTTCTTCAGTCCAGCCTGAATTGTTGTTAACTTTCCCTATGGCCTTCACTATTAAGTGTCTAATTTTTATACGCATGAGAGTGCATGGTATTTAGACGTTTCATACTGCAGTGATTCCTCTTATTCATTTGAAACTTTTCATATCTATTTCATCTTTTGAAGTTACCTGGGTGATGTCTCTTGCCATTACTTTTGGTCTCCTCTTATGGAGCTGCTTATCACTGTTCTTACTCCATCTCACTATTTGATGTATGTAGGTGGCCACATCACCAGAATGGCAGCGGACACCACTTCGATATGATGAAATTCAAGGAAGTGCTGCCAAGAGAAATCTCTTTTCTGACAAGCTGGATGAGGTATTTTTCCAACTTATTCCTGAGACTTCCCCAGACCCCATGATTTTCTTTGGTCTATCTGTGACATTGTTCTCTTATTATTTTTCAGTGCATTAACTCCCCCACCAAGATTAATCTCTCTTTAAAGGTAGTAAGATTTTTAGCTTAGTAGTCTTACTGTTGGCTTTATTTGAAAGCTCTTAACATCTGCACTTGAATTATTTTTCAGGTCATCCCTTATAAGCAGCGGACCACTAAGGTATTTTTCCTTACTTTTCTGTTTTGATTTCTTAAACTTGGTAGTTTTTCTTACATTTCTGTTTTCATTTTATAGGCGAGTCCTTACAAAAGGAAGTCAGTTTCTCCAAGAAAGGTATGAAGGTTTCTCATTTATTTCATTTTAGTTCATACTTCCCTGCAACTTGTAAGTCATGCAGTCCTTTGATATCTTTTGACAGAGCCCTATTAAGGGAAAAGATTCTCCTGCTCTTGTTCAGGTAAGCTTATCCTCGCCCAGCTCACCTCTATCACTTCTGAAAAATGTGTTATTTTTTAAATCTTTGTTCGCAGCCTTCTTCAGCTCAAAGTAAGGAGCGTGCAATTGAACTGGCCACCTCCATGAGCGAAATTGGTAAGTTTTTGGTTCTCATTTATTTATTTGTCAAATGAAAATTTTGTTGTTCTTCCCTGTGTAACTATCAACAAGTTTATTCCTACTTATGATTGTTTACTCAAATTCACAGATTTCCGAGCCTTCGTCATAAACAATCTCATGTTCCTGAAGAGCCGTATTGGCAGGGGAGGCTCTGAGAATGTCAGTACCCCGGTTGTTGGTGAAGTGGCATTGGACCCAGAGGTTTTGAGTGGACTTCCTGCCACAAGCCTCACAGAGTTTCAGACATTTGATGCCCTCTTGGCAGACAAGTCTTTTGCTTTGAAAGTGGTGAGTGTTTGGGTATTTGTTTACAACATGCACAATGTTTATTTTTATTTTGAATGGTTAACAATTTCCTGGTTTCTCTTTTTAGGTCAAACAACTTATGTGCTTGCGGCAGCATATGTTGGGTAATTTTATCAGAGAGGTTTTGAGGAAGCTCCTTACGGACCAAGCAGCATCAGAGCTGAGCTGGCATGGCCTTAAAGGCAAGGCTAAGATGAAGGAGATGAATGTCAAGAAAATTATCTTTTGTAAGTTTAAATGTTATTGTGTAATGTTGCATATTTGTTTTTGCCAAGACCGTCTACTGGATCCTAATGCCGACATTAGCTAGTTAACAATCTTTAGCTGTAACACGTGCATTTTGTTGCCTTTTTTGTTCAACATTTTGTATGCTTGCAGCCACAATCCGCAGCTGTAAAAAGTTCAAACAAGTACCGGACACTGAAATAGTGAAAGAGATCATGTCATGGCTAAGACTTGCCAAAACCAGAGCCATCAAGAAGATGGAAACTATTGAGAAGGCAATGTATGTCATACTTCTGTGTTTTGTTTTGTCTGGTAGTATGTTGTCCCACATTTGATCACTGAAAGTTTGTTTTCTCCTTGTATTCTAGGGAGAAGAGGAAGAGGAAACAATCTGGGTAATTATTGATTGTTTCAGCATTTCATTCTCATGTGAAGGTTGGATATTTTAAAACTAGGCTCTTATTTCCTTTACAGTACCAGTGGTACCGACTTGCCAGATAGTGGAGAGGAGGACGACGTTAAGGCTGTACGATCAAGATCGAGAGCTAGAAGGTATGTCCGATTCGCTGTTACAAACTTTTTGTTGAAAATTCAGTGGGTGCAGCTAAACTTGGTATGTATGCAAGCAGGGGAATGCACTGCTTGGCGTACAGCACTTAAATTGTTCTAAAGTTAATGCAAAGTTTAAATGATGAAATTTCAGACTAGGTAC
This sequence comes from Odontothrips loti, assembly GCA_038380765.1. Taxonomy (NCBI): domain Eukaryota; kingdom Metazoa; phylum Arthropoda; class Insecta; order Thysanoptera; family Thripidae; genus Odontothrips; species Odontothrips loti. Next base: position 9,843,988 of record CM076256.1, read on the forward strand.
TCTGTGTATAGACTACAGTACTTGCGTGTTGGATTTTTAACAATTAATTTGTGACAGTGAAGCATTTTAACATTCGCAATTAATTAAAGTTGGTGATTTTGGAAGCTTTGCATATTGGGGAGGAGTTATAGCATTAATTAGTTTAGATTAAATTATACAGATGACTCCAGTCTTATGATAAAAGGCCGTCTATGCCCTAATCGCTTCAGCCTTTTTTTCCCTATGTATTCAGGCTAAAAAAATTTCAGTCTAAACGGATATTTTAAACTACATTCTTGTGTATTCAAAATTTTTGAAGCAGTTACTATCAAAAAATTATTGCTGAAAATTTAGTATGCAAGTGCTGCAGTCAGTTTACAGACCATGCATGCATTGATTCAGAATTTTTTCTAAGTATTCAGGTTAACAAATTTCCAGACAGTCTGAACAGAAATTTAAAACCACATTATGTTTTTAAATTCATGCAATTTTATGCAGTTACTCTGTTCTGTGTGTTCTTTTTGTGTTTGTCAATGAACCAACCTAACTTTTTCTTTTTTTCTTTCAGTACCGAAAAAGGCAGTGACGACGACGACGACGTGTTTGTGGTGGAGGAGGAGGACGAGGGAGAAAATGTGTCGGAGGAAGCCGACTACTCCGAGAGAGATGAGGCCACCGGTTCTGAAGGGGACCTCATGATGGACTCGGACTAGTTTCGGGTGAGTGCTGCTGCGCGGCGTGGTGCGGAGCCCGGGGGTAGGCAGCCGTTTGCGCACTCCTGTACAGCGGGCTGGCCTACCCCACGGCCGCAGGCGCTCTCCCCTCATCGGGTCAAGGCTCGGATTGGGCAAGGCGGCAGGGCGGCGTTCGGCGCTCAGCCGTTCGGGCCGCAGTCCGACCCTGATCGGCTCCCCCGCTAACCACCTCCTTCCTCGGTTGCAGGCCCGGTCGTGAGCGCCGAACGTCAACGCTACCTTCATGCTACCTTACTTTCCTTTTTTTTTTTCAATTAGTATTTATTTGTTTTTGTCACAATAAATCACAAAATATATCAAAATATACTTGTTCTTAATGTCAAAACCCGCACTGCTATTCCCGCCCCCTTGCTCAGGCTTACGGCTTCGGTACCCGCGCCACTGGCCCTCGACATCTATGAGACATCAAACTGATAGACATCTATTGACGTTGACGTTAAGACGTCTAATTGATGTTGCGGAAGTGGCCATAATTGACGTCAATTAGACGTCTCTCGTAGACGTCTATTTGACGTAATGGCATCAATTTTTAGACGTCTATTTAACGTCAAATTGACGTCAAAGTTCCGACTGGGGCAGGGTGCGGTCACGACCAGTGTCGCCCGAATTGTACCGAGTCCGTGTGTGGTCAAAGCAGAGCAACATGCAACAGGCGGTTTGCTCCGGCTGGGGCCGACGCATCGCTCTGTCCTCTGCTCTCCGCCGTGCTGCTTCGCTCCGTCTCACTCTGCTGCACGCTGTGTCTGTTAGGCCGACCTGATGCGCCCTGTGACCCTCGGCGCCATGACAGCCAATCTCTGAGGTCGGATCAATGATCCGATGATGCAAATATTGTGACAGTGGCCGCGGTCAGCCCTCATCAGGTGATACCAACCCCTGACACGTATAACAGTGCCGCCATCCATCTGTCAATTAACGCGTCAATTAACACTTCTGCCAGCTATAAACAAGGGCCACGTTCCGACGAAAAAAGAGACTCCCGGGTGAAAGTGCTTATATATAGATTATATAAAGAGTATATATCGCTTATATATACTCTATATATATTCATATATATTCATATATCAGGAGATATGAATCCTGAATGTAAGGCCAAGTTTTCAAAACCATCCCACATCGCCCAAAATTTTAGCGAAGACTGTGACCCTTCTGCGTATTTGCAGTGTGCCGAGTCGTCCCTATTTTGGTAAATTTTGGTCGCACGATGTGGCATCACCGGCCTCCTAGAAGCGGCCAGGCCGGGTTAGGCCGGACCAGGCCCTCCCAACACGACAACTGGCCCTTCCGGACCTCCTGCCCAGTCCGACCCGGCGGATTCCGGCCCTGCGACTCCTCTGACAGGACCGGTTCTACCAAAAACTAAACACATCCGACGACTATCTGGCGGGCCGAAAATATCAAAACACCTGCAGACTGCAGCCGCACTCGTTGGAGAGGGCAATAGCCCAGCACACACACACACACACACACACACACACACACACACAAACTCATCGGAGGGACGCGGTGCTGAGATCAAACTCGGAAACCTAAACGCACGACTCGTCAAGAGCTCTCTCTCTCTCTCTCTCTCTCTCTCTCTCTCTCTCTCTCTCTCTCTCTCTCTCTCTCTCTCTCTCTCTCTCTCTCTCTTTCTCTCTCTCTTGGGATTCGAACCCGCGCTGATCTGTACCGTAATGGTTTCACAAAGTCCCACGCGTCAAAATCAGACGAACCAAATTCCCGCCCGGGTCTTCTCTATCTCGCCCAGCAACTTGCGCCGCTGTGGCAACTTATAAAAAGAAACGAGACCAAGGAGCGAAACGGGCGGGAGACTGGTGCTGATGGGAATTTGTCCTGCCGACAGAGGGCGCCCACCGTGCCACCGAAACGGAGGGAAAACGGAAGTGCGAGTGAGAACAAGACAGCCTTGGGAGCCGGACGCAAACATTACACGCGAGCCCGCTGCGGGAGCGTGCGAGAAAAGTAGCGATATAGACGTCCGCAATCCGTTTTCAAGAGTTTTTTTTTTTGAATCCCGAATCCCGTCTAATCTAACGCATCGGAGCACAGGCGAGGACCGGCTCTTGGAGGAGGGGGCGATGCACCGCTTTTTGCCTACTTACAGGCCGAGGATTGCCTACCTTTCAGGCACCCTTGGATTTCATTCCTGCTTCCACTCTCGACTTTTCGTCTCTCTCTGTCTCTCTCTGTCTCCCTCTCTCTCTCTCTCTCTCTCTCTGTCTCTCTGTCTCGCTGTCTCTCTCTCTCTCTCTCTCTCTCTCTCTCTCTCTCTCTCTCTCTCTCTCTCTCTCTCTCTCTCTCTCTCTCTCTCTCTCTCTCTCTCTCTCTCTCTCGTGCCAACGACCGCGGTACTGCGGCACCGCCGCACCCTTGAACTTGGTCGCGGGCTGCTCTTGCTGGGCCGCAATGGACCGCGACGCGGTGGTCGGGATGCACCAGCAGGCCACCGTGACACACCGTTCACGAACTACGTCACCGGTTGGTAACAACACCAGAAAAGCCCTCGAGCACGGTTGACAGCGACCAAGAATTCTCTCTCTCTCTCTCTCTCTCTCTCTCTCTCTCTCTCTCTCTCTCTCTCTCTCTCTCCCCCCCTCTCTATCTATCTCTCTCTCTTTTTTTTTTGCAGCGACGTCTCGCAGACATGGTGTTATGTTATTTGCGGACGGCCTCCCCCATGGGAACAACCACGTTCCATCCACGTTGCATCCACGTAACTTACGTGGATTAGGTGGATGGACTTTTTCCACTTAAAATCCACGTCACAGGAACGTGGATTTTTTGTCGATTATTTTATCAACGTTAAATCTACGTCGATTTATCGTCGATTATAGATCGGTTTCAATCGACGTTAAGTCAACGTGGATATGAGGTAGTGTGTAGGTTTCCATACAGAGAACGCAGAATCTACCTCGAAATATCATCGATATCGCCACTCGCCTGATCGATCTTCGAACAACGTAGGAATTACGTCGACAGAGCATTGGTTTAATGTCGCGTCAAAATCTAGGTGGATTTTTGGTCGAAAATGCACCTCACATATTCCACGATAAATCTACCTCGTTTCTATATTGCCGTGGCAGTCCCTGTTTGATCCCTTTACTTTCGAGGTGGATGTTGCGACTCTTGCGTGGATTGGATGGATACAGTCCATCTACCCTAAATCCGCGTCGCGATAACGTAGATTTGAGGTGGATTTCGGTATCCTCTGAAACTCCACGTAGAATTTTCGTCGATCAGTAAAAGTTTTGAATCCACGCTAAACCGACGTGAACACTACATATATACCGTTCTGAATTTAGATCACTGCAAAATCTACGTGGATACTATGTGAAGTAGCCAACATTGGCCCATCTACGTAACAGCAACGTCGTTCCCGCGTAGCCGACTGGTCAGAGCAATTAGGCACTTAGTCCACGTCATATCGACATAGATTCGACGTATCACTCGCTGTCGATCTGTTCATAAGAGCGGCACCTCGGCCATCCATAGCAAGGCAGGTGTGGTGGTCCTGGGGTAGCGTGCGCGCTCTCGGGATCACAGGATGTGGGTTCGAATCCCACCACTGGAAGGGTTCTAAAGATAGATTCGTCATAGTAACCGTGTCATATTTTTTTTTCACCCCAAGTTCACAGGTACGTCGATGTTTAAGGGATTCTTGGTGGATTGTGCAACTCACCCTATCCGCATAGTGTCTACGTGGAAAGAGCGTGGATAATGCAACTCGCCACATTAACGTCTGTCAACGTCCCATCGAGGAGGGTGACAGGAGGAACCGGCGCGGTTTGGCATCCACGTCCCATCCACGTGGTCTCGAGCTTCACTTTTCGCTCGACATCGAGTCGATTATCGACGTGGATTTCACGTGACTATTCACGTTGCATCCACGTTGCACCCACGTGGATGTTCCCATGGGGTCGGGGATGTCTGCGGTGCCGGCAGTACCGAGTGCGACCGCGGGGGGATTAACACGCCGGGGTCACTCGCCTCTACGACCCCTTTTTTTCTGGACCAAACAATCTCGTCTCTCTGTCTCTCCGTGTTTCTCTCTCTTCACTCTCTCTGCCTCTGTCTGTCTGTCTGTCTGTCTGTCTGTCCTGCTCTCCCCCCCCCCTCTCTCTCTCTCTGTCTCTGTCTCTGTCTCTCTCTGGCACTGAACGGCGTCCTGAACTCTCGGTGAGGACAGCCCTGGTGTCGGCGAGCTGATCCGAGTGCTCTAACACCACTAACGCTGTTCCATATACTCCTCATAACGCGCAAAATATATTTCCAGGCGACTTTGAAAAAAAAAAAAAAGAATTGCCTGCACATAGTAGGCGACGTCATGATCTCCCCTCCTTACAGGGATCTTGGAATGCCACCTGCAGCCTGGCTGCTAGGCACGTATAGGTCATGCGACACCGTTTTCAAAGTCATGGCGCTGCCAAGTCGAGTCGAACTCACAGGTCTCAGATCTCAAATGAAATGGCAACAAGTTCTGAAAAGAGTCAAAACCCGTAATCTCCCGAAACTGAGCGACGACTCACGCCCCTGTCTTCCTCCGTGGTTACACCCGCAAAATACCGAGCAGAGACTGTGGCGTAATTGGAGTAATTGCTTCCCTACTGACCCAGATAGAATTAGTACTCGCTCACTTGCGAACGAAATATCGTTTGCAGAGTAGAGTTCCTCTGTCTTTAATTAACCTCACCTCAGTCGGGGAGCACACAGGTGTTGTTGGTGCTGCCCCCCCCCCCGCGCCGCTATAAACTAACTTCTCAGTCACGTGACTCAGTGTGTTGGCGGGGCGTGGCGGGGCGTGGCGGGGCGTGGCGAGCGCACCCCCCGAATTTGCGCGGCCCGCCAAACCCGCTGAGGTCGTGGCTATGCCGGGCTTTGCTTATTGTTCGAGCGGCCGCGCCACGCCGCGCCCTGTGCCATATGCAATACCGCACATTTTATAGACCGGGCCCGCACCACCAACGCCTTGCAGAATCCTCGCATAAAAACTGGACCCCCGGGCCGGCCGGCCGCCACCGCCTGCCAGTAATATAACAACACCCTCTGTCTTCCCGCGCACAAGGCGGTGCCATTTTCCCACACATTTTCACTCTCGTTATTTTTCATACGACGCGGCGTCAGTTTCGCCCGCCAGACGCAGACACGGATGTTTAGTGAGAATGAAAGTACACACTGTGACCCGGGCCGGGCGGGCGGGCGGCGGGCGGGCGGCGGGCGGGCGGCGGGCGGGCGGACGGCGGGCGGGCGGACGGTCCTCCCGGTGGACCCGGGCGGCCTTCACCCAATGGTGTCCGGGACGTTCGCCGAAGTCCGGGACCTCCCAATGGTCCCCAAGTGACCCATTTCTCCGTCATGTAATGACTATTGTTACCGCGGCCGGCGATCGATCGCTTTAATTTCCTCGGCGGGCACCGGTCATCTCCCTCACTCTGCAAAAGACATTCGCGGGCACCGGTCATCTCCCTCACTCTCGCAGCCCGCGGTCTGCAAAAGACGTTGACTCTGCCGAGTGCCGGTTATCGTCCGCCGAATGAATGGTCCGACGCAACATCGGCAGCAACACCTTCGATACGGTAGACACCGTTGCGGCTTTATTACCACCACCACATCAAGGACCACCGGGTATTCGTGCAATATTTCACGTCTTTGTTTTTTTTTCTTTTTTTTTCTGTAATTTCTGTGTGTGTGTGTGTGTGTGTGTGTGTGTGTGTTTCATAGAGACAGAGACAGATAGAGACAGCCAGCCAGCCAGCCAGCCAGCCAGAGACTTGAACATCACGTAACTACCGGGTGGTCCAGGAACATTTATGCTCGTTGTCACCGTCTTTTGTTTACCTGTCGCCTCGTGTTCGGAGCACCGTCCGCGTATATTCACGTCTCGCGTGCTCGAAGCACCGTCCGCGTTGATGTCGCCCCCTGTTCGGAGTCCGTATGTTGCCCCGTGTTCGGAGCACCGTCCGTCTTTTCATGTCTCGCGTGTTCGGAGCACCGTCCGCGTTGGTGTCTTCCCGTGTTCGGAGCACCGTCCGCGTTGGTGTCTCCCCGTGTTCGGAGCACCGTCCGCGTTGATGTCTCCCCGTGTTCGGAGCACCGTCCGCGTTGATGTCTCCCCGTGTTCGGAGCACCGTCCGCGTTGATGTCTCCCCGTGTTCGGAGCACCGTCCGCGTTGATGTCTCCCCGTGTTCGGAGCACCGTCCGCGTTGATGTTCCCCGTGTTCGGAGCACCGTCCGTGCGTGGTTCCGGGCACGCGCCATGTGCGGACGGCCACGCGCGTTTCGACAGCCGGACGTCATCTTCTCTCGTTTGAAAAGAGTCCTCGCGGCACAAGTGTCTGGGCCGGGCGGGCCCCTCCTGGATCCCGGTATGGTTGCCCAACGCTGCAAACCGTCGTGCACCAACCGGTTCCCCTCACGGAATTTCATGCATTTTGACAAGGCGCCGCTCCGCCGCCCGGTGATATGGGCGCAGACAACGGCGGGCGATGTCTTGGGGGGGGGGGGGGGGGGGAGGGGCCGATATGACAGAATTACGTGACGCTCGTGGGCGCGGCTGCCGCATCCCAATGAGAGCGCCTGCAGGGTAGGCCAGCCCGCACGGCACGCGTGCATGCAGGGGTCGGGATTGCCTACCCAACAGGCGCCGTGTGCGCGAAGACAGGCCAGAAATTAAGTTCGCACAAGCGGTAGGGTGTTGAGGAGACGGTGCTACGGACTGCCCCAAGGCTACCCCCCCCCCCCCCTCCCCTGCACTGTCTGAAGTGCCGATGGCGGTAAATACTTTTTGACGGTCACCCACTATTCACTATTGATTCAAGTAGAGAACGTCTTTAAGTCTGTATAATTTTTCAGATGGACTTGATCAAAGATAAACGTTCTTCTGTGTGATGGTATAAATACACTCGACCCTCTCAATGAGACTAACAACCCAGTGCTGGCAGCCAACGTGCCCCTTGGGCACAAAACCTGCTGTAGTCAGACAAATGGCACGACAAGTTTGTTTCAGAAGTCGACCAGCTGTTTAGATCAGCTCGCTTCGCTTGCACCTACGTGCACCTGCACCGAGAAGAGAAGAAAAAAGTCACGACGGACTTCAGGAGGCTGGCTTTGAAAACTTATCCTTACATTGAAGACTGGAGACGTGAATCGGACTAGCTCTGATCGGAAATGAGGATGTTAGTAGTCGGACCTGGTCAATGGATTACTTGTGACCCGCCGGCTTAAGCAACGATGCTCTGGCAATTAAAAGAAATAGCAAGCCTAGAGAGGGAGAGAGAGAGAGAGATAGCAATAACGACTTAACGACCTGCTGAGGCCCCCGGGGAGAAGAGCGATAGTAAAGGATAGCGCTATACGTGGGGTCAGCACACGGGCCGCGAGGCGAGTGACGGAGCAAGACAGCTGTCTCCTTCATACCGCTGCCGAGACAGAAAGGGAAAACTTTCTCGCTGACATTTAACAATTAAACTGAATCCTTGCCAACGTGATTATGCCATTGTTTACACATTTTTGGAGTAAAATTTTAAATCTCTCTTGGACATCACCTATTTATCTATACAGATTGAATGGTTTAATTAAATGTGACTGTTTTATCGCAATTTCTCTCGGTCAATAAAGAAGCAAGCAAAATAATAAACAACAACAAAAAAACTGACTCTTCTTTTCTGTGATAATTCCCAGCTCAGCACAGCCGACGTCGCAGACCCGGCAGCAGTAGCTTTGCGGACATGCTTCGGCTGGAAAAATGTTCTCTCTGTCAAGGACATGCTCGCCAGCGCCGTCCAATTCAGGACCCTAGACGGAGGACGGCACAGGGCCGCAGGGCCGGGCAAGACCCGCGCGAGGACTCGCCAGCCGTCTGGGTCCCCTTAAAAGGACGAACGCGGAAACAAAGAAAAGAGAGGTTTTTGCCGGTCTGGAGGCACTTTAAGCTGATAAGACACAAAATAACGAAGGCCCTTCGAAGCTGTTCTCCAGATGAAGACGGTAATGGAACAATGTCTGACATCGCGGCGTGTTTGGCTAAACGGAGACGCGATTGTGTTCGATTGAGCCAACCGTTTTCTTTTTATCGACTATCTGAAATTGAGACTGGTTAGAATAAGTCCCGCACCACGCCTTATGTCTGTTGCAAAACCCGCGCCGCGCGAACATGTGCAGCGCTCGCCGCCAGGGGCCGCCACTGGCGCGGCTGCCTTTGGCCGCCTTTATGGGGCTGCGGGCCGCACTGGCAGACATTAAACGCTCGATCCATCACATTAACACTCGCGCACCTCGTGTGCAGAAGCAACCCTCCGCGCCAAATTCGATTAATTATCAATAGTTTTCACAACAAAAGTGGTTGGTTGCGTCCAAATGACGCCTCCTCCAAAACAACGCATCGTAACAAAAAAGAGTTTGGAAAATCCGAAAACAACTGAGGGCAGCAGTTTTGTACAATCATCTCACGGAAATTTTAAAGAAAAAATTTCTTGCAGTGCCCATGAGTACCGATCAGGATTCCAAACATAACTAGAACACTCGTTTAGTTTCACTATGCCACAAAAGACGTGACCACCATGAACCTTCGCTCTTCAAACATGAAAAAAAAAATGCAAGTCACCCCAGACATGCCCCAGACCAGTTTTCATGTGTCTGTAAATCAACAACATCGTATTTTACAACCGAAAGATGGCATTCTAAAGTGCCATTTTTTCCCCTCCAAGGTGCGCGGGACGGTAGTTCTGCCTCCGGGTCCACCTCGGCTAATGAAGAATTCGCGATAGGGTGTTCCGAAAGTAGCCGCGATTGTCGCCGGCCCGGCCGGGTGGTGCAATATTCCAGTGCAGCCTATCAACTCCTGGGTGAAGGTGTGTGGGACACCGTGTGGCCATTGCCCCATCCGTGCCGTGAGGCGCCATGAGGCACCATGAGGCACCATGAGGCACCATGAAGCACCATGACGCACGGCGGGTCGCGACGTCCAAGCAGAGCCACATTTCTACGGAAAATTGTTAATAAAAAAAAAAGAAGTTAAAGTGAAAATTTTCAAATTTTCGCAAGGTTTGGGCCGTTTTCGCCGTTTACAGGAAATATCTTTCGCGAAACATTTTCAGTCAGATTTTACATTTTTCTGAAAATTTACATCCCTAACATAGTGACATTGATTTTCGCCCCTATAGGCACCATTCAATCAGATTCACCCAAATTCTTTGAAAAGTTCTAAAATTTTCATCTTTTGGTCAGAGGACAGCAGCCTGCCTGATAGCCCCTCGAAAAAACAAAAGAAACACACACACACACACACACACACACAAAAGCATGTGCACGTCAATAACTGAGAGGCATAATAATCTTTTTTTACGTACCACATTTTCCCTACCTCAATATCATTTTACACTTTTCACCTGTCAGCGGAAATTTAAGCAGCTTTTAACTTGACCATACGCCTGTAAATAGGAGCCAGTCCAGTCATAGCGTTCTGCCGTGAGAGAGACGAATACGCGTGCGACCGGAACTAAGCAAAGAGTTCGTTCGAATCGAAAAACGTTTCCCATACGGATCGGCTAGATTTGATGGAGTCGGGCAGAGGCTCATGGTTTGCCCTCGCTGCGCTAGACCGCTGTTTCCTCATCGGCCATGGGAGTCCATGGGACTAAAGGCTGCGCCATTTCCCCATCACACACACACACACACACACACACACACACACCGGGATCGGCTAGCTGGCCCCTGGGCTTTTTACCGTCTTTCCTAAGGGGTCGTCCATAAACTGGGTAAGGCCACATATCTATACGCCGCGCTCGAGTGCCGTGGACTGCGGACGGCGCTCGAGCGCGGGGTACCGACCGGAGGTGTGGCGATTAATTATCGCACCCAACAAGCGTTACGGAATATGTGAGTACCCATCGTCTTGCTGGCTTGGTTTACCTTGTTTTCTCTGTCCTGCTGGGGGCGGCGAAGCTCCTCCGGGGGTGGGTTGGCTGGGGGTTGTTGCTTATCCGCTAGACGGCCACTGAGCACATGTCCTTATCGTATTCCTGGCGTTGACGCGCACGCGGGGGGATGATGGGAGTGCGAGAGGGAGAGAGAGAGAGAGACTGAGAGGGAGAGAGAGAGGGTGGAGGGGGGCGGCGCGCGAGCGCGGAGCGCGTGAGCTGTGAGGAGGCTGGCTGTGGACTGCGGCCCGTGCCGCGGCTTCGCTATCAAGACTAACGCTGCGCGGGGCACCGCCGCCGCATCGGGGACCCCCGGCGAACTCCCCTCCCCTCCCCGGCGTACCCCCGCGCCCCCCAGGCCCCAGTGCCCCGGAGGGGAGGGGGCGGTGGTTCGGCCCGAGGCTACCGCCCGTGAGGTGACGGTTTTTTCAAAATCCGCCGCGTCCGAAATTCGCCCCTCTTGATGAGCGATTCGGTGACACGAACCGTGGGAGCGAGAGAGACGGGCGTGAGATGTGCAGCGCGCGGTACTGGGAACGGTCATCGTTCAGTGTTCACTATTGTGAGGAGCAATGTTAGACAATGACGCCGATGATCAGTGTTTGCTGGTGAATCACACGAGGTAAAAAGGGGGCGCCGCACGCAGGTTGGTGGGGGAGGGGGGTACACGGCCCCTAGGGATAGTGTACCCCCCGGGGGGTACATGGCCCCTAGGGATGGTGTACCCCCGAGTCGGTTGGTGGGGGTACACGGCCCCTAGGGATAGTGTACCCCTCGCGGGGTACATGGCCCCTAGGGATGGTGTACCCCCGAGTCGGTTGGTGGGGGGTACATGGCCCCTAGGGATGGTGTACCGGGGGCACCTCCTCCCTGGGGGTATGCCATCACTGCCACACCGGCCCGCCTTATATTATTAGTTCGCCGCACTCGCGCTACGCCTTTTCGACTTATCGGGAGTAAAAGCTAGCTGACACCTCAAACTAATGAAGTTTTGATTTTTAGCTTTAATGTTAGTGTTTTGAGGTATCATCTGCTAAAAAAATCTAGCGTTACAAGCACTGGGTCCGCCTTGTTCACCGAACGATGAGTTTTAATAATGGTTAATCACAGCTTCGAAACTTGTGTGAAGAGAAAAATAAAATAAAAACTTAAAGGTCGAACATTTGAACCGGGGACAAGTCGGACGGTGAACCGGTCGACTGGTTCGGTCGACCCGTTCATCCATTTGTCCGCGCGACCAAGCCACTGCCGCCGTGCGAAGCGCCAACCAATAACGGAACGATGAGTGTTACTAATAAATTGTTTATCACAGTTTGGAAATTTAAATTTAGAGAAAAAAGGAAAAACACAAAGCTCTGACATTTAAACCGGCGACCCGCCACACGGTGACGCTACGCTCGGGCTCAAAAAAAAAAGACAAGGAATGAATGAAAAAGAAAAGAAGAAAAATGGCAAAAAAAGAAAAAGGAAAGAAAAGAAGGAAAACGAAAAAAAGGGGGGCGACAGAAAATGAGAAAAAGAAAAAGAAAGCAAAAAGAAAAAGGAAAAAAAGAAGAGAAAAATCTGTTTTTGTGTTTCATATGTGGTAAAGAAGATTGCATCGTTTCTGCCTTAAACTCTGCTATATGGGGCCCGTTGGGATCTTGACGGTTTCACCCCAGCGCCCCTCTCGCACACACTAGCACTGACCCATCCACACCCGGACAGCGGCGTGGGACTCGATACCGATCCTTATCACCAAGTCTTATCACAGCACTGGCGTGTCGCGTTTCCGGCTGTCACCTTCGGCGAAAGCATGTTTTGGAAATCTAACAGCAGCAAGCAGGTGCGCTCTCTCTCTCTCTCTCTCTCTCTCTCTCTCTCTCTCTCTCTCTCTCTCTCTCTCTCTCTCTCGCACACAAAAAAACTGGCGGCAGGTCTCACCGTGTCCACCTCAAAGTCATATCTCACGCATTTCTCATCAGAAAACGTATGCGAGACCCCATTTTTGACTCGGGTCTCAAATCTTGAACCAAGTTATTTGGCCCCAAGTTAAAGAAGAAAAAAACAGCCTCTTCAAGTCCCTTCCGGGGCGTGCGATGGTCTTAACTCTGATATCGTAATACGCGGACAGCCTCCTACGCCGCGCCCGGCCCCGACTGCCCGGGCAGGTGGCTGCACTGTGGCCGCTGCCTTGGCCGCTGCTGCCGGAGAGATGGCTAGCGTGGTGGTCACTGACTCCCGTGCCGCGCACTTGGGACCGACGACCGTTCGGGATCGAATTACGCACGGACAGGCAGACTGACGGGCAGTCTGACACCAGTCTGACACGGGGCAGAGGTAACAGATAGGAACGTGACTAGCGAACAGACAGAAAGGGAATCAAAGGCCATATGTGATCCCATTTTCGGAGTCATGGCGCCAAGCTGAGTCTTAATCAGGTCGTATGTATCTTCTTCATTCTCGGTAATTAACGAGTAGAGATCAAATTATTAAGAAAAACAGAAAATATGGCAGATAATTTTCGTGAAATTTAACGTCCTCGTACACGGTGGCAAAAAAAAAAATCACTGAAATTTCTGAATCTTTCACTGAAACTGAAGTGAATTCCCGTGTATCTCCAGTGACGAGGTTCGGCGGGGCACAGAATTACTGTATTTAGGTCAGTGCGGATGGTCTCTGCGCCTTGCTGCCGGTTTACCAACACGACTCGTACCGTTCCCCCAGTAGGTGCGAAGTGGGCGGCGGTGCGGCGGCAGCGGCAGTGGCAGTACGCATGCGCCCACCGTGTTGACACGGTTGACACGGACACGCGCACCGCCGCGGTCAAGACGTGTCAACTGATTATGCACACAGACTGACTCCCTTTTTTTTTGTTGCTGTTGTGGTGGTGGCGTCGGGCAATAGGTTATGACCAAATCCCGCGGTGCTGACCGTCTGCTGGCGTCTGCTAGACTTCCGGCGGCCGCGGCCTTGCACTACTGACGCTGCCGCCTCCTGCTCGCGTTTGACTCAAAATTCGCCAGTATGTGTGTGTGTGTGTGTGTGTGTGTGTTTGTGTGTGTGTGTGTGTGTGTCTGTGTGTGTGTGTGTCTGTGTGTGTGTGTGAACGCGAGCCGAGCGGGTTGGTTTCCGGCGGCGTGGGCCGGTCCACGTGGGGTAGAGGCGAAGTCTGGCCAAGCTCCCTCTTTCTCTCTATCTCCCCTTCCCCTCCCCCCCCTCTCTCTCTCTCTCTCCCTCTCTCTCTCTCGCTCCGCCTCTCTCTTTCTCTCTCACTCCTCACTCTCTCTCTCTGCACTATATATATATATCGTGTTTCTATATTGTCCCGGCTGCTGCCGCCACACCCACATGCCGCGGCGGTTTTGAAAGACGTTGTTTTAAGACTGTCGTTTTAACTTCTTCTTTAGCAGCGCTCTCTGTCGTCGCGATCGGCGAAACTCGGCGAGTAGTGAGCCGAGCGACATGTTTGGGGTGAGCCGTGTTCGGGGCGTCAAGTCGGGTACCCGATTCGGGTCAGGGCTGGCGGCGCGTCCCCATCGCACTCTGGCAGATCTCAGAAGAGGAAGGAGAAGAAGAAGAAATGTAACTGAAGATTTTGAGATCAGATCTCAGAAGAGAAAGGAGAAGAAGAAGAAAAAAAAACCTGAAGATTTTGAGGTCAGATCTCAGAAGAGGGGGAAAAATGGTGACGTAACGCCCCATGAAATAGGTACACCGTCAAGATGTGAGTACCAGTCGCGGTTTTCCGTAACAAAATCAGAAGCATTTCGCAAATTCCGCAGGGTGCTTCCCGGTACCTCTCAAGTGTTTGGGAAAATTCCGATTTAATTGAGTCTCAATTTTGGGTCAGCGTGTTTCTCCAGAATCTGCAGGAAAGTTGCTGAAAAGAAGAAGCGCTACTCTGACAGAGTACCCGGTGACTCGTCCCGCAGTTGCGTGACTTTGGGAGCGTACTGAGAATGTGCAGGGCGGTCTGCCGTATTGTGTCATCGGGAGGAGGGCGACAGACGTGGAATTATTGAACGTGATTGAAGGAAGGGAGGACACCAGGGGACACCGGAGGAGACGCACCGACCGCCGTTTTGAATTTCCTCGCGCGATTTGCGTTTTGCGCCTGCATGTCAGGGATGCCAACAACCGGGCCCCGCCCTCCGCCCTGTGATCGGTGTATTATGCGGCCGTACAAATGTACGACCCCACATTTCCGAATCATTTGGGCTGACACTGCAATCTGCAGTAATACACTAATGTTTCACAATTCCAGTTAAAATAATCGCATTTCCATTGAGGTTCCAAGCAAAAATGGAGGAAGTTTTGAGGCATTGAATCCTCCCACGTCACGTCTTCGGGGTGTTTCTCTTCTGAGAGCGTTTTTTTTTTTTTAATTTTTTACTTCCGTTTCTAAAGTTTTGTTGGGAAATATCTACTGCGGCAAGGTTGCCAAAATACGAACACGTCGCGAAAGCTAGAGAGAACACGAAGCAAAGTGGACAAACGGAGGCAAGGCACCTTCCGAACAGCACGAGTCATCGTCGTGCGTCAAACGAAAACGCAGCTGGTAATGGTGTCTGCACCCCGGTAGTGCCGCCCCTGGCAGCGGCGGACAGCAGCCGGCAACAGCCCACGGCATCAGCCGCCGCCCCCCGCGGCAGCAACTGAACTGATCCGCATTATATGGCACTGCACTGACGTCATGAGATCCCACGACACCGATTGACCACTAGCGACCATACTATCTCCATTTCAGTTCCTAATTGTGCTGTTCGCTGTACTTTTGTTATTGTGAGAGTAGAGAGGCGGACGGTGAGGGGGACCGCGGCGTTCGTTCGTACGGAGTTGTTCTCTTCTGAACCGAGAGAGAGAGAGAGAGAAAGCGGACGCGGTCTCGTGTCTCCCTCGCACTCCGCTAATCGGATAATCGCGACCAGCGCGGAGCCTCGCAGTCCCGTGTGTGTACGCGCGAGTTATGGAATTTGGCCAGGCATCATGGTAAGTCCTCTCTGAGGATGGCAAAAAAAAAAAAAAAGATTGAAAAAGCGAAAGAGGTGAAAGAGATGTCCTTTGACAGGCAGTCCGCGTACGGTACCCTTGGTGGGGAAGTCCCTCGGGGACTTTGAACGGGTGAGGAATCCGGATCAGGGGTCTCACGAGTCGGGACTGACGAGTCTTATCTGCGGTTGAATCCGGACAAGCGGCAAGCCGTTGATGATATATTGTTTTACTGCTACTTTGATTCTTTTTTATTCTCAGATTCCAAACGGACCTTTCCAGTGCACACTTACCCTAAAAACATTGGAATCGAGGGGCGTGGTCTGTGGTTTGGGGCAGCTTCGTGAGAAAAATAGAAAAACTCTGGGCTGCTCTGCTGTATGGAAGCCATATCGAGATGATATCTGGGCAACCGAAGGTGCAGACCTCATCTGGCCACCTGCGTGTTTTGGAATTCGTCTAATATTCTGCGGTAACGCTGGAAATGATAACGGGCGAGTGACCTTGCGGTCACGTTGTTTTCCTTATCACCATTCTGCCCCCCCCCCCCCAGGGACTGAACCCCTCCTCACACCTGCCTAACGGAGACCCGTAACTGTCCGGCTCCGATAAAATATGTTGGAAAACTACCCCACCAAACAAAGAGATTAGTTTGTTTTTCAAAATCATGAAAAGTGAGAGTCTTTTGTGCAAAGTCTTTTTTTCCCCCTCACAAAAAGTCAGAAAAAATTCCAAACAATCCGTGATACATATTTCCCAATTGTTTACTGTCGAAACTTTACGGAAATTATTGGTCCTGCAGACGGTGGTGCGCGCTTGCGCACACCGGTCGACCCTAACCCCCACCCCCACCACCGTGTTTCAGACGTCGTTTTGTTCTTCTTGACTTCCGGCCAAATCCTAAGCTGGAGTACCTTACACGACAAACGCACACCGACACCAACGTTATTTTGCTGAGGGGGAGGGGTGTGTGCAGAGAGCAGGGATGCCGTGGCTGTGGCTGCTGGTTTTGTTTCCAACGACTTCACGCTCACAGCGGTGGTCGCGGGTGGTCGGATTTATGGCGAAGGCCGTTTAACGGGACACCCTCCTCGTTTTGGTAACAAGGCATTATCTGCATCAGTTTTGGATGCTCTAGAGACCAGAAATGCAGGCGGATTCGCGGTCTCCAGTCTTCCAAGCGTAGGTAGCGTGCTGACGACTATCCTTGCGGAACACCTGAATGACATCAGAAAGAGTCGCCAAGAAGCATCAAAACAGGACTGAGCTGAGGAAGCGCCTGCGAAGCGAAGGGTAGGCCAGCCCGCAGAGCTTGCGTGCGTGGCGGGGCCGATATTGCCTACCTGCCAGGCGCCATGGGCGCTGGCAGAGGAGGTCACCAAGTGCCTGGCTCTGAGCCGCCACGAGGCGTTTGTTATCTCAACCACCGGAGCGTGATTCAGAGCGTGCTGTGCAGCACGGAGGCCGAGGCCCCCGAGACCATCCAGGACGCCGTCGATGACGTCAGCGCAGTCTGTGCGGCGGCCAGCGCGCGCAACACTAGCAAGGTGTTTGACGCGGTGCGGCACAGGCGGCGCCGTGGCACGTGACGTTCGTCAGGGTCCTCGAGGTCTGGTGCACGGCCAGCGGGGGCCACCGGGACGTCCATTTCCGAGCAACCTCTCAAATAGGGTATTCCGCTGAACCCAAGAACGGAAGTAGGAAGAAGGCAAGAAGTACTAAAAGATGGGTGAGGGGGGAGGTGGGACTGTGTTCGTTGCCGTCAACACGTCCCCCCTCGCCCATCCTTCTGTACTTCTTGCCCTCTTCTTACTTTCATTCTGTGGTTCAGCGGAATACCCTATTTCCTCCTCCACTGAGAATGCGGAAAGGCATGATCATCGCACGAGGAAGTTTTTGAGTCAGTCACTTTGACTGGCTTTTTACAAGCGTTTGGTTAGGTTAGGTTGCTAAGGTTAAGATGAAAAGGCTAGGTTAGGTTTTTTCTGCTTTTTGCTCCTTAAGCGAACCTCTACGCTGGCGTTCATGTTCAAGATTTCAGACCTAAGCCAGGCTCAGCTCGGCACCAGGGTTCTAAAAACAGGGTCACATATGACAATTTCTGTCAGCGAATGCGGAAGATATGAGCTGGGGTGGCCACCGCGAGGCGTACCTCTAACTTCCTCATTTCCGATCGGGAAAGGTGATGTGAACCTATTTGAAGTTTCCTTATGTTATTACAAAACTTTTCTTGGAGAAAAATTGATTTAATAATCTCGCGAACAAATTAATTTTTCTTCAACAGTGTGCTGTTATTTGTCGATAAATGATTATTGATGAACAGTACGGTGGTTAGCGGCTCCTTGATAAGCACGCAGACAAAGAGGTTGCACGTACGCCCTCCTAATCGTCATGTCGTCTGCTCGAGGTGAATCTGAATGTGCGTTTGTGCTGTGACGTCAGCGTCGGCCAAACCGAACCATTAAGAGCGGTACGACACGGTGCATCCACCGCAGCAGGAATGATTCCAAGCGAGTAGGCTCTTCCGTACGTGCCGAAATAAAACGGAAGCAGCAGGGTTGTACCTTCCTGCTGCATCAACCCGCAAAAAAACTTACTCAAACTCATATGGGAACGGTATAACTTGAATGAATGCCAGGTGATTCCAGGGCGATTGCAGTATCCAAGCACGCGGCCTTCATTTTGTCTCTGTTCAGTCGGGAACAATATTTCCTTACGAGTGTTTGGTATCTCAACAACGCGATTAAGATTTAACATTTTATGGAACCAGCCTGGTTCCTGCGTCAATGACAGCAGCGGCCACGACGCATTGAGGCGGATCATGACATGCGGCAGAGATTACCTCGGGCAGGCGGACTAAGCCGACGCACTACCTAGTTGTGTCCATTTATTTTCGGCGAGGTGATGCACGGTAGGGGATTCCCTTGAAGCGGTTGAACAGAAGCACTGCTGCTGCTGCTGCTGCTGCTGCTGCTGCTGCTGCTGCTGCTGCTGGTGCTGCTGCTGCTGCTGCTGCTGCTGGTGCTGCTGCTGCTGCTGCTGCTGCTGCTCTTGTGTGAGCGTTGTGGCGTTAACAATTCCCCTGCGGGGTGTGTGTCAGAATTCGATAAAAGTAAAGAGTCTCAAAAACACGCGGTGAACTAACTGTGAGTCACGGCCAGCGCACGCCATACCGCACACCCGCAGCCGACCAGCCATGACAAACTAAACCGCAGGCCGGAAGAAAATTAATGGCTCGCTCCACACAATCTGGTATTCGAACCCAGGCACTATCCATATCCGAAACTCGAGGAGTCATCCGGCCAGTGTCGTGTGACCTCACCGTACCTTTTTTTTTTTTTTTTTTTTTCGTGCTCGCTGTAGCTCACTGATGTGGATATTTTGAGCTGCACAGTGTTGACGCACTTTTAGCACCTGGTGTTGATATAGTACCCCATGACTGCTCGTTCATCCCGAAAATTCGCATGTTGCATGAGCACCTTGTATCGTCGTCCCTGTCTTGTAATACCGTAGGCCCCTCGGACCTTTGGCACAGGCCCTGCGGCACTCTTTAATTTGCATCAATGGACCTCCCCTCACACACGCACACATACGAACACACACGCACACACTCACACAGGCATAACGGGCGCGTGCAGACAGGCAGACACACCTTGCTCTTCTGAAGGACGTGACTCGACGCACGACGAAAAGTGTGTGTGCGTGTGTGTGTGTGTGTGTGTGTGTGTGTGTGTGTGTGTGTGGCACCACGAACCAAGTGATCGGAATCCCGAATCACCACGCGTCTGCGACAAAGCGGCCATAAAAAGAGGAATAGGAAGACACATCAGGCGTTCTTCTTTCGTTGTTCAGTATTACTCAGTTCGAAAGACCGGGTTGTACTTGTTAAATTGTTATTCTTTTTCTAAAATTTTGTCTAAAAATAAATAAAGTTCAAAACTTAAAATCACCTACGTTCCCTTCGTAAATGAAAATTAAATGATTGCTAACCAAATAAAACTCCGCTTTACAAAAATAAATAATTGTAAAAATTGCACTCAACCCAATTTTGTGACACTTCGGGCCTACCAGTATTTAACGAAGTGTAAAAGTATTTTTTTTGTCGGATGTTGGTAACATGACCGTGCCGCAGAGTAACATCAGCGGGCTGCAGTTGGCTGCAATGGAGACGTTAGCGGGCCTCAGGCTTCACTGCACGGTTTCTGTCAGGCGCACTGCCAACATCGGCGCCTCACGCGTAGCTGCGGCGCACGTAGCTCACAGCTCCCAGCGCGCATAGACGCTCCAGCGGCCTTCTTAGCGTCCCGAACGGGCAGCGGGGGGAGGGGAGGGGGGGGGGAGGGTATGCAAATATTCGGCACTAGAACACCTCCGAGGATGTTCATGATCATATGTGCCATGGGTCGTGATCAATCGCCGAAAATTTGGCGGGCAATCAGGGACTGTTTTGAAAACCTCGTTTCATGTAAGACTGGAGACCAGTGTTGGCATTGCTGAACCCAACCTTATTGGCGCCCTTATTGCCCAATATCGACGTTTCCACTGAGACCTGGAAACGGAAGTTGAAGAGCAAAATCACTTGCAGACTGAAAAGTACGGAGGGCAGTTATAAGAAACTTGAATGGTGTTTATTTTGAGTGAATTTGGTGGTTATTTCCCACATTTGGAGCGGCCGTTGTGCGTCAATGTTTCTCATACCAGCTCTGGGGAGTTTCCGGTCCTGAAGTGTTTCTGTTCCACACCCTCTGCTGCTGAGTCGCGCTGGAAACCTCTATTGAGCGTTCCGTCCGCACTGACTATGACTATTGGTATTTATTCTCGAGTCCCATTCGCATCTCACCCGCTTTCATTCATACAATGGGAATCGGTCGGAAATTTTCCCGACAAGGCGGTGTGACCACAAACACCCTGCGCCCGCAGCCAAATAATGTGCGGCCAGCAGTGGCCAGCGGCGGCGTGGCCCCGGCTGCCCCCAGCGCGGGGCGCCGTTCACACACTAAACAGAGTTGCTTTAGAAATTTTTGCATTAATTTTCGATATACGGAAGCTATGCATAATAACATGCGGCAATGCGGATAATAGAGAAGGCGGAAGTAGCAAGTCGCAAGAGGAAGAAGAACGAAGAGAAGTGTGAGAAAAACAACTCGCTAATTATCGGTTAAAAAAACGCGATTTCTCGTACTTTCTAGCCGTTATACTCATTCGTTACGACTTTCTTACTTCCGTTGCGGCCTTCTCCGGAGTACTCCATTGGTCCGTAAAAATCCCATAAAATAATGCATCGCCGACGCGCGTTCAGAATAAACTGTAACCGCAACTCCCGCTCTGAACTCCACGTGAGCGTCCAGCAAGCACAAATTAGCCCGGTTCTGATCAAGTGTTTGTCGCCTAAACCGGGGCTGGTTTCTGGTCTGGTCCGCACAGCCGGCCTCTGACATCGTTCAACGACGGTGGCGTTTGGAAAACTGTCGTTGGCCACCGCCTGGAAACGCGGTGGTTCCAGCACGTTCCACGCCGGCCTCCGAACCAATAACAACATGACAACGGGATTCCATCCCCCTTCCCCACTCGGCGGAGATACGGTGGGTCCGCAGAGTCTGTCTCACTCACTCACATGGGAGGTGCCGGTGGTGTCGGATGGGAGGCCTACCTGCCCGGAGCTAGCTGGGCAGCGGCGGGGAGTCGGAGGGGTTGCCCCACTCCAGGCGCCTCAGTCAGGGAGAGAAAGAGACAGACGTCGGAACAGTTGCCTACCCGAGAAGGCGCATCCCTGTACCCCCCTCCCCTCCCGGTCTGAATGTTTGCCTATCTGGCCGGGCACCGGTGCTGTAGGAAGGGTTGCCTACGCAGCAGATGACGCCGCTTTGAAAAACGTGCGGGAGCTAGTCATGTGATCACCCCGCGCGCTCGGTTGTCCCAGCGATTTGGTCTCAGTTTAGCTGATCGTAATCTGGACACGATGCGGCGACTCCGCCCCCACCCCTTTTCCGGGTTCTCGCGCGCGCGCGCGCGCGCGCGCGCGCGCGCGTCTGTGTGTGTGTGCGTTTGAGCGTGCCGCTCCGTGCCGGGCCCTGCTATGCCGCCCCCGTGCAGGCATGCAGGCCTCATCAGTCTCTCTCTCTCTCTCTCTCTCTCTCTCTCTCTCTCTCTCTCTCTCTCTCTCTCTCTCTCGCACACGTAGCCCGGCGCGATGCGTGGGTGCGTGTTTTGGTTTGGCCGGGGCCGGCCCGGACAGTCGGCGCACGGCGCTCGGCTCCGCTCGGCTCGGCGCAGATCAGCAACAAGTTGGGTTGGGCTGGGCCGGTGTGCGTCCAAGGGCCGGCAGCAGGCAGGGCAGCGGCAGACAGACGTGGACGCGCCGTCGTGTAGTCGGGGGTCGTGTCGTCGGGACCGCAGGGTTGTCATGTAACCAATAACAACAACAACAACAACAACAACAAATAGAGGGTGGAGTCATCGGCAGGTAGGTGGGCAAGCGCCGTCTGCATTTCCGCCGCATATTTGTAGCATAGCGTGTTCCAGAGGAGAGCAGAAACGGAAGTGAGAAGAATGAATTGGCTTTTGTGATTCTTCAAAAACATCTTATTTTCGTTTCCGGCCCTTCCCCGGAATACGCTATTTAGCAAATGATGCGCCGGGTTGCGGTGTTTAAACACAGGCATTTCCGATCAATAGGGTACTCCAGCGCGAGTCCTAAAACGGAAGCAGGCGGTCCGCGTGACAGAGAAGGGGGTGGTTCGAGTTCCTCGCAGCAGGGATGTCGGGGGCGTGTGCGTCGCTGTCGGCGGTCACCCTGGCCGCCCTCCTGGTCGTGGCGTTGACCCCCGCGGCCGTCAACGGCTTCCTCCTGGCCCGGGGCCTGCACGAGGCCTTCGTACACGGCACCAGCGCCACCATGGACCACGTCCTCCGCCTCGTCAACCAGTGCCTGGCCCGCCAGCAGACCGTCACCGGCCTCTTCCAGGACGGCGTCCACCCGGGGCCGCCGTCGACACCCTGGAACCCGCCGTACCCCGAGCCCCCGCCTTCCTCGGTGAGTGCACAGTTTCACAGACATTTTGTAAAGTTCGAGTTCATGGTAGTTCTCTCACATTCCTCACCCTTTTTGCGGCACAACCGGTATTTTAACTCCCGCAAGGGGTAATGGCGTCTTCGGGGGCAATGGCCGAGCGGTGAATGACTTCAGAAATGAGAGGAGCGGGGACGGACAAGGCATGCGAAAATCGACAAAAAAAAACCCTAACCCGATGCATCTTTGGAAATAATACTTTTAGTTGCGTTCCCCTCACCGTCGGCGATGATTTCGCGTCACTGTTACGATCCCCCTCAGCGTCATGTGCGGCAGGTGGATGGGGGCGGCCTCGGTCAACATTTGTAGCCCCCCCCCTCCCCCCCTTGTTCTGCGAGTCTTTACGATTGTCTATCCGAGTACTTCAGCACGCCCACCCGGGTTAACGGCGCCGGCGGTATGAGAAATTGTCGCCGCCATCGGTTTGGAGGTGCAGCTGCTGGGCCTGCCGCGGCCGGTGTGAACCCCTGTCTTAAACGGCGCTATGCAATGGTGCAGTTGAGCTGCGAATAGCGGCCGCCGCCTCTATTTGCAGGTCCGCGGCCAACCGGCCTTTGATGACTGCGAACTGTTGTCCCGAACGCTATTCGCAGGTGGAGCTGTGTGCGCAGCGCGGCTTCAAGTGCGAGCGGCACTTGGTGAGGACGGGCGACGGCTACACGCTGGCCGTGATCCACGTCGTCGGCCGCCTCGGCGCCCCCCGCCGGGCCCCGGGGCCTCCCGTCCTGGTGCAGCACGGCATGCTCATGTCCTCGGACGCCTGGCTGCTCCGGAAGGACGACGACAACTTCCGTGAGTCCTTCGCTGCGGCCGGGTTGAGGGGGAAGTCACTCTGAATTTTTGCTGCACAATTCGACAAGTTTTTTTTTTTTTTTTTTGCGAGTTAATTATGCATTTTGTGCGAATTTTCGGAAATTGAATTTTCGGCGTACACTCATAAAGAGTTATTTCCCCCTCGAACTGTTCTCCGGTTAATGATCCGCGTGTCTCAGCGCAGTACTCGAACCGGCAGCCGGTGTGTGTCTGTACAGCCATGATCCTGAGTGAGGCGGGCTACGATGTTTGGGTCGGCAACTACCGCGGCAACGCCGTGTCGCCGCACGTCCACGACACCATGTCGCCCGACTCCCAGGAGTTCTGGAACTTCAGGTGAGGAATTTCGAGAATTTAAACTTTTCGGAAACGTCATTAAAGTACGCATCTAAAAAAAAAATGAGTAAATTCCTATACATGTCAAATGAAGCAAGTTTCTAAATTGGCTATGGAATTTTTCCTGCAAAGATGTATAGGATTTTTTTCCCGTGCCGTATGTAAGAAATTTTTCTCAAACCCTCATCGAAAATTTCCATGATGATGCAGGTGATAGATAATCTTAGCCCTTGATCGGATTTATTCTCCATCCCATGGCAGGAAAGTACCAAAACGCTGCTGGTGTTACGCTGTACTTTGGTTGAATTTATTGCCTGGACACTGTCAGGAAAATTTGAACGCATTTGTCACCCACACATTGCCAGGAAAATTCCTTGATTCTGCTCATTTATTGATGACCCACCCTTCAGCTGGCATGAGATGGGGCTCCACGACCTGCCTGCCATGGTGGACCACGTGCTGGTGCAGACGGGCAGCGAGGACACGTACTACGTGGGGCACTCCATGGGCTGCACGGGGATGATGGTGCTGCTGTCCACGCGGCCCGACTACAACCGTAAGATCCGCCTGGTGTCGTGCCTGGCCCCTGTCAGCTACGTGTCCACGCTGCGCTCCCACCTCTTTACCAGGCTGTCCTCCATCGCGCCCCAGATAAAAGTGAGTTCGGAGTGAGTCGGGTTCGAGTCCGGCTGGGTGTAAAATTTCTGCTGCCAGAAGTGAATTATTTTTACTACGAGGCTCCACACTAACGGCCTTCTCCGTATGCTCCAGGCGTTCCTGGTCTCTCAGCGCATCTGGAACGTGCTGCCGCGCTCCGCGGCCATGCACCGCTTCATCGACACCGTGTGCCTGCTGCCCGGCCTGGGGAAGCTCATCTGCGAACCCATCGCCTTCGAGATCGCAGGCTGGTCGCCCCGGCACGTCCTCCCTGTGAGTAGAGCGTTTCTAATTCTCCAAGAAAAAATAATCCATATTTTTCTTTTTTTTTCCTCTTGACAAAATGGATTTTTAGAATTTTCCGATAACTTTTCTAAACTTCTAAAAGTGCCTCCCCCCCCCCCCCCCCCCGGTTTTTTTCTGTTGCTAAAAATAAACTATTTCTCAAAACACACTACCAGTGATTGAACACAGAAGAATTTGCAATGTCCGTCATAATAGAGGTTTCCAGCGAGGCCCAGAAGCGGAAGTTAAAGCGCAAAAACACTTCCAGACCGGCAACTCTCCAGCAGGTATGAGAAATATCGACGTACTGATAGGAGCTAACCTCCAAAATTCATTCAAAACGCCATTCAACTTTCTCATCACTACCCTCGAGAGTTTCCAGTCTGGAAGAGTTTTTGTTCTTCAACTTCCGTTTCCAAGTCTCAACGGGCAGACAGAGTCGAGGCATATTACACCCAGGGTTGTTGGTTTTGGTTTACCTATGCCTGGCGCTCGGCTTGGTATGGGAGCTGCACAAGCGCCGAGCGCCGTGCTGCCGAGATTGTTTACATCTGGCTGGGGCATTGTGACGGGCGGCCGAGTCGGCAACGGCCGGACCGGGCGGACCAAGCACCGGCAGCGTCTCACATCAAATATTCTCCTATCTTTGAAAACAACGTCAAAAGATCTAGGCGCGCTCCGCTTCAGAGACGCGATTTGAAGACGCCAACGTCGTAAAAAGTAAAACAATAAAAATTCCAGCGCGTGGAGCGCTATCACTAATCCCCTGATAAATGTTTCTAGGAGTACACGCCTCTGATAGCGGGGTACATGCCGGCGGGCACCACCATCCGCATCATGGAGCACTATTACGAAGTGGCCCGTACAGGTGAGAATGAATGGACGAATGAATGAATGGACCAGAGTAGGAGAATGCATAAACCAGACTGGATGAATGAACTAGAGTGGACGAATGAATGAATGGGCAAGGGTGGGTGAATGAATCACGAATGAACTAGTGAGTGGATGAATGACGAATGAACTAGTGAGTGGATGAATGACGAATGAACTAGTGAGTGGATGAATGAATGAATGACGAATGAAGTAGTGAGTGGAAGAAAAAATAAATGAAGGATGAACTCGTGATTAATGAATGAATTAACGAATGATTGCTAAATCAGTACTTCGTGCAAGGTGGCAAGGTCAGAGTTAAAAGCCGACTTCCTCTTTCTCTGGTGTTCACCAGGGAAGTTTCGACCCCTGGGCTACGGCACTGGCGATCCGAACCCGGGTCCGGAGTACAACATGAGCGCCATTACCGCCCCGGTCGCCCTGTTCTACGCGCTCAACGACTTCTTCATCCACCCTCCGGTAAGAACTTCCTCCTCTCTCCCGCCCCCTGACCTGCGGGTGATGCGGTGGCAGTTGCAATGAGTATGGTAACGCTGTCCCCAGGACGTGGAGCGCCTGGCCGGAGACCTGCCAAACCTCTTCCACTCGTACCGCGTCCCCGACCCCTCCTTCAACCACTTCGACTTCATCCTGGCGTCGGACGCGCGCGCCCTCCTGTTCGACGAGGTCCTGGACACGATGCGGAGACGCGGCGATGACCACGGCCTGGAGACCAACTTCCTGCCAGCGCGCAGAGACTACGGCCGACGGTGAAACCAACCAGACCGTATTCTGTCCCAATTGTGATATACCAAGCAGGCCCCTCCCCAACTGATCGTTGTCAAGTGTGGAGTTTCTCGTTTCGATCCGCATGTTTGTTTTCTCTCATTTTCGTTGGTCGTAAACTTGGTAGAATTTTAGTTGCATTGGAATGACATCCAAGTGATACAGTCTGAAATCCCTTAGGAACCTAAGTTATTTTAATACTCTTGTACCTGATTCGCTTCCTCTGCTTTATTTATATTTTTACTTGACTGTGTAAGGCTCCTAAACATGACGACTATTCTTGCTGGTCGAAATGTTAATTTAGGTGTTGTATGCGGTCCGGACTGATACATTTTGTATGGATTTTATTTTGAGATTAAACTGAAGTACTTTATGAAATCCGAGTTACATTCGTCGTGCTTTTATTTCTTTTCCCAAATTTAGTAATTTCTTTTACGTCCGAATGAAGTCCCTTTGCCAGTCGAGTCACGGTCAGAAATCACGCTGTAAAAACAATCACATGCAGGTGGAAAAAGGCAATCTTCTGAAAAGTAAGCATTTAATCCAACATTGCTAAATTGCAATTTTTTTCCTTTTGAAAAGCGTAGGGTTTTGCCCGCTGTGAGTTTTTTCAACGTAATTTATTCACCTGCACTACACTGTGCGGTCTGTGGATAGCTCACACGCGCTACCCGGCCCGGCTGTCGAAATGGCTAACGTCACACCCATCCCTGGATGACGTCTTCCAGACACTCCCACATGGCAGCCCTCCGAACTTCTCCAGAAATAAGTTATACAATGTTCCAGCTTTTCAATCCTCTACCATCTTCTCCGATCTGAACAATGATGATATCAATTTGCACAGAAAGTGGAATAATGATGTGCATACAGACATGCCTGTCGGCTGCGAGCGCAGTTTGCCACTCGTCTTTGCATTCGCCTTGCCTACACAGTCCACCACTAGATGCTTCAGGGTCGACCGGAAGACGTCATCAGTGCGCGGTGCCGGGAACCTGCACGCCAATAGAAAGGTGACCACGTTTGGAGATGCTAATTGATCCGCTCGGTGGAAAAATATGGGGTATCTGGAGATCTATACTTCTCACGACGAAGGAGTGTCGTCAAACTCCCTTGTGGACTCAGATGATGAATTTTGGGGGTCACACTGAGTAGTAGTTGGTACTTCTTTCTATTTCGGTGATCCTTATTTTTTCCCCAGAAGATATCGTCTAATATTGAGCTAGCCTCCATGTGTATCAACGTTGGCTTGCCGATGGCGTAGGCCACTGCACTGTCACAAATACTTTTGAGAAATTCTGGGTAAAATTGCATCTCAACTTTTTTTTATGGCCGAAAAATAAGACTGTGATTGTTACATTTTCTATGGTTACTTGACAAGAGAACAAAAAAAAATGCCCTATTCTTCAAACAGATCAAAGTGAGAACCTGACGGACAAACTGATTTGGCACGCAACGCCCACAGCTATCCTCTGCGACGGTGAAAAAGGAGCAACGCATGATGTAGTAGAGTCTGGTGGGACCGAGCTGCCGGTGTGGTTATTGACGTGGAACCAAACACCGGGACGGACAAATGTTAAGTTACTTTGGGATGATTGCCAAACTGACCAATGTGATGTAATTCAAGCACGAACTCTACTGGAAAGCGTCTCGATGACCCAATATTCGAAGAGCCAATCCTGTGACTACTGTGGGCCCAATATGCATTATCACTGAAACGGATTAGTTCTTAGGGGCTGTTCACATATTACGTGACGCTTTTTTGGGCCAATATATTTACCCCATCCCTCCTATTGTCCCGGGGCTAACCTAACCTTCCCATGCATTTAAGACATGGCTGTCACACTTGACACGGACCCCCTGTAAGTGTGACGTAATATGTGAACAGCTCCTTCCGGTGGGAGCTTCGTCGAACGGTGTTCAAAGCCTGCACGCTTTTCCGTTATGTTGCACATATTGTTGCATTTTTACCCATGCTGATATTAGTCAAAATCTTTTGGGATAAGGGAAACTGTGATTGCAGTTTACATTCTCCTGGCTTTATAATTCGCACAAACGGTTTGCTTGCCTGCTGTCAGCTCTTGAGAGGGGAGATTTGTGATAACTTCGTAATCTGCAACGGTGAAAATGACGACACTAGTATGTCATTCGTCAATTGTTAGACATGATAACTTAAAACATGCGCCAAGGGAAGATCCTTTTCTTAGAAGAATGGGGCATGCAGGGCTCCCGTGCGCGCGTCCAAGAGGATTCAGTCTTACCGGGTATTATGCGACCATATCATTAATTTGTCCAAAACCACGGTGGTGGCAGAATTTGACAGGTCTCTCCGGATTCGTCGACTCGTTCGAGGCAGTTTCCGACCGCACGCTGATTGCTGATGGGCGAGAGAGGTGGGGCTAGCAGAAGATTGGCGGGCTGCGCGAAACTGTACGGGCGGCGGGGCGACGGCTCTTTGCACCTCACCCCTCTCCTATGCCGTTTATAAGAGCAGCGACTCCCGGACCGGAACGCTCCAGACGTGAGCGGGTCGAGCGTGTGGCAAGTTCTTACAGCGCCGCCCAAATCATGAAGACGATTGCATCTGTCGCGGTGCTCCTGGCGCTGTGCGGCCTCAGCCTCGCTGCCAAACTACGTAAGTGACACAGCGATAAGGGACTTATGACATTGAAAATTTAGGGCCCGAGCTGGATTCAGCTTGGCGCCACAATTTCAAAAACAGGGTCTCGTGACTTTCCAATGAGGAAGTTAGTGGTATGTCTATGCCATTTCCTATCGGAAATGTGGCCTCATATTTGAAGCCTGGTACCCGAAATTGGACGATGATGGTAACTTTTTCATTGACTGTGATAAGCCGGCTCGCGTCGTTTTAATCACAAAGGCTACGGAGTTCATTGGTGACTTTTTCTCCAGCACCCAGCTACCCTACCTGCAACGTCAAAGCTGCGGATTTCGAGACCTGCCTGCCAAAAGCCGTTACGGCTGTCGTGCATCAACTGGAAGACGGTAACGTTGGCATTTCATGGCAATCATGGCATTTGTTTATCAGCACGGTGTGGTTGATTGTTTCCTGTGATGCAGGTGACAAGTCTCTGGGACTGCCTTCCGATGACCCCTTGCATGTGAAAGAGATAGTTCTGGACTTGGGACACGGCGGTCCAATCTCCATTCTCCTTACTGTCAAAGAGCTCGATGTGCGGGGTCTCTCAAAATCCATCTGGAAATCCGCAAAGTAGGTATCTCACGTTTAAAAAAAAAGTGAGAATTGAAGGCAAAGTGTTATTGATACAGAATTCACGATGTGAATCTGGAATTTTCTTCGTGCATGCCTGATAAACTCACAGTGAATCATGGTTTCGTTTGCCCACCCTGAAGTCAGACTCCACAAAATACTCCTGAATGGCACTTTCCAGGCTGGACACCGAGAAACACGAGCTAGTGATGCACGCATTCAGCGAGCGCTTGCGTATGGACTTCCAGTACAAAGCCTCGGGGAAGATTCTCGTGATAGCTGTGCAGGGAGACGGCCCAGCTTTCTTCGAATTCGGTGAATAAATCCATCGTGGATATTACTTGATGTGTGTGTGTGTGTGTGTGTGTGTGTGTGTGTGTGTGTGTGTGTGTGTGTGTGTGTGTGTGTGTGTGTGTGTGTGGAACGTCTGTGGCACAGCTCCTACTCAAAGCAAATTTTCCGTATCCGTTCATTAGAACAGTATTGCTCTAAATCCGTGATCAAAATTGGCATGAATTGAAATCTCGATGCAGCCCCAATCGCTTTTTATTTGTTTTAACAATTGTGAACAAAATCTGACATGTGAAATATGTTGTCTCTTAGATAATGTCACTTCCACGCACACCATCAAATTCAAGCCGGTGCAGAAGAAGGGCAAGACCTTCTGGACTGTGACAGACTACAAGATGGATATCACTCCTGAAGCCATGAGATCTCACTTGACCGATCTCCTGAAGGGCAACAAGGCTGTCAGTAAGTACTCGTGTTCTCATCATGAACAGATGCGGTACTTGTCAGTGCTGTAAGCAAAGTGATCAACAATCCAACTTGCTTGCAGGTGACCAGATCAACGCGTTCCTGAACACGGAGTGGAGACAGTTCTACGCGCAGATCAAGGGCCCTGGACAAGAAGCATTCGGCACAATCCTGAAATCGATGTCCCAGCGAGTGTTCGACCGAATTCCCATCAATGAAATCTTAATGAACGTGGATACTTAGTCACTATACCATTTTCAATCGCATTTTCTCATACTGATAGTTCCTAAACTCGCCTCTTTCACGCATGCTGTAAAAATATTTTATATTAAATTTAACTTTATTAAACTTTCTGTCATTCCTGGCTTGAACCCCCATTTCCCCCCTCCTTAAATCTTTACTCCCTGATTTAACATAAACAAATAAAGCGCAAAGTTAACGCGATGCAAAGAAAACAGGAGCGTTGTTCCACAAAGGTTTCAGCAGAGCACGGCACCGTAAATCGTATTGTGAATATTGACCCCAATATGTTTCCAAAGAGAACTTCATTGCGAACGTCTTGGGAAACTGACAACGACTAATTAAACATAATGGGGGGGAAAAATAATTAAATGGGTGGGATAGCCGTGACATGTCGAACGTATCCGGTTCGAGATGACCTTGTCTACCGGTGTCACAACATGTTCGCAGGAAGATTCTCAGGTAGATTCCTTGTTTCCCGCAAAAGTGTCCCCCAAAAAGTGAGCCCGCTGTGTAAACGAAGGGAAAATAAACACCAGCAACGCATCACTAACGTGACGCCAAGGGCATCCGGGGGCTGTCAGCGTGCCGAGCCGTGCCGGTCGATGTGCCTAGTGACGGCTAGCACGACTGGTCACCACATGAGGGCTCCAAACCAGTCAAGCGGTGCAACTCGGACGTGCGAACTTACTTCAGCCCCTCTTAGCCGGACCATCCGGGGGGCTGAGTCATGTCGAGTGTGGTCTGACTGTCAACGACAATGTTTCCTATTTGGTCACATCTCACGACGCCTCTCCGTGTCTCGCTTGGTCTCTTTCGGTTCCTTCACCGGATGATTTGATGGGTCCTACAAGGATGGAAGTATAAACGGCAGATGTTGGCACGAGTGTCCTCCCCTGTCGGCGAGCGGGGCCACGCGTTACGTAAATACTCGAACATCCGGGCTTCCCCAAATACGTAACACTGGTCGCGCGACAGCACACGATCTAGAACTCTACGAGGCGCCAATTAATTATTTATTAAAATACGTCTCGCTTTTTTCCTGTGTTTTCTCAGGCTGTCTGTGTCTCAATTCTCCGCCACAGCTTAACCATATCCATCGGACTTCGCGACGAGTCAGGAACACTCGACAGTGACACTGCTTGCGGTGCAAGGGGATGTTCTCAACTGCTTCTCAAGCCACGCAGTAGCGCACGATAATGGCAATAATCCTATAGATGTCGTGAAACGCATACAATATCTTTATCCTGCTAATAAATGTATGTATAATATACATGCTTTGCCGTCGCGTGACGCTGTGGCGGGTGCTGTGCGCGTTGGGCACCGCCCTGGGCCACCGCGACCTCTCGCGGTATGTGTTGGCAACTAAAAGGAAGTCGAGGTTCGCTTTTGCAGTGTCTGTGTGCTATCGGCATGTACCTGGCAGTCTGTGTGAACTTCGAGGTGCGGCTAGACTGACGAGATATCGTTAAACCGCCATCACGTCGTCCTTGCCATACATCACTCGTCAAACCGACCACAGTGTCGCCACTCCGCGTTGACTTCTATCGATTTGCAAATGTGAACGTGTCTCGATCACTTGTCCTCTGAGACTGAGGTAATGGGTCTTTATTTTCATCCCCCGAGAATCATTGACTGGGCCAAGGCGGTCTTCACCTAATTCCTCGACACGGCGACACGTCTGTTCGTGGCTAACCACCACCTCCGGCCCTCCTCACTGCAGCCCCAGCGATGTGGGCGGTGACGCTGGTCACACCCGCGGCCACACCGATCGTGCGGGCCGCGCCGGTCGTCATTTTCTTGATCCCACACGTCACCTTATTGATGCATCTTTTCAGCTGGGGCTTGATGCCGGCGCACTCGCCCTCCGGTAGCAGGGCTGCCAGGACCTGGTGGGATGGGAATCTACTGTGAGAACAACGGGACTTGGGTCCACAGGACTGTCTGGTAGATCGTGAGGCTCGGTGCGTGGCAAGCACGGAGAGAAAAGATTAGTTGTCGCAATTAATTTTTTTAAGCTGATTTGCAGAAAAGCAGTAAATTTTTGTTCGGAGACCTAAAATCTTGTTGGGGGAACTAAACCAACGCAACGTTAGTTCTCCCGAGCCTCATGACCCTCAGATGGTAATGGAGATGAGCCCGTCGGCTATCGTTTTGTGCGCCTTCTTAATAGAGCTTTTATCCAAACAGTGGAAAACCCTAATGTCTCCCGGGAGTTCCGAAAGTTTCCTTGAGCTGCCGTGTACATGCAAGTACTAAATGTTTTAAAAAGGGTGTCAAGAAACTCTCGAATAACAACCACTACATGGCTGTACGAACCCCGTTTTCTCAAAAACGACATTCTAATAGAGTTTAAAAACAGGCACAGGGGAGATTTCGGTTTGGATAAAAGGTCTATGCGCTCCTTGATGGTATGCGCCACATCATGAACGCCCCTGGTGACCTTGTGATCTATCTTGAACCACAGGCGGTTCTGGCCACACCCGCCCTCCGGAGGCAGGGCTGCCATAGCCTGGCGGTGAAAAGACACACAGTCAAAAGAAACTTGTACGGTGAATCCGAAAGGTTTGATCTGCAAACGTTCCTCGGAAAATTGCAGAAACGGTTTCGGTATTTTCCGAGAAAAAAAAATTGAAAGTGGGGTTTTATGCTGTCCTCTAGCTGGGTGAAAAAACGAGAGATACTCAGTTTTTATCGGTGGAAAACTTGTGACAAAGACTTAGTCTTATCTTTACACAAGGTAGAGTGAAACATCAGAAATCGAAAGACTTGAGTACCCTCTTAGAAGAATGAAAGAGACTCACCACCATGACAAGAAGTGCAGAAACAACGAGAGCGCGAGCCATGTTTAGGTGGCAGGACTCATACACTCGCCTTATATTTGCCAAAAGTCGTGACGGCGGCTATCTTTTCTCGGAGTTTGGTACGTATCTATGTCACGCTTTCGTGGTGTGACTGTGGGCTTAAGAAACTTGTACTGTGAAAATGCGAGGGGGCGGCCACTCGTCCATTGGTCGGGTCACATTTTTCGAGAGTGAACACTCCCTCGTGAAAGTCGTACGAAGAAAACCAAGGCTTCATGAAGACGTCATATTTCCCGTATTACGAAAACTTTCTTCGTAGCATACAAAGGACTTCTTCGTTGGATTTTTACTGTGCTCTCACAAGTACAGGCGATCACCAAATGTGCGATTTCACCCATAATTCCTTTCAAAATTTAGGCCCCAAACCCCATCCTTACCTATGATTGTTTCTTCATCTTTTCCTCTCGAGTGTGATTGAAAGACATGAGCTACAGTGATGTGTTCATTGGTCTCGTTTCGAGTACCCTGAGACAGGCTCCGCGGTGTCGAATATTTCTGTAAGGTAAGCCAAACCATACGTCAGATGGAAACAAGAGTGCCGAACGACATCTAACTGTGCCCGGCCGCAGCGTCGAGAGTGCCGGGCCGGCAGTTCTGCCCGGCAGTCCTGCCGCGGCCATGGTGTGCACAAGGCTGCTGGTGATTGTCGTTGCGGCCGCTGCCCTGTCCGTGAGTCCACTGCAAGTGTTGGGGACACTTTCCTGGACAATTGTGTTTTCCAAAACTCGATTCATCTCGGAATCGGTCCTCCCAGGCAGCACATGCCAAACAACCGGGCACAACCACGTTCCACGACAGCAGACCCAAAATCGGACCACAAGCAAGAATTGTAGCGGGGTTGAGAGTCCGCCTCGGCAGGTACCCGTTCCACGCCTTCCTCCGCTGCAACTTCAAGAAGGCGTTTGCTAGCTGCGGGGGTGCACTCATTAGTCCCCAGTGGATTCTGACTGCCGCCCACTGCCTGGCCCCGGGAGGCAATCCGGACGGCTTACCAGAGTACACGTATGTTATACAGTCTATGCAGCCAAAGAGTTGCAAATGCTGTCAGTTATGTCAGCACCCGAAGCATTCTTTGGCCGGACTGACAAGTTCACTTGCCGCATTACTGCTGGAACACCGCCATTGTTCGTGATATTTGGCCTCTTGCAGTCCATGTCAAGAATTGCACGCTCTCCTCGGGATCATACACGTCGACAAGCAGAACGAGTCAAATTATAAATGGCTGGACGTTGACCGAATGATCGTAAGTCCAAGTCTGAAATAAACAGAACACATTGATCGCTCAAGCAAACAGTATACTGCCAAATCCAAAATAACAATCTCCATTTTTGTCTCGTGAGGATCAACGACGCAATTTGAAGCACATATATTCGATCAACGTGTTTTAGACTCATCCGACTTACAACCCACACGATGAAAGTGCCAGATTTCGTGACATCGCTTTGGTGCATCTTCGAGACCCGGTTGCTCTATCAGGTAGGTTTCTCGTTCGAACTCAATCGTCTCTTCTTGTGCCATCATTACCTAGCGATGTGATGTCCATCCATAGCGAATATTAACGTGATTCGCCTGCCCAACCAGAGAGATGACCTACAAGATGGAACGGATGACGGAGCTCCTCTCACAGTAAGAAGAGAAATACGTATACTTTGAAACTTCAACTCTTTAAAAGAATATGTTCGTTTGCCCTGAAGCCACGCGTTTCTAGAGGCCAGTCGAGTTGTGTCTTTGACGAGCTGTTATACATTCTTTCCAGGTCATTGGGATGGGTTTGACGTTAGAACGGTGGACGAACTCACAATTGGCCGATCTGAAAGCCGCAAACATGACCCTTCTTCCTATGAAGCAATGCAAGACATTTTTTGAACATGTCGTAGAAGATATCAACCTCTGCCTTAAAGTCCCACCTCGAGGCGATCGCCCTTGTATCGTAAGCACTGCCATCGATTCCGGCCTAATTGGGTCTGTGTGTAGTATGCCCAAAACTCTTCTTTTTCCCCAGAGACACACAGCTGATTATCAGTGATTCGTTCCTCTATGCAACTGATGGTAATACACGTTTCGTTTTACAAAATATTGCTAGGGGGACTCTGGCAGTGCAGTGATTGGAGATCAGGCAAATGCTGGATATCCCGTTCTCGTCGGAATCGCAAGCAAAACCCCTGTAGCTAGGTACATGGCACGAATTAAAACTATACCTAGTTTTTTTTCTTCACCGATCACTTTGAACTAGCCAAACGTTGAAAATTTCCAACAAAAAGGCTTTGGCTTGGCCGTTGGGAAATTTAAACGTGTGACCATTACTGTTTTCGAAATTGCAATACAGTGGTTATTGCAAAAAAAAAGTTAGTGATACACCCCCTACAGTATGTAACGGGGTCGTTATTGCAAAATTAGCCTGTATCGCAAAATGTTTGCGACAACGGGCCCATTACGTCTTGTAGAAAGCAGTGTATCGCTATTCTTTGCAATAACAATTTGTATTTGCAATTTGAAATACAGTGACATTTTTAACAGCAATTCGTATACGTTACAGTGATGGAGAACATCCGTGCAGCAGTACAGACAAGCCGTACTACGCCGTCCGAGTGTTCCCCTACCTCAAGTGGATCAGCCTCACCATGGGGAAGGATGATGTCACGCGCCAGGGCTGCGCTTGTGAATGTGGGAGGTGTGAGCCACAGCCCGTCTGTTCGTGATACCGCAATGACTAGCGGAACAATAATAACAGGATCAGGAACAAACGCTCGAGTTGGCATTGTTCGGCTATAGCCAAATGTGTGATCTCCCCAGTAATTCTTTTCAAAATTCAGCCCCCAAACCCCATCCTTTGCCTATTAATATTTCCTAATTAAACTAAAACTGCAAAACACACTCACATTCACACAATCACCAGGCGCGGATCCAGGGGCGGCTCCCAACACAAGCATGGAAGGGAGTTCTGTCGATCTCACCAGGGACTTTGTCTTTTGGTTGCCGGGGCTAGAGAAGGTTTTCTTGCTTCTGAAGTATTTTCTTCTCAGTACTGACCCTATTCCCATCCATGACATCATCTGCAAATTTTGCATTAGAGTATACTAACCGTTCTCGACTAACAGTCAGCATGTGAATCTAACGGTTTTGAATCTCGTGCGTGTGAGGCACATCATAAAGGGGGAATGAGGTACACACGGTTGCACAGTACTCTTGCTGGAGGCCGAGTGGCATCGTCACGGCATGGTGAACGCAGCACACGACAGTCAACCGCCAGCCGGGCACACACCACGTCCTCCCGTACGGCAGCACCCTACTATGTCTCTGTGCTGGGCTGCGGCAGGTGAGCGCTGACATCATCATCATCACCATCATCATCGACCATCAATAAGAGACTGGAAGATGCAGTTTTGAAAACTTGACCTATCAACCAGGAATTGAGAGTTAAAGTAGACTCGGCTTGGCTCCATGATTCCATGAATGGGCCACATTGCCTTTTCCTTAAAGGAAATGAGGAATCATGTGGTGAACCTTTCTAGTCCACCCCAACTCATATCTTAGCTTGGATGAAGTCTAGTAGCCTAGGAAAGTTCTAGGATACAATTTTTTAGATCATCCTAGCCTTGATTCAAGAAATCGTTTCTTTCTCGTGGGAATAAGAATTAATGGTGGCCGTTTTTTTTGTCGCGAGTCACTGACCACAATTCCCTAATCATCTTCTGGTCCCAGTGACCGACCCTGAGGGGTTTGGGGTAAGGGGCCTTATCAAATGGGCACGAGGTAAGGGTAGGTTATTCATTTAATCAGTCTGTCATGCTGTATAAAACACACAAGGTCACAGACCTAGCGTGTTGAAACGTATCCGCAATCGCGCACAAGGCCCAAGTTACCAAAGGTTTGTGTGTGTGGTATATTGAGGTAGGTGCCCTTGTCCTCAATACTGCGGCTTTGTTTCAGTAAAAACGTCCGAAAACTCAGTTTGTCGACACGACCATATTAAAACTCGCCTCTCTCCATTTTCCAGTTTTGCCGTTCCTGCTGCCTCTTTCGTCAGCGGGTCTTTGGAACAGAATTCAACGAAATGAAATTAGTACGTACATGGGTTACAAATTTGGACAGTGTAAATAGACCAAACCCTTAGATGCCAATCTACGCCTGCCCATTTTACATCTTGATGTGGCTTGGCGGTCGGTGAAAGGGGTTGGCGCAATGTTCACTTAAGTGTTTGGGCTCATTTTTGTTCACGTTGCCGGCAACACTGCTCAATTCTTACTGCAAAAGCCTTGCGCATTGCTCACCAACCCCAGCCTGTTGAGGATCCTACCCCTCCACCCGTTTCGTCCAGAGAAACTGTAACTTGCCTCACGATACAGCGCCATCCGTCAAGATCGCCCAGGGCGAGCTGACGGGTCTGTTCCACACCAGCGCGGCTGGCAAAAAGTTCATGGGCTTCTATGGAGTACCTTACGCCCGGCCTCCAGTTGGGGACCTGCGCTTCAAGGTGAGATCCGATAACAAAGTGCGTTCGTGATGTTGGCGACCAGCTAGGACTTAATGCCAGTGGTGCGACACCCTTAGGCCCCGCAACCCGCCGAACCTTGGGAGGGAGTGAGAGCCGCTCAGAGCGAAGGGAACATGTGCCCGCAGCCCACAGGCAACATGGTGAGCCACGCGCACCTCTGTGTCTGCACTTTGTGTATGTAGTCTGGGCCGAAATAAATGTCATAATTCTGATCCCCACAGAAGCCGCAGGCGAGCGTGAAGAGCGCCACGGACGCTCTGAAAATGATAGCGTCTCTGCCCGGAGCTGCCCGCTTCGCCGCGCGCCATCTGCTGCACACCTCCGAGGACTGCCTGTTCCTCAACATCTACACCCCCGTGGTATTCTTACCTTTGTCAGAAGCACGAGAAAACGTCTTGATCACATCCAAAAGACGTCATGTGGTTACATTCTAGGTTTGGGGGATCCTAGCGCCAGGTTTATTCTCACTCAGGTCTCAAATCTTGAATGAAATACCAAAGACTCTTTGCGTCCTTTACCGACCAAAATTGGGCGACGGTTATGACTTTGATTTGTGTTCCCGGGCTCCCCCTTGATCTCGGTCTCCGCACAGGAAACCCTCCCTCCCGACCGGCCTCTTCCCGTCCTGGTGTGGATCCACGGCGGGGAGTTCCTCACCGGCAGCGGCGAGTACAACATGTATGGCCCGGAGAACCTCATGGACCAGGACGTCGTGCTGGTCACCATCAACTACCGCGTCGGGCCGCTCGGTTAGAGAGCACTTTGAGAGCATGACCTCTCGTCTGGCTGCAGTAGGTGACTCGACGACTGCCACACAGGCTTCTTGTCGTCCAACTCGTCGGACGCGCCGGGGAACGCCGGGCTCAAGGACCAAATGCTCGCTCTGAAGTGGGTCCAAGACAACATCCGCCCGTTCGGGGGCGACCCCAAGAAGGTCACCCTCTACGGGCAGTCGGCGGGGTCCGTGTCGGTGCAGCTCCATGTGTTGTCTCCCCTGTCTAGAGGTACGCCACGCCCGACAAGCGCATTGCCAACCGTTGTCAGCAATTTTCCCTCCAGCGGCCGTGAATGAAAAGACACTGGGGGCGGCCATGGGCGATGCGGGGGCCGCAAATCGTCAGTGCTGGGCTGCAGGCTGCAGCATGTGGCGTGACGGTGAGCTCGCTGGGCACATAAACCCCTCGCGTGCTGGCCGCCACCGGGCCCGGCGCGGCTGCCGTGGGCTCGCGTGCAAATCTGTGACAAGTTCAGGGTCAAACGGCTCGGCAACGTCGGATTTGGTGGTTCAGTCCTCTCCTCTGTTATGGCGACGAAATCTTTAAAATACCCATTTTTAAAAAAAAGAGAGAGATAAAAACTGAGAGTGAAAATGACATGACCGTCGCCCAATTTTGGTCGGTATGCGGGACATGCAGAGGCTTTTTTGAAAACTTGGCCTTACATTGGAGATTTGAGTTGGACTGGGCTTGGCGCCAGGATCCCACTGGTGGGAACTGTTAAACCACGTGACCAATTATTTATTAATTTTTTATTTTTTTTGGGGGGGAGGGGCAGCCTATGGTCACGGTCCTATCCTTAATGCATGGTAGGGTTAGGTTAGCCAAATCATGTAGAGGGAAGGGGGTCAAAAAGTGGCCTAAAATCGGTCACGTAGTTTATGAACGTCCCCTTAGTCAGTGTCACACCTTGGCGTAGGCCTGTTCCACGCGGCCATCATGTCCAGCGGCGTGGCGCAGGATCTGTGGGTGATGCAGACGGACGCCGCCGCTAACACCAAGAAGCTCGCCGAGGTGATGGGCGCCGGCGCCGACACGGTCAACGACGTGAAGAGGCGCATCCAGTTCCTGCGGGACGCCCCGTACAAGGACGTGATGGCCGGCGTCAAGACCATGATGGAGGAGGAGAAGGTAGCACTGAGAATGAGAAACGCGCGAGGCGGCTGTGACGTGCCACCGTATTTCATGTTTGTGAGCCCGGATTGCAGAAGGACCGCATCGTGGACGTGCCCGTGTGGGGGCCTGTCGTGGAGCCCGAGGGCTGCGACGAGCCGCCCTTCCTCGACAGGCACCCCAACGACATCCTCCAGTCCGGCAAGTACGACGTCAACCTGCCCCTGATGATCGGCGTCAACGACAAGGAGGGCTCCATCTCCATCTGTAAGTTCTTCCAGGGGGGAATAGGGTGTTTCGGAGTAGAGCTTGGCTGGAAACAAGAAGACGTCAAAAGAAAAAAAAAGCGTATACGGAAGCTTCCAGACTTCCACCGCGGGGCCCGGGGAAGTGCATCCTCAGGCCACGGAGTAGTTCCGGCGCTGTGTGACCCTACCAAATGCTCGTGACATATCGTCAGCGTGAGCTAAGCCTCCAAATTTTTGAGTCGGCTCGTAACTTTTCATACCGTAGACTTCCGTATCCACTTTTCTGATTCTTGTCTTCTTCTTGTTACCGTTCAAGCTCTACTCCGGAATACCCTATTGTTAGACGTTTTGCCTGTTGTGGTCTTCGGAAGGGCCCTCCTTGTTGTAGCGCGGCTCAAGGCAGATAGCGTGACCAGGCTGCAGGCCAACCCGGCCCTCTTCCTGATGCCCGGCCTCTACGACAAAGTGGACGCCAACACCCGGGAGGCCCTGTCTGACAAGATAAGGAGCATCTACTTCAAGGACCAGGCCATCGGCAAGGAGACGATGAACAACATCGCTGATGTGAGTCTGATTGTGCCCTTGTTGAAGGTCATGGAGGTGTTTCAAACGCTGAGCGGCTTCAAGTCAACTTCTATAGTTAGCCTTGTGACCAAAAGAATTACGAGATCATGCATTTCTCCCAAAATTTTTGGCTGCATTTTTTTTTTTTTTTTTTTTTTTTTTTTTGAAGTAGTGACTTGGTCCTGTTTGCAGGTGCTGGGTGACGAGTACATCGGCCACGGCTGCCACGTGGCCACGCACTGGCACCTCAAGCACGCCGCTGCTCCTGTGTACCTGTACTACTTCACCCTCGACGCTTTCGGCGTCGTGTCCTTCTTAATTGGAACCAAATCGCTCAAAGGTAGTGCCCAGCAAGTTACCTGAACAAATAAGTTTACCTGACTCCTCTAGCCGACTGCGGTTTGGTTTCAATTAGGGTTTTAAATGCCGGGAAAACTCCCGGGAAGATGGGAAATATTTCATGAATTTTTCCGGCTCACTAGTGTAAAAGGTTCTGATCACATATACACTAGTAAGGCGGAAAAATTCATGAAACATTTCCTATCTTCCCGGGAATTTTCCCGGCATTTAAAACCCCAGTTTAAATGCTATCTGTTCGCGCACAGGCGCCGGTCACGGCGATGACGTGTACTACGTGTTCAAGAATCACATGGTCAGCGACATG
This sequence comes from Odontothrips loti, assembly GCA_038380765.1. NCBI lineage: Eukaryota > Metazoa > Arthropoda > Insecta > Thysanoptera > Thripidae > Odontothrips > Odontothrips loti. The sequence continues at coordinate 9,885,376 of CM076256.1, forward strand.
GGCACGTCGGAGAAGGAGCGAGTGGACTCGGGAGCAGCGAGGATGACCAGTCTGGTGGCAAACTTTGTTATACACAGGTACGGGGCCTACGGGTGCTCACAGGCCCTTTCCGGACAGCAGGGCTCTTCAGGACCTCCGACAGTTTTTGCCCCTCGCCCCCCCCCCCCCCTCCGAAACCAACTTCGATGCAATTCTAATTGGTCAATTTGTCCTTGAAGGAATCCCACTGCAGGCAAGACGGAGCTCATAAACGTGAAATGGACTCCAGCGACGTTGGAGAAACCATCTTTCCTCGAAATTGGAGATAATCTGACGATGAGACAGGGCCCCTTACTTCAAGAACGAATGCAGTTCTGGGACGAGACGTTAAAGGCGATCATTCCTGATCCTATATATGACCTAAAATAATTCATGTTAAAATTTCTCTATTCTTTTAAGTTGTTAAAAAAAAGTCACACGCACTATTATAAGCGAAAGGGAATTAAAATACATGCGTCTTATCTGCTGACCTCTCTTACGGTCACGCACACCCGATAATCCAGCATGAACCCCGCTTACGCCTACGGGGTAGGCAGCCCAACCTACACCCCTCCGAAAAACGACAACGACAACGCTCACGCGATGCCAATGCGATACATTGCTAGTTTTCACTGGAAGGGAGATTTTTGCCCGGTGAGGCATTTGAAATTTCCCACCGACAAGTTCTACTTACAAACAGGGGAGGTACCTCCCCTGACACAGAGGTCTAATAGAAAACCGGGGTACGGTATGAAATGCACCGGAACGCTGAGTTTCTCATATATTTCCACTGGGCACAACTTGTGCAACCTAAACGTTCAGAACGTTTTGGAACGACATTTCGAATTCAGAAGAAAGAATGCCGTTTACTGAAACGAATCATAAGTATACTGGTTGCATAGGAAAGCAGACCCAAGAGCTCCAGCAAAGTGAGAATTTTCGAAGTTGAGATACTTTTCGTTGTTATGTCATGTTGGCACTGAAATGTCTTTCATAAACAACTTTCAATATGGTGGCATGAAGCTTTGCAAAACATTGATTCAGACCACAAAATGGTTTTAGACATTGATAAAATTTGTCGCCTGTGCTCGGAACTGCCCTCAAATTCTATATTTAACTCTGACAGCTCTGGTGGACATCAAACTATCCTTAATGATGACTTAATATCACGAATATTAGAATGTACAGCCTTGAAGGTGCGTCGGTACATGATTTGTTGTTGTAGTCTGCAGTAGGCAAGACATCTCTTCGCCTACCCAGATTTGCTATGACTATATAAATTTCCTTATGTTGACAGGTAGCATCAGGTGATGGATTACCAGAGTCTGTTTGTGAGTCATGCATACGACTAGTTGACAAGTTTATCCTCTTCCGTAAGATGTGTTGGGATGTTGATAGCAAGCTTCGACGATATCTATTTTCTGATAAGGATGAGAATGTACGCCTTAATTTTAAAAATTACAATTTAGATTTTGTTTGGTATTGATTCACTTTTTTTTTTTTTTTTTTTTCTTCTTTTCATTAGGATCAGTTCTCAGCCCTACCCAATCCAGTACGCTTGGATTCTGACCAGTTAAAGGTACCAGTAGAGGCCAAGACATCTTGGACATGTGATTCAACCCAAATAAAAGGAGAGCTGGAAACATCTGATGATGATACTGCAAATGGCAACGACTCTGATGACAACGATTCAGATGAGGAGTAGGTTTATTTTTAGTTTGAGTCTAAATAACTGCACTGATCCATGAGCTACCTCCACCTCATTTCAGTTTTCTACTACTTGATGCTCTTGTGAATTTTACACCTAATCCTGTGTAATTTTGTTCCTTTTTCACAGCTACCATCCTAGAAGCTGTAAGTCTCCTACAAAATCATCATCAAAACAAAAATACAGCTGTGATAATTGTGACGAGTCTTTCAGAACTCTTTCAGAACTAAAGACTCATAAAGAAGAAGAGCATGTTACAACAAAAAAGACAAAACCAGTTTTGACCTGTAATTACTGCAATAAGTCATTCAAGCAGTTAAAGCGGTACAAAGATCACTTGAAGACTCATGAAGAACCAGAAGAAGGAAGAGGTGATCGGTCTGAAGAAAGCCAGAAAGCAACAAATGATTCGGATTCTGAACCTCTGAATCAAAGGGCAAGTGTTAGAAGCAGATCAGGAAATGCAAAGAAAGCTGTTGGGAAGAAAAAAAAGGCTCGTAAAGTTTATGATTGTGAGTATTGTGACCAAGTATTCAATAGTTATGCTAAGTTTACCCTTCATGAACTGACACACACTGGCGAAAAGAAATATAATTGCTCAGATTGTTCACGCAGTTTTACCCATAAGCATAGTTTAATAGGGCACATCAAGGAGCAGCACACTGGTGAAGTTAATTTCACTTGTGATGTGTGTGGACGAGGTTTTGTACATCAGTCCACTTTCAACATCCATAAAAAAACACATTCCACAGAGAAGCCTTTGAAATGTCCAGATTGTGACAAGTGTTTCACTCAAATGAAAAATCTTAGGGTCCATCGGCAAATCCATTCTGCTTCACGGTCTCACACCTGCCAAGTGTGTGGCAAGAGTTTTAATTTCATGAAGACTTTGAAAGTTCATTTAATTCTGCATACAGGTGAGAAGCCATATGTCTGTACATATTGTGGTAAGGCTTTTGCCCAGTCTGCTCCATTGAAAACTCATACAAGAATTCACACTGGAGAGAAGCCTTACCATTGTACTATCTGTCCATTGCAGTTCTCCACCAACAATTCCCTTAAATCCCATGTTCTCAAACACTCTGGTGAGGCCCCGTATTGCTGTGAAGTTTGTAGCAAAGGGTTTACACGGAAGAAGGACATGGTGAAGCACCAGGAAGAGACGCATCGTGTCTTTACTGGCCTACCTGATCAGCAAAATCAGGTGTCAATGTTACCCCAAAATGACATGCCAAACCATGGCGCTGTTCATCAGCAAGGCAGTATACCGCCCCTTACAACCTTAACCCCAGTACCCTCTATGCTCATAGTACCTGACATTGTCGATCCCATACCAGGACATATCAATAGTAATCAAATCGTCGTCCTCCACTCCCCACCACCTCTTGCGCCTCTCTCATCACCTCACGTGCCGCATGCAGTCTCACCACAACACCATCTCACTCAAGTTCCACATCTCACTCCAAACCAACTTCAACCAATGACCCATCACTCAGCATCACCCCATGCCCAACAACCTATTCAGAATTGTCTGCCTCATTCAGGTGCTCAATACAATTCACCCCAGCATAGGACTGATGTACCCAGCACTGATTGCTCAGGTGGTTAGAGAAAAGTAATATAAAAATATTTTTTTTGTCCCTGTTAGTGCCTTTTGCTTAATTTTAACAGAACTCTCCTCATGTCTTCCATCCCTTTCAAAGCCCAATTATTGTTTTTGATGCTGTTGTTTTTCACAGTGAGATCAGAGCTGAATGTATCTTTGATAGTCAACATTTTGAAATCTTATTTTATGCTTGTATTCTTCTGTTTTTCTCTTATATCATATTGGAGGTCTTTTTTTTCTTTTTTTCTCCATGTTCCGACATTGTAACTTTTATGCTTGTTGTATACATCACATTTTGATGAATTTTCTGTTTGTTACTTGTATTAACTATCGAGCCATGCAATCTTTCTTTCTAATTTATTGAACTAGCTGTATTTGGAATGTGTAAGTCTGATGATCTTTGCTGATTTTTACATTAATCTATCTTGGAGTAGCGTAGCTGTAATCCATAGGTTTAGATTTTCTAAGGAATAATTTTTTATGGTCTTGGATAATGCCTTGACTTTCCACTGCCATATTAGTTATCTTCTCATATGTGTTTTGTATTGTTGGTAATTTTTCCCTCTGTTTTGTTCTTTGTTGCTCAAAACCTTAGCCATACTGTTTTACATGAGGAATTATTGTACTAGATGGTGAGTTTGTGTACCTCACTAGGTTATAAGAATGGCCAATAGTTAGTACTTAGAAAATGATGTGTTAAATGCATGCAGCCAATTTTTCTCTTGCTCTCTCATATCACAATGTGAACCACAATGAAATTGAATTTCTTTTAAGAACTGTTTAAGTTGTGCAAATCATGAATCAATTTACCTTGCAATGCACAAGATAACTTTTTGTAATCCCTTAATCTTCATATTGAAGTGGTATTTTCTATAACATCTCGCAACTGTGCAGTTACTGCTAGGCATACTCAGTTTATTGTTATTTTAAGCCTACAGTGCCTGCTCTTATTTTTTATGGTGTAACACTGCTGTATTAGATTTGATCGTACCCTTGATCATGGATGACATGGCAAAACACACATTTGTTACACTAAATTTTTATAGTATTCTGACTGTTACTATATCTTATTAGAAGTGCAAATCTATTCTCAAACTACATTGTCTACATTGAAATACAGTTTTACAACAGTGAGTGAAAGCCTACTTATTTTCCGCCCATTGCCTCTTTTTCTTGCCAGTTGACAGGATCCATTCATATAAACAAAAAGCATATTTTTATTGATGCCTCCTCAAAATGGTTAAAACATGAATATCCATAACATTAGTACCAGTATGGCCTGTAACAATCAAATCTTTTCCATTATTGAGTTTGGCATAGAAAGAGTGTGAATCATTCTCTTCAAGACTTTTGAAATGGGTTTCCTCTTCTTCCAGCTGCTCTGCATATCCAAATGCACCAGCAGCATTTGTCGGCCCATCAATGCCATCCGTGCCAGCAGACAATAAAGAAATTGTGAAAAGGTTCATAAACTCATATTGTCTGGCCAGTTTTCTTGATTTATCAGCAAATCTGAGAGCAAGCTCTTGATTGCGACCACCTATTCCCTTACCAGTCACTTTCACAGTAGTCTCACCTCCAGCAATGAGGGAAATGCTTCTTTTGTTGTCAGTGCTTTCATTTACAACTCTGATTATTTCACTTTTGATGCCAGGGTAAAGTGATTTGCCCAAAGGAATCCCCTCTAAAAAACTGATATTGCCAGTGACAATAAATTCACATATCTGACGAGCTAAATGAGTATAGAACACAGCCACCTCATCAACATTGCCCTCAATCCTCTGGGACAAAACACACACAGAGTAGTTCATACTTTCCATCTTTTCTACTGCAGCATTGATAGCATCTAAATTATTACCGACCAAAATATTCTGAACCTTACTACCTTCAAGTTCCACTTGTTTCAAATCCTTTGAAGTGAGACAAAGCTGAGCCGATTTTGGAATGCTCTGCTGTAGATTATATCGACAAACAATCTCCCATGCAGCTGATGGGCAATCAGTGTTGGATGCGGTGGGTCCACTTGCAATGAATTCAATTGGGTCTCCAATAACATCAGAGAGTATTAGTGATACAACGGAGGCTGGCTGTGCTGCAACTGCTAATCGACCTCCTTTAACAGATGATAATCGTTTACGCACACAGTTCAACTCGAGTATATCAGCACCTCCATTTGCTAGTTGCTTTATCACCTGTATCATGGTATAATAATTAATGCACACGCAAATTTCTAACTCAGAATAATAAATCAACCTTAGAAAAAAATGAACAATTAAAAATCAGGAAATACCTGTAATTTGTCTTGTAGAGTGATGGAAGGTAAAGGCAAGGAGAGAAGAGCAGAGCCTCCTCCAGAGATGAGAACTAAAAGAGTATCTTCCTCCCTCAAACTTTGAGCAATTTCTAAAATTTTGGCGGCGTTTTGCTCTGACATTTCATCTGCGGTAAAGCAGAAGTAAAGTTATCTATATTCAAAATCCCCCCCAAAAATTAATTAAAATCTGTACCAGGTAAATTATTTAATGCTCCTTCTAGGACTTGGATTTGACTATCTGGTGGGATCGGATGTGTCTGAGTGGTACCCACGGGAACACTGACAACTCCAATCTTCATCCATTCTCCTAGAATCTTTTCCACCGTAAGTGCCATCTCAAAAACAGCTTTGCCGAATCCAATTACGTGGCAGGGTCGCTTCAGGATGAATTTGCTGCCTACGCAAGCAATAGAAAACCAAGGACATATGACGATACAAAGCTGTACTGATTAATGGCAAATTCAAACAAAAACGAGTAAATACGTGAAATGCAAACCTTTAACTGTGAGAACATTGCCCTTGAACTGGACGGCATTCGTAATGAGATTGGCGGGTTGTACGGCCTGGACAGCAGCTAGGAAGGCAGCTCTCGAGTCTGCCCGGACCTCGTCCAACAGGGTTAGCCTCTCCATCTCAATTCGCCTCTGCGACCTCACCGACGATGAGGGGCTGCCAAACTGACGCCTGAGGATGAAAGTGGTCCACTCGCACAGCGAAAGAGGCAACCGCCGTACCATGACACCACGGGTTAACCAAATAAATCGCAGAATTGTGAGTCGCTGGGGGACCTCTGGACCTAGGCATGTAGCCTGCGCGGTGAGGAGGGGGGGAGGGGGGGGAGTAAACAAACCACTTGGCGAAGCGTAGCTGTATCTGTGGCTGTGGCTGTGCACATTATCTATGCTCTAGCTGAAGGCAAGAGGCGCGGTTCGGGGGGGGGGGGGGGGTGATATTGCTTCAAGGGCGCCCGAAAGGTAGGCAATTCGAAAGTAGGCAGAAAGCGGTACATCGCGCCCCCTGTGAGCCGCCCCTGGATCCGTTTTTTTTTTTTTTTTTTTTTGGGGGGGGGGGGGGGGGGTCTAGGGTTCGATTCCCGAGATTCGATGGGGGGCGTTCTGTGCCATGGGAGCAATCCCAGGGGGAGGCTCGGGAGATGTACGGAAGCTTCTGTCGCACTTATTGCCTACATTCAGGGGTTTCGTCATGCGGGCTGCCTACCCAATCTACTGGTCATGGGGGGGGGGGGGGGTGATCCCCCACGTGGCTACAGAGGGGCACACTAGTCTTGAAAATTTGTACAGTGACTGAAATACCAAATGACTGGATGTGACTGGAGAGAGAGTATAGACGGAGTTGCTGGAAGGAAGCTTCGGGCGATTGGTATCGTAGCGCGTAAGCCGCAGCGGTTGAGGCGCTGTTCTCTAACGATCAATGTCCCGGGTTCAATTCTTTCCTCCTCCTCTAAGTTTTTTCTCGATGTTCCGCTATGCTCTGAGGAGCTAGAGTGGCGGGAGTGCGCAACGGCCAGCATCATGGCTCGGTAGCCGCATGGGTTAGCGGACCGGCAGGGAACCGACAGATCCGTGGTTCAAATCTTGCCGGTCGGACAACTTTTTCTTGTGACAGAGCTCGGATGACAGTGGATAAAATATACTTCCGAACGTGGCGTCGGTATGGCTGTCCAAGCGACCGTGCAGGCTAAGGCGCCGCCGGCACAAACCCCCGGTCCCGAGGGTCTAGGGTTCGATTCCCTAGATTCGAGGGTCCCGCCCGGGGGGGCGTTCTGTGCCTCGGGAGCAATCCCGGGGGGAGACTCGGGGGATGTACAGAGCTTCTAGGGTTCGAAGCTTCTGTTTTCCTCTCTCTGAATCTGGCAGGTGCGGACATGCCGCTACTCGGTACGTAGCGAGTAGAGTACAGCGGCTTCGGCCGTGTACGAAGGGAACCTATGTCCTCCAAATCTTCGCAGGGGCGGACTCCCACGATGAGTGGGGCCAAACCAGACTGCGGTTGAAGGGCACTACAGTATGATGGAGTCCCGGAGGCCGTGGTTAGCGGAGGGGGCCTCGCGCATTAGCGCGGGCTAGGGGTTGCCGGGAGATCCGTCCGGCGCAAGCCGGGTAGCGGGTTCTAGTGCTGTGTCCCGGGGCCAACTAGCAGCCGTAAAGCACCGGTTCCCGTAAGATCACCGAAGTTGAAGGCAGGGGTCCTGGCGGAAGCCGGGACGACATAGGTTTTGTTACCGCGGTCAAACATGCCATCAGGCTTGTTTTCTCGCTGATTTTTTCTGCATCATTTTCGGAAAGGACTTTCAGAAAGCCATCGACTGCTGGAACGAGTTCGGCGTGAAGAATGACATTCCCGGTTACAACCGGTGCAGAGGTTAAAAACAACCACCAGGATAAACATATTAGTCGGTAGTCGACGCTAACAACCACGTTTGGGAAATGTTGTACTAAATAAATGACAGTGCATTCGGTTGCGCGATGCGTTTCATTTCCTTTCCCGCCGTAAGGCGCTCGAGCGCGGCAAGTTTCTCCAGGCCGGGGTGGAAGGATCTGTATAGTGAAACTAGTGAAACCAGTGAAACTACAGCTCAAACCACAGGGCTAAAACTGTAGTTCCTCCCGGGGCGTGCTTTTGCAATGTAGCTCTCGCAGCCTCGGAGATGGTGTTTGCGATGGTGTTCATGTACGTTCGTGACATCGGTGGTCATCAGCCACACGCGAGTAGCAAGCATACGGTACGAACAGTCACGATTCACGGAATCTTGCAATGTTGCAGACTAATAAGTTCACCAGAAATACACTACTGTGACCGATAACATGACAGTCATTTGTAGTTGCTATGCTTGTTTTAACACATGATCTAGAGAGTTCTGGGATATCTGTCAATATTGTAAGGCATAAACCATTTATTTTACTTTCCGCAAATAAACGTTAAGTCTCTGTTACATAAGTTGGTTTAATGTAGTTCTTAGAACATATGTTTCTCATAAATATCCTCATAGCGATCCAAATGAGAACTCGTTCTTATTGGCCTCACGCTACGCTATTCCCCATGCTGGATATTCGGCAGCCAACCAGAGGTCGCCATGGGTGGGCTGCGTGATTTGTGTTTTTGTTCATGTCAGAGCCCCTCTCCCCTTCTAGTCCTACGTTAGTCCTCCGGCAGCCACGGGCAGGCCTGGCCGCGCCGACTGCAAACGGTCCGCCATGTGGGTCCGCCTCCTCGTTGTAGTGCTCTTCACCACCCGGGTCCCCCGGCCCGCTGCCCCAGCTCGCCTCGTTGCCCGGGTACGGAAGCAGAAGCGGCGTTTCGACCCCCCGCCACCGTCTTATTTTCCCCGCTGTCCATTTCCCGCGGCAGGCGCTCAGCCACCGAAGCTCGTAAGCGAAGGAGAAGAACAAGAGTACCCACAGCGTGGAAACAAATGTGGAGGCTGGAGATAAGTAGGTTACGTCCGAATTTCCCTCTCAGCTTAGGCCTACACTGCGGACGGCTGCCAGGGTAGGCCAGCCCGCACGACACGCGTGCAAGCCGAAGCCGAAGGTTGCCTAGCCAGCAGGAGGCTTTGTGCGCTCAGACACCTGCCAACCTTGGTTTGCGCTTGCGACTTCACCGTGGACGTACCTCACGGACGATCCGCAACAACTTCCGTTCTCGAGCTTCCCCGCTCAGCCTACCCCTCATCCGACCGCCCTCTGGCGGCTGCTTGCAGAACTACGAGATCGTGTTCGACGGCATCGAGGGCCAAGAGACCAACCCAGAGTACTTCGGCCCCAGCACAGGCACATACGTGAGGAAGCCCGGCAAGAAGGAGGCCACGTCGCTGTACGACTGCCTGGACATCATCCGGCCGCTGCCCAACGACTCCCTGGTAAAGGACGACGGCTGGGGCAATGCACGCCAGAGGGCCAGAGGGGGGAACCAAAAAAAAAGGAAAACTAGAACAAATCAGAAGAAGAAAAGAGCAAGCGAGAATTTTTAAAACTGTTATTAAATTATTATTTTTTTGTGGGGTGGGTGGGGGGATATCGTGGCTCACTTGCTTCTCCGGAGTTTTCTCGACTCCCATGCGGACCCTCGTCCTGTCCCCACGAGTGAAGTGACGCCGCGCGGTCGGGCGGGTAATTCCAGTTGGAGGTGATCCTGTACGAGAGGCACGACAACAAGTACCTGCCCAGCTTCATCCAGTACCGCATCAACCTGTGCGACTATCTCGCCAAGGAGAGGAGGCCCATCTTCGGAGACTTCCGCAAGATCTTCGGCTTCCCGCCCACGTGCCCGATGGTGGTAGGCTGACGAGAGATGGGGGCCTTCCCGGTGTACAACACGACCACTTCTGATCGTGACAGATTCTTTGGATTATATTTCCATTCAGCTTCAAAAAACATTGTCCGTCTCAATTTTGGCTTTTAGTGTTTTTCTCTCGAGGCAAGTATACTTTTTTCTGATTTTCTCTTGCCACTGTTCACCGGTATTTTTTTTAAAGTGAAACTAATATCTGCCGCCCGAGCTGAGGATATTTTTTCAAAAAAAATAAATAATCAAATATTTTTAAATGTTGTTGTCTTCTTCTAAGGGCAAGTTCACCTTGGAGAACTACCGGCCGGATGACAAGCTGCTGCCACCCATCCTCCCGGGTCCGGACCACTGGAAGCTGTACTTCGGCATCACCTCCGGGAGCACCACCATGCTCAAGCACGCCGTCGTCTTCTCCATCGACCGCTCCAAGGCGATCCGAGGCGGGGGAAGCGGCTGACTTTACGCTCCAAACGGCCGAGGGAAAGAAAGATACGATCTTCTACGTATTATCATTTCATTTACACTCAACCCCTTCCCACTCACTCCCTTATCTCGTCTCGTGAGTTTGTTTTCTCCTTACTTAATAATCGCGTAAAAATCATTTTAATTGCGCGATGAGAGGAGTTTTGATGCTTGGGTTGGGCGAGGATCCAGTAAATGAGAGCAGCATTAGCGAGCTGTCTGCGGCGGTCTGTGTGTGTGTGTGTGTGTGTGTGTGTGTGTGTGTGTGTGTGTGTGTGTGTGTGTGTCCACGTGAACATCCGTTTAGAACCTCAAAGAGTGTCCTGGGGAAATTGATTTTTGTTCGTCCGAACGAGTCGTGGGAATGGTTCGGGGTTCGATAGCGGTCGGCATTTTTTGTTGGAAAGTTATCTGACATCACATGTATTGTGAGTTACCCAGACTGTATGCCGATGCTTTTGTTGGTTTGTAACCTTGTTCGTGTTTCCGGCAATAGTGAACAACAGACCGAGCTGGACTTTTGTGTCTCATTGAAAAATACATCCGCATTCAATTATATCTGGACCAAGTCCTCTAAACCCAATTAACATCAACATTTTTGAGGGTCCAAACGAATTTTCTGGCGAAATTCCTTGTTCATTCAAGGGTGCTCGAACTCGCGTCCTATGTTCTGTTAATCCTTGCCCTCCTAGTGGTGTCGCAGTACCCACGTCAAATGCACGAGATTACTCATGACGCACTCCGTACGTGCGCGCATCACTCCCAGAAAAATCGACAGAAATCCACATAAATGTTTTGTTTCAGCTGCCGCAAACAATCGCATCTTCCTACCTTCCCTTTCCTCCCCCGGAAAAGAATTTAACAAAAATTATCCTACTTAATAGACCATCCGAAATACTCCTTCAAAAAAAGGGGGGGAGGGTAAGTAAACCAGTATCACTTTCCCGATCAAATAAAAACGAAAGGAGGGGACTTCTCCTCTCCTCTCCCACTTGGCGAAGAGACGCGTCCGAAAGGCGCCGTCACTGTCGCACTCGTGTAGACGCCACCCTGAGGCAAGGACAGAGAGAGAAAGAGAGAACTGGCTGCTACTGAAATGCAGCTCGGCACGCTGCGGGGGGTGGGGGCATCGCGACAGGTGCGGCGGAGGGGGAGGGGAGGGGGAGCCAGACGGTCACGTGACTGGCGAGACTGTCTGCTGTCTGCGTCTGCCCGCTCCCTCCCCCTCCCCTCCCCCCGCCCGCTCTTTGATCAAGCCGAGCTGCTCCCTTCTCTCTCGCACATCTTCTGCTTGTGGAAAAGCGCCCCTTTTCTTGCCATGGCCGGGGGAAAGATTTGTTTACGTTGGGATTTTTGAGTCGAGGAGGGAAGAAATTAGCCGCCAGTGCTTCCGCGGCCGCCAGCACGCGCCAGGTACGTGTACGCCGTGAATGCTTGATGGTTTTCGCTCGATGTAAGAGCCCCGAGCCCCGTCCCTCCTCCTTCATCGCGGGGGGGCCATTGCATTTTCCGGGGGTCGGCGGCGCGCTGTTTTGGTCCGAGTGGCTTGGTTTCGTTCGCGCCTCGCTGCGTCAGCTTTCCGTGTCGCGTCTCGCAAGTCTTGCACTTTTCGCGTCTCGGTAACGCGTCTCCCCGTCCGCCCCCCGTCCCTGTTCTGATGTGGTGATAGAATTTCGTCTGCACCGCATTTATTATGGCGGTCGGGCAGTCGCCAAACAGCGTCCGAAAAGTGCGCTGTCTCCAGGGAAAACGCGTGTCCTCCGGGGGTAGGCGGCATCTGGCGTGCTGGAACATCTCTGCGATTACATAGCCGACCCTTTTCCTGGCTCCCTCGACCGTGTCTTACGCTTTTGTTTATTTTTGTTCATGTTTTGCAGGTTAGGAACGCCTTGAAAATTGTCAGACGGTGCACAAAGCGGTGTTTATGATGAGATAGTGAGTGCAGAGACCTGAGCAAGATTGCTGAGACCATTGGAATAACACCTAGTGCTGGAAAAGATGGGTTCCATAAGAATTGTGGCAGTTTTGCTGATGGTAGTCAACCTCGTTCAAGGTGAGTTTAGAAATAGACAAGTTTGAATGTATTCTGCTGTTCACTTAGCTTCCCCCCCTCCATTTATTACTGTGTTGGAGAGACTTGTCTGCATTAGTCATTTTGAATGCTGGGTTGAACGACCTCATGTGCCGCCAATTATCAGAAGTCCACCGACCGTTATCAAAGTCACTTTTTTTTTCACCCTTCATTTTCCCCCATTTCTTCTATTGCAACTGCTGCATTAAGCTACATGATACCATGATACAGTACACATGATACAGTGTGTTAGTGTGATCTTCAGTGACCTGTATGACTATCAGCTGCATCTATATGTCTGTCTTTCTGTGCCAGGCTTTCACACTGCAAACGTGCAGAAACAGCATAATTGTGCATCATTCGGTGACAAGAACTCCGTCAATGGTAATGATGTAGCTAATGAAGATGCTTCTGAAGATTATGGTGGAAAAGAAATTGAGGTAAGCTGTTATAACGGGTTTCATTGTACTTTGATACTCTCCTGATATTAATCTTTTTTTTTCCCCCTTTTTCCTTGTAGACCTCAGCAGAGCCACAATATGTAAAATGTGTAAGTTCATGTTACACAGCGATTACAGATGATCCAGCCACAAATGGAACTAAAATTATTAAACAAGGTAAAGTTTATATCTTTTCTAAAATAAAATTTCCTTCAAAATTTTGAAGCGAAGTCAAACAATTGTTCTTATCAATAATGTGTTATCACAGGATGTTGGGAGCCTGCAGGCACAAATGAATGTCTAAGTACAGCTTGCGTGCCAACGAGGACACCTCGCCACAAGATTCCATTGATGCGTTTCTGTTGCTGCACAGGAGACATGTGCAATGCAAACATTACGGATAGTTTGCTCAAAGACGAAGATCCTGAAGAGGAGTATGAAGACAGACCTCTGAAAGCAGCTCATGAGTCTGGCAAAGCCTCTCTGGTTGTTTGGATGAGTGTGGTGGTGACACTTAGTGTTGGCTCCCTTGTTCTTGTTGCTTTCTATTGCTTTTGGCGTGGAAGTGGAGTTGGAATGTACAGATCCCAGAAACCTGAACCAGATGCCATGAGGTTGATGGAAAATGGTCATGGCCCGGGCCAAGGCTATGGGCAAATTATGGGATCCTACACTGGTGACAAAATAAAGTTTCTCAATACAATTGGTAAGTATATTGGTGCAATCACTTGTCTTAGAGGTTGGGAAAAGTGTACTGTAATTTATTTTTCTTTAGGCCAGGGACGTTATGGCTGTGTCTGGCAGGCAACTGTTGGTGACCATGTAGTTGCTGTAAAAGTCTTCCCGCCCCATTATCGCTCTTACTTCCTAAATGAGAGAGACATTTATTGCCTGCCATTCATGTCCGAGTGCAAATCTCTTCTCACATATTTTGGTATGTACACATTTCCTTTTATTATAACTAGCAAGCATTGACATTAGCCTAGCAGCTTTAACTGCAGCATTAACTGTCATTCTAAACTGACTTCTAGGCTGTGATGAAAGACCAAGTATGGATGGAAGTCCGGAGTATCTATTGGTCTTGTCATATTCACCTAATGGATGCTTGCAAGACTACTTGCGGTCCAATACAGTGGACTGGCCAACATTTTGCCGTATGGCGCTCTCGATTGCCAAGGGTTTGGCGCATCTCCATACAGATATGAGAAAAGGAGGTGAATTGAGTAATTTCTTGTTTGGACTAAATGGATTAATGTAGGTGCCACAGTTAACATTTAACACTCAAATTTGTACGTTTCAGACAAAGAGAAGCCATGTGTGAGTCACAGAGATTTAAACACCAGAAACATACTGGTGAATGCTGACCTCTCATGTTCTCTGTGTGACTTAGGGTTTGCTATGAAAATTATTGGATCTAAATATTACCAAAATGGTGAAGAGCAACATGCAGAAACAAAGTCCATCAATGATGTGGGTTATCTATGCCAGTAGCCATTAATTCATTTGCTAGATATTTACTTGTATTCACATTTATTTATTTTTCTCTTCAGGTGGGGACTCTGAGATACATGGCTCCAGAGGTGTTAGAAGGGGCTGTCAATCTACGGGATTGTGAATCCTCTCTGAAACAAATAGATGTATATGCCCTTGCTTTGGTTGTCTGGGAATTGGCATGCAGGTGTTCAGACTTGTACCTACCAGGATCGGAAGTACCTCCTTACAACATGCCATTTGAATCAGAAATAGGTCATTATCTTCTCCTGTAATAGTAACCTAGGGTTTCTCAAGTTTTTTTTTTTTTAAAGTAATGTTATTTCTTTGGTTGCAGGTCACCATCCTACTTTTGAGCAAATGCAGGTTTTAATAGTGCGTCATAAAGCTAGGCCTTTATTTCCTGAATCATGGCGAGATTGGACTGCAGTGAGACTTATTAAGGAGACCATGGAAGACTGTTGGGATCAGGATGCCGAAGCTCGATTAACAGCATTGTGTGTTGAAGAACGTTTCTTGGAGCTACCATCTCTCTGGGAGCGTCAGAGATGTATGTATTCCATTTCTTAGCAGTATAATTCTTCTGGTTTTCAGTCTTGCTCTCTTTGCTTTAACATACCACTCTATCCCATTTCCTAGCTGGTCTTTTCACATCTGGTATCAGTCCTACTGTCAACCCAACCCAAGGGCTTACCATGATTCGTGGTACCATCAACAACTCCATCAGTAACAACACAAATAGTTCTGCGGACATGCATAGGCTCATAGTGGATACCACTGAGGACACAGGTGAGAATAAATGTGAATCACTCGTGAAAATTGCTGTTTTACTTCAGGGCTCATAGCTATGTAGTGTGGCAAGTTACTAAGTTTATTAAGCATGTTTGTTCTTATAGGTGGGCGTTCTAACTCAAGTCAAAAAGACACACAAGAGTCGACTGTATCAGAAGGAACTGTTGAAACTCTGCTGACACTTTCCCCATCTGAGCCTCCTGAGTACAGTAAGTATTACTAGATCACATCTCCATGTTCTGTAACTGAGCATTTATTTTTTTCCTCCTAATTTCAGGCAAACCTTGGCCAAAAGGACCACTTCAGCCATACCAGGGCAGAAATCCCTGCATGGAACGTAACTTGATGCCGCCAGCAGCATCTGAAGAGGAATTAAATCGACAGGGAAATGTGTTGGTGGATCGCTCCTCTAAGCACACTCCTCAGGGACATTATCGTTCTGGCAGCAGCTGCACAGAGAGCCAAGCACTCGTCTCCAATGATTTTTTGAACCAAACACAACAGCACCAGCATCAGCAACAGAACTCCCAACTGAACACAAGTTCCAATCTGCGCCCAATCACACCCATCCCATACGTTCAGAATGTTGTGTGTAACTCACAGCCTCTGAATGCAGAAGACACTGTTCCTAAACATAGCATATTTTCAGCGTGGACTGGTGGACTGCGGAAACTGTTTGAGTCAAAGAAGAAAGTTCCAAATGGGCCCAAAGATGACTCATGGAAAGGAGAAGTTCCTGAAGGACTGGAAGGGAGACTGAATATCCTGCCTGGAAGAGAAACACAAGTTTTACTCAGTAAGCCAACTGGGGTTGTCACGACAGTCCTGGAAGCAGATGGAAACAGAAGTGAAAGAGAAGTCAACCAAACCCCTTCACAATCCATGCCTGCCCCTGTCAGTCCTGCACTCAGGCCAACCACTTTGTCCCTGCCACGTTCCAAGGGTCACTCTGCCAGCAGCAGCAGCAGCAGCAGCAGTAAGAAACGTCTTAGTGCTGATTGCCAAGACTTATTTGCCAGCTCCTCAGTGGATTGGAAACTTAAAGACCCTACATTACGAGTGAAAACGCCAGGAGATGTCCCAGCTTCAGTTAGAAGGAACCGTGGTAGGGGTTTTGCAGCAAGGTTCTCCCTCTATGATGATCGTATTATGGGAGGAAATGACCCACCTGCAGGTGATTCAACCAGGCCTATGGACTTTAGTGAACTGGAAAAGGATGGTGTTTTAGAAGTGTGTATACCTTCTATGTTCTCATCTGTGCCATATCAAATTAATACAATTTCTGATAGTGATGATGTAAATGATTCAACATTTTAACACTTCCTGGTGACATGTTGTTAGCAGCCATGAGCCATTGGGCCTTGCCTTGATAATCATTTAGTGCAATATAAGTGCAAAAATCTCTTATATCCTTGTATTTACATAACTGTAACATAGGTAGGTGCAATACCAATGTCACGCACTGTCATTTAGTTTAAAATTAGTATAATTGAAAAAGTGAGTGCAATACACATTTGATACATCACCATAACATTGTTAGTATATATAAATGAAGTATGTACTGATTTTAACTCTTGAGAAATATGGTTGACTGAATACTTGACACATGTGCTTTGTTAGTTGTTTCTTTATTTAAAGAAATGGAAACTTTCTATACTTGTTGTTTTCTGTACTTTGTTACCACCACATGCTCATTGTACCATGTCCATTTGGGCTCTCCCAGACATGTGCTGACAAAGTCCTTGTCATTTTTATGATTTTTCCTTTAAGTGCCGGACTCATCAGTTTTAGGTATAATTTACTCTTACATTGACATCAGTATTTGTTGTGTTGTAGCTTTAGCACTTTATTATGCTTACCTTGATGCCATATGTCATACCGTAATTAGCATTGATCCTCAATGCTAAAGTGGCATTGCGGCAGAAAATGAGGCTTTGAAATAAATTGTCTGCACAATAGACTGTTCCCACTCTATGACCCGTTTTGTGATTATATGGATGTTCTTTCATCTGTCATGGTAACTGTACTGAAAGGAAGAATACCATTCACTAGAAATTTCTACATTCCCATTTTTGTGGTGTGTTTGTTTTAGACAGCTTAGGGGTAGTTTTCAAAGGATCTTAGGGCTGCAACAGTACTTTCACCCTGTTTGATAGTTTCCAGTTAACTATTTTTGTTAGTTCATAAGTGGAAAACACTTTTAGTCTGAAGTGATGTCACTCTTTGGTTCATTATTTGATGAAGAGACGTGCCTTTGTTAAGAACACTATCATCCATTCTTAACAAATAGTTGCAAATCTCTTTGATATTATTGTGATATTTGTACTGGGACATACATTAAGCATCCTCCCCCTCAGCTCACATTGTCCTTGATGGTCGTTCTTTCACATTTCATTACTTTCCTATGTTTAAAATGGTGGAGTAGTCCCTATCCTACACTTTTGTGTCATTGCGTTGGACACACTGAAGCCAAATTGTTTTATTTTATTTTCACCAATCAAATCTAATTGTTTGTTTCTATTATATGTATTTTATTTTAGTGGTATACAGCTAACCACATTAGTTCCTGATGAATCTTTCACTATTTTGGTTTTGATTTCTTAGGTATGAGTACTTACGATTTTTTTTTAATGTGTGTAAACAAAATCGTCTGATTAGCACTGACCTGATCTGATACTAGGTCTAGAAAATCATGAAGTATTTTGTGAAAGTGAAAGCTTTGATGTGGACAAAAATATTTCACCAACTGTGTTCAGCTAGGTGCTGTAGTGTGTCCACAGCTGGCACTACTGGATGATTGAGTTTCATCGGGAGTTCTAACTTTCCAGAAGTTTTGTTGCTAAACCATGTCAATCAGTTTCAGTGAGAAAGTGTTGGTATGCAACTGAGGGAAAGCCTATAAATTATTAGTGTTATTCTGAAATCAAATTAATACAGGAGTCGCAGCTTTATGTTTGTGTTGTTCTTTTCTTTTAGATTGTGTAGTTTTAATTTTTTAGGAGAACTCAATTTTACTGTGATTTGCTGGCTGATTTTTTACTTGTTGAAGATTGTGTGTCAGAATCTGAACTATTTTCACTTAAAGAATTTTAATTTTTTGTGCTACTAGGTTTTATTTCTGTCTCTTACATTTTTGTTTTCCTACTTATGCTGAAGCTGATTGTTTTTATTTGTCCCTCAAACCATGTGGCAAGTTGACCTTAAAGTGAACTCACAAGTATTTAACTGACAATTTTGTATGTATGAATAGTACTAGCTAAAATGGAGTACTTCATTGTGATATTTTAAGTAATATCTGTGTTTTCTATCCTGAAAGCTTAAAGTTGCTGTAAATGAAGTTGCTAATCTGTGTTGACAGTATGAATTAGGTGTGTTGCTTCTCTCGATGACGATTTTTATTTGTGAAGTGAGAA
This sequence comes from Odontothrips loti, assembly GCA_038380765.1. Taxonomy (NCBI): domain Eukaryota; kingdom Metazoa; phylum Arthropoda; class Insecta; order Thysanoptera; family Thripidae; genus Odontothrips; species Odontothrips loti. The sequence goes on from CM076256.1 coordinate 9,903,999, forward strand.
GGGTACGAAAGTATAAAATGTGCACAGTCATTCTATGTATATTTAATAACAAATAAAATCATATGATATGTGATATTGTAAACAAAGCGCAGCTGCATTCATTTACCCTCCATTTCCAATACTATGAAAATGAGCACAGGACCAGGAAGGAAAGAATACTGTTAGATAAGGGTTCACTGAAAGATCACTAGGATTGCATTTCCAGGCAAGGCCTGAAAATGATGAAAATGAGGCCAAAGGCGGACTAACGCCTGTGTTGCCATGGTAACACCAATAAAATGAAGGGGGAGGGGAGAGAAAATATGTAAAAAAACAAACAAAAAACAAAGCACACCAACACAACATTTTGGACAAAAATTTATTAAATTTTCAAGTGGAGTTGCGAGGACAAAGCGGCTTCGCACATGGATCCTGCCCGGATATCCGTGAGTTGAGACCTAGCAGCCCCCTCAGGCTCGGCGCTCGGCTCTCACGGTGAACTCCGTGCACCCCGTGTTAATGGTAGATATGATCCAGGAGGGGGCACGGGGGACGTGGTCCTTGACGAGGTCCGACGAGCCGCACCTCCTAGTACGGGACCAGGGCTGGTGTCGACACCGCCACCACGCCGTCGGCTGTTCTGGAGGCCCCCGTCGAGGCCCTCGCGGGGGTGCGGCTGCGAGGACTACCGCCCCCGCCCCCCACTGCCACCACCACCTGGCCAGGCCCCCGCGGCCCCCGCGGCCCCCGCGGCCCCGTCCCTCGGCGGATGTCTGCCCCAGCCTCGCCAGGGGTCTGTGTCGTTGAGCCCAGAAACGTTATCCGGATATGTTCCTCCGCATTTAATGCATTTCAACCATTTGGTGCTCAGGGCATGGGGCGACTTGGGCTGCCTACCTTCTAGGCGTTGACACACGTTTCTCGGCTTTGCCGCGGTCATGAGTGCCATGCGGCATCTTTTTCAAAACGAAACAATGTCTAGAAGTCGGTTTGAGCAAGATGCAACCAAAATTAGCGACCCCGGGGTTGCCCTGGGTTGCCTTGAAAATTCAAAATTCGTCGCATCGTAGTGTGGACATTGTTTTCTGTATTTCCGGGGTAGGGCTGTGCGGTTAACCGGTTAACCTGTTATTAACCGGTTATTTTTGATAACCGATTGCCCGGTTATTTTCTTTTAGAATAACCAGTTAATTAGGGATTTAAAAATACCAGTAAGATTGAACCTTACGGTAAGTTACGGAAAGATATGTAAGTTACGGGTATTTTTGGTAAAAAATGAGAAAGATTTATTTACAGCGGGTATTTGTTAAAAATGTACGCTTTAGTATGTTTTCCCGCATAACAGTAGCCAAGCCAAATCATCCCTTCGGTTCTGCTCTCTGCGGGACCACAGTAAGCACCAAGAGCGCGCCGCTCTCCATCGTAGCTCCGTAGCGTAGTGAACTAGCGGACTGGTCGGTGATCACAAGGCTGGAGGTTCAACTCTTTGCTGGGGCGAAAATTTTTCTGAAGTCTGCCGACCGAGGATGGTGGGTAAAATGTACCAAAAGAACGTGTTCAAAGTGTGTTGTCTGAGTGACCGCGGACGTTGGGCCGCGGCCATTCCCCGGAGGTTGAATACACTGCTGAGGAACAGTGGTTCGACGCCCGAGCAGGGGAATGGTGCTTGCCAAGACTCGGCAGAAGTTAAATGTAGAGGCCTAGGGTTCGGCCTTCTACATTTTTCAAGCGTAAGGCCTCGGAATCTGGAGTATTCGGGCAACACCTACTTGGATACATGGCGTAGAAGAGTAGAGTACAATCGGCTTCGGCCGTGTACGATCTGGGCATCCTACCTCCCTCTCAATCCGCGAGGGAGTGGCCTTAGGGTCACAGACCAACTGGCTGGTCGAAGGGGGCTGACTCCTGAAATCTGGTCAGCGGAAGGGGCGATGTTGGCCGTTGCGGAAGCCTGCCTACCAAGGTGGCTGCGTCGTGCCTGCGTCTTAGCGGCGGTCAACTCCTGGTACACCGGTTCCCATCCGAACACCGAAGTTAAGCAGGAACGGTTCCGGACGGAAGTCTGGGACGAGGTAGGACCCACCCATTTTTGCCCCTTTTTTTTTGACACCAAATGCAGCTAAATTTCAGAGTTTGAAAATCTGAATATTACCGAAAAATACCACATTTTTCAAGGTTGGGTAATATTACCGTAAGTTACAGTAACTTAGCGAATCTTACGGTCTTACGGGCCTTTAAATCCCTGCGGTTTCACGTCAAAATCTGTGGCCTTGTCGTAAGGCTTGGTGTTCACCGGTGGTGAAGGGAAAGTAAGCTTACACCCCATCTCCCGCCACGCTCGGTGCAGGGCCCATATCTTTTCACGCCTGTGTTTCTCTGCAGGGGGTCGGGGACGGCGGGTGTGGGCGGCCGGACCTGAGAGTCTAGAGGTGGGCGTGGGCGGCTGCTGCTTGTTTTCCTCGCCTGCTTCGGCGTGTCCCGTCGTGTCATGTCGTGTCATGTCGTGTCATGTCGTCTGTGCAGCCGACGCTGCCGCGGTCCTGGCCCACCAGGGCGATGGCCGCCCTGGTGCGCGTCATGCGGCTGTCCGGCGGCTGGCGGCGCGGAGGCGTTCGAGTGCACGAGGCTCTACGCCCCAGCCGGTCTTCTCAGGTTCGTCCGAGCGGCACACCAGTCCTGAAAACTTTGTGCCGGGACTGTAATGTCAGATGGCTGGACGTGACTGGAGAACGTGGAGAATGACTGGAGAAAGATAACTGAAAGAGACTGCAGAGGGAGCCGAGGCACATTAATAAATGACTGTACAACACAAGTCTGTTTTGTTAGGCGTACAGGGACTTTCCCGGGTCACGACGCGTCACGGGTACGATCCCGTTGGCCGTTTCTCTTTTTACCGAGACGCGGGCTTGCTTGGTCCGGGAGCAGACGACGCCGCCTGAAGCAGTTCTCGGGGAGACGGTGGCGGTGGCCGAGGTGGTCGACGGGGACGTGTCGCCGACGCCGTCGTCGTCTGCGGTGACGCTGGCCTCGCCGTCCAGCCTACCTCCGAGCGCCGCCTACAGTGACATCGTGTCGGTCAGCCCGACGGTGGAGTCGCCCTGCTCCTCCCCGCCGGCATCCCCAGGGCAGGCGTCCTACCTGGAGACCCTGGTGCGGTGCACCTCACTGGACCAGCTCGGCCCGTGGCCCGTGGACGACCCCGGGGGACGGGGGACCCCACCCGGCGCCACTGGCAGCCTCTGCCGCAGCCCGATGTACGCCCTCCTCCAGGACCGCGATGGTCACGCGTCGCTGTGCTACCCGGGTATGACCCCTTACGGTGCGCACAGGCCCAGCGACGGCGAGGATGTGGTGGTGCTGTCCAGCACCCCAGCGCGTCCTGCTGCAGCAGAAGCAGTGCCAGCCGCTGTGCCCGAGGGACCACCGAACCCTCCGACTGACCCGGGGCTCACTGACGCACCCGCAGCATCCGCGTCTCCGTCAACCACCGCACCAAGCACTCCCGACCCCGAGACCAGCCCCCACGCTGGCCCAGCCTCGGACGACCACCTCCCCGTAGCAACAACCACCGAGAAGCCGGCGGGTCCGGCAGCGTCCGCCGGTGGTCCGTCCCTGTGGCATTCCTTCGGCGAGAGGGAGAGGCCGCTGTTTCCCTTCTCCTTTGCGCGCACCGTGCTCGGCACTGCCGGCGACTCGCTGGCCGCCAACGTCCGGGACGTCACCGACATCCTCAGGGCCTTGGACGAGGTCGGCGAACGCATCCCACCTGCTCCCGTCGACGGCGACCAGCCGGCGGGGCGCGACCTCCAGGATGATCCCGGCCACGGACAGGCACTTGAACACGAGCACAAGCACGCTGAGGCCGATCGAGAGGTCCACCTCCAGCAGCCGGGTCCGTGCCAGGGTCCGGGGCCCGAGCACGCCGATGACACCGCCGTGGTGGAGGGCGGCCGGCCCAGCGACCCCAGCCTGCTGATGCTGGCCCTGCGTCAGGACGGGGACCACAGCGTGCTGCTGCTGACCCTCCTGGACACCGTGTGCACTGCCGACGCGCAGCAGCTAGGCCGCCTGGTCCACGACTGCAAGACCAACATGGCGGCGCTGACGGCGGCCCTCAAGGACGTCCCCACGGGGGCCATCGAGGAACGCGACCCAGCCGACAGTGCGAGCTGCCGCCCCGGCACGCCGCCCCGGCCGCCGCCGTGCAGGAAGCCGCCCAAGCCCCCTGGCCTCGGCGGCGGCCTCGGAGACCTCGAGGGCCTCAGTGGGGTCGGCGGCGACGTGGGGGACCAGGCCCAGGCCCAGGCCGCCTGCCTCAATGACAAGTACAGGTCGCCGCCGCATAAATTGACTTGTTGGCACGGAAGGCCGCCACTTTGAGGTCGGTGACATGTTGGCCTAACTGTCCTCAGGTCGGTGCCCCTGCCTCCCGGTGGCCCCGGCCCCGGCCTCGGCGCCTTCCTCCGTGTCGTGGCGCGCGCCGACGGGTCCGGCGGGACGCTGGAGGACGCCAAGCGGCGCGTCGTCTCCCAGTCTCGGCCCAGCGAGCACGCGCGGCTGCCACATGCGTCCAGCAAAGTACGCTCTCGGCCACTGATAATGAGAGAGAGAGACGGCGCCAAGTTTTCTTTTCCAGCCCGCCATGTGCGCCGTATCGCTCCACTCTTCAGTCCCAGGGCGCGGTGCCCGCGGCCTCCCGCTACCACCGGCTGGCGCGCACCGCCGCCGACCTGGAGGGCCCCGCCACCAGGGGGCGCTGTGTTCGACGGGGGCCAGCGACGTCCGCCTCCAGGGTGGGCACGGGAGTGGGGTTCGCCGAGGAGGTGTCGTCCCGGACGCGGCCCCGGGGCTGCCGGCTGCCCTCCCTGCAGGCCGTGTCGCCCCACCGCATGCCCAGGGTGGCCCACCCGGTGACCCACCGGGCCATCCTCGGCAAGCAGGTGCGCCCGTGGCTCACCCTATCCCAGATCTGGATCGGTGCTACCACACCCCCAGATCCTATCTGGATCAGTGATCACGGATGCTCCCATTTTTTTGATCCAGATCTCTAGGTCGAGTCCGTCCCGAACCACGATGCAGCGTGTGGCCCCTGTCCCGCACCCGGGGTTCAAGCTTCTGCCTCCGCCCGCTGCCACCGCCGCCGCCTCCGCCGCCCCCGAGCCTGCCGCCACCAACGAGGCCGCCGCCGCCCCCGAGGCCTCCGCCCCCGGTGCCCCGCGCCGCAAGACCCTCAGCGTGTCCTTCAAGGAGCCGGTCCAGAGATAAAAGCCCTATCCCCGCCGTCCGACTCGCCACTCTGACCTCCGTGTCCTGCTCTGGGAAGAACAGCATCTGTAGTGTAGTGACATGCGACTTCACTTCAGAATCGTTCTCAGGTTGAGATCGGAATGCACACCCAAATATCTGTTAGATTCCAGAAGAGGCCTTGAACACGATGACCCTGTCAGTTCGCGAGGGGGACAGCGAGCAAAACAAAATCTTTCGTTCGCGGTTTTCTTTTAATTTTCTTAAAAAGTACAAACAAATTATATATTTAACCATAAATACGCATGTCGCCCTCACCTCACGCCAACGTCCGGTTGCCGACTGAAGTGGCGGGGAACGACTCTTCGGTCATTAGCATTCCTGAAACAGAGTGAAATCGGTGCTGAGTACTGAGTGGGCTGTCGATGGTCGATCCAACCAAGGATTTGACCGGAAGTAAAAATGACAAAACGACTTCAGAAACACAAAAAATTAAAATTCGAAAGTAGCAGGAGACGTCTGCAAAAGCATTCCGGGATGGTTGTCCGAGAATGGCGGGATCTCACAAACCCACCTCCGATGCTGGCTGTGATGCAACACGTGACGACGCCGGCCGCGAGGGAGCGCAGCGCTACATCGGACACCTTGGCCCTGGCGGAGGGCGCGATGGCGGACAGCACGCTCATCAGGATGGCCAGCGAGCCCAGGTTGGCGAAGCCGCAGAGCACCAAGGTACTCACGGCCAGGGAGCGGGGCTGTGGTACAGGCACTGTCAAAAGTCTGGCACCGGGGGCCTCCCCGGGGGGGGGGGGGGCAGGCAGTGTCAAAAGGCGAAGGGGGGGGGGGCTCACCGAGAGGTCGCCGTCGTCCTTCATCTTGCCCATGCGCTGGAAGGCGACGAACTCGTTGATGACGGTCTTGAGGCCGAGCAGGGTGGCCACGCTCTTGCAGTCGGACGGCTCCACGCCCATAAGCCACACCACGGGCACGAACAAGTACGCCAGCACCATCTGCGATTTGTGTTTGTTTCGTGTTCTAAAATAAGAATCATTTTTAAGTTGTACGAACACATATGCAATCTGGGTGCGCTGACCTCAAACGAGAAGTCCCGGAGACCGACTAGCTCGCCGAGCCAGGTGACGATGCCGTTGACGAGGTACAGCAGCGACACGAAGGCCACCAGGTTGGCGGCGATGTTGAGCACGATGTTGATGCCCGCGCTGGCGCCGCGTGCCGCCGCGTCGATCACGCTGCTGTCCGCGTCCCCCGAGTCCGCGGCCACGGCCTCGTCGGCCGCCAGGTGCTCGGCGGTCGTCCGGGACTCCTCCGTCTCCGGCAGCAGCAGCTTGGAGTAAGCCAGCGCGCCCATGGCGGACATGACGGAGGCTGTCAGCAGGTGGCCGGAGTCGGCGCCGAACGAGATGTAGGCCGCCAGGACGGACCCTGCGGGGACAGGCGGCGTAAAGTCGAGGCCCCCGATGACGCCCCCTCGGACAGCGACGACGCGGTCCTCATCAAACCTACCGGACGCGGTGGCGAAGCCGGTGCCCATGACAGCGTGCAGCTCGGAGCTCGTGAGGCGGGCGATGTACGGCTTGATGAGCAGGGGGCTCTCCGTCATCCCCAGGAACACGCTGCCGGCCGCGTTCACCGACTCGCACTCCGTCGTGCCCATGATGGCCTGGAGGACGCCGCCCACCCGCGACACGACCCACTGCATGGCGCCCAGGTAGTAGAGCACCTGGATGAGGCTGCTGAAGAAGAAGACGACCGGCAGCACCTGCAGCAGCACCACGGCCAAGGTCAGCGCTGACGACATCCACCATGCCCACCGCCACATCCCCGCAGGGACTCACCGAGAAGGCGAAGACGGGCTTGTCGATGACGAGCATGTTGCTGAACACGAAGGTGGAGCCGGCGTCGGCACAGCGCAGGAGGGCCGTCACCTTGTCGGCGAGGCACTTGAGCGCCAGCCGGCCCTGCGGGAAGCGGATGGTGAGCACGCCCATCAGCACCTGCAGGAACAGCCCCGTCAGCACCGGCCTCCACCGTACCTGGCGAGTCGCAGACGGATTCACGAATTACTCTCACAGGTTGCTGTTCACAAGTTTTCAGACAGCCGCGGAGGAGAAATGGAGCTGGGGAGGGGAGACGGCGGCGAACTTACTTGCCTGGGGTGCCGCGAGAACAACAGGCCCAGCACGTTGAAGACCACGACGCCGAGCAGGGACACCAACCTCCTCACGTCCGAGCCGATGTCGACGAGCAGGAGCACCAGCAGGGCTGCCACCATCGCCAGGACCGCGGCGCGGCCGAGCCACTGAAGAACACTGTCAGACGGGTCTTTAATGCATTTTTTCACGGACGACTCTGTCGACAGGTAGGCACACGGTCCTGAGGGCTGGTTTGCCCCCAGTAACTCTGTCGGCAGTGGGGCCCACGGTCCCTGGGGACCGCCTTATGAGGGCAAACCACTCCTAGGGACCGTTGTGCCCCCCTGCCACACTATCTCTAGGGGCCATGTACCCCCCGGGGGGTACACCATCCCCAGGGGCCGTGTACCCCCCACCAACCGACTCGGGGGTACACTATCCCTAGGGGCCATGTACCCCCCGGGGGGTACACCATCCCTAGGGCCCGTGTACCCCCCACCAACCGACTCTCACCTGCCGCGGGCGCGCGGTGACGCCTTCCGGGCAGCGCCCTGCAGCCAGGGCCCCAGGTAGGGCTTGACGGCGTAGTAGAGCAGGCCGAGGTACAGGATGCCCAGGATGATGAGCAGGAAGCCCAGCCCGTTGTTGAAGTCCAGCCCGTTCGTGGCCGGCTCGGGTTCGAGTCCCGGTGCCGGCGGGACTGTTCCGTTTTTGGGCGGCCCATCGGCGGCCCCCTCCTGCCGCTGCCAGTGCAGCACGGCGAAGGCCAGATAGACGCCGACGAGCGCGTGGCCGGCGACCGCGGACACCCGGTGGGCGGCGACGGGGTGGCGCTGCACCAGGGCCTTGGGCGCAGCCGCCAAGGCTGACGCCCACCGCCACGCGGACGACCAGAATGGCGACGACGGGGTGACATCGGCGGCCTTCCGCCTAGATGTGTCGGGTGGCGGCGGCTTCGAGTCCCCCGGTGTCGTCCTCCCTCTGAGGGAGCCATCGCGGGCGGACTTGGTGGTGACGAGCACGGCGGCGGTGGGCTGTCCGCGCCCGCCGCCTGCATCCTCTTCCCCCTCCCGGTGACAGTCCCCGTCCCCGTTGACACAGCGCACCTCCGTCAGCTGCGGGGGCTGCAGGGGCTGCGGGGGCTGCGGGGGCTGCGGGGGCTGCGAGTCGTGGTCCATGGCACCGAAGAGCTCTGACATCAATTATAAAAAATAAAATAAAAATCGAAATGTTGTCAAAAAATCGATCAAGACAAAAATGATCAGAAAAATAAAACACAAAAAGGCTGACGCTTCGAGACATATCGGTACTTGTCGTTGGAAAAATATCAGATTAATCAAAAGCTGCCGAATGGTTGACACTGGTGCACAAATCTGAAAGGGCGCACTAGGACCAGTCGTAGTCTATGGGACCAGTCATACAGTGCTGTATACACCGCGCAGCAAAGCACAACAACGTTAACATTAGCGGCTGCAGCGGTGTCTGCACACCACTGCACACGCGACAGGCTCAGGCTAGAGAGACTCTAGCTCAGCCCGCCCAGCCCGACGAGCCGGCCGTGAGTGACATCAATGACACTCATGGCCGCGGCCGAGAAAAAAAACATTAAAAACAGCAACTCGTGACGATGACGGCTCACGCCCAGTGCGGCCCGGTGTTTGCAGTGCATGCGGGTTTATTGTACGCAGGGATTGTAAGCAGGACTAATCCCGCAAGCATGCCGCCAGATTGCACAGCGCAGCAAGGGAGGCAAGGGAGGCGGAGCGGAGGCGAAGATCGGAGATCCGCGTCTTTGTGGGAGACTCATCTGCTCTGTCGCCGCGGTATTCGAACCCGCGCGTGGAGTGCTTTCTCTCTCTCTCTCTCTCTCTCTTACTCACACAGTAGGGCGTCGTGGCGGGGGCGGAAGCCAGGTGCGTCGCTCTGCGACCGAGTCTGCGAAGTGCAGCGGGGCTAACGGATCGCGATGTAGTGTCGCGGAGTGGAGGATACTCGGTACTCGGTACTCGGTACTCCTTATCGCAGCCGCATGATACCCGACGACATCTCGACAAGGAGTGCCGCGCGGGCGGCTGTGTTGTGTTTACCCGGGAAAGGGGGCAGGGGGGAGGGGGGGAAGAGGAAGTCCTGCGCGTGGTCCGGCAAGCCGTGTCCCCGCGCGGGTGGGGAGGGGGGCTATTTCCCTGGAATCTCCCTGCCGATGGCTGATGTGCAGGATGACGTATGGACACGAGCAGACGCCTGTGGCAACCTGTCCTCGTCCCATCCTGCTCCAATAAAGCGCTCAAAGGGGGGGGGGGGGGGCAGAACGGGAAACTCAGGTTTTTCGGCGTAATGTAGGTCTTCGAGTAAAGCCAGTCTAGAGAGGTGGTGGTGGTGGTGGTGGTGCTTTTTAGGGTCGATGGTCGATCGGCCCCTCCGTCAAATTTGGACGTCCCCCGGGAAGAATAGGCAATAGAGGTTTCCAATGAGACTTGGAAACGGAAGCTGAAGAAGAAAAACATGTCCAGTCCGGAAACTCTGGAGGGCAAGTATGAGAAACTTGAATTGCGTTCTGAATGAATGTGGTGGTTAGTTGCCGTATTTGGCCAGGGTCTAGTACATCGATATTTCTCATACCTACTCTCGAGAGTTTCCGGTCTGGAAGTGTTTCCGTTTTTCAGCTTCCGTCTCCAAGTTTCATTGGAAACCTACTCTATTAGCCACACAGTAGATGTTTCCGATGGGGAAGCTCCGAGGCGGAAGTGATACAGAACGAAAACACTACTTTCAGTTCGCCGCTTCTGATGGCGCCGGCGCCCACTCCTGTCGGGCCTTGATACCTCTGCCGTACCTGCCGCTCGCGTCGAGTTGGTGGACGACGGCGTGGGTTGTCGTCGTTGGCGGTGGTCGGCCACACCGGGCTACGCCATGCCTATCGGGGCCGCGAACACGGGGGAAGTCCGCCGTTGTTCTCGGGGGCCGCGGGCGCCAGACTGACCGCCGAACAGGCGGCACGCGCGCGTGGTGGCGGAGGGACAGAGGAACGTTCTGTGAGGCGCAGACCACTTGCCGTGCTGACATCACTGACATTGACTTTTAACACGACAGAGTCGCTGACCTTTCTCAAGAAGACGAGATCACACCGCGCGTCACCCGGCCATAAACTAGTAGTGAGATGTAGGGATTTAAAAATACCAGTAAGATTGAACCTTACGGTAAGTTACGGATAGACATGTAAGTTACGGGTATTTTTGATAAAAATGAGAAAGATTTATTTACAGCGGGTATTTGTTAAAGTAGTACGCGTTAGTATGTTTTCCCGCAGAACAGTAGCCAAGCCAAATCATCCCTTCGGTTCTGCTCTCTGCGGGACCATAGTAAGCACCAAGAGCGCGCCGCTCTTCATCGTAGCTCCGTAGCGTAGTGGGCTAGCGAACTGGTCGATGACCACAAGGTTGGAGGTTCAACTCTTTGCCGGAGTAAAAAATTTTCTGAAGTCTGCCGACCGAGGATGGTGGGTAAAATATACCAAAAGAACGTGTTCAAAGTGTGTTGTCTGAGTGACCGCGGACGTTGGGCCGCGGCCATTCCCCGGAGGTTGAATACACTGCTGAGGAACAGTGGTTCGACGCCCGAGCAGGGGAATGGTGCTTGCCAAGACTCGGCAGAAGTTAAATGTAGAGGCCTAGGGTTCGGCCTTCTACATTTTTCAAGCGTAAGGCCTCGGAATCTGGAGTATTCGGGCAACACCTACTTGGATACATGGCGTAGAAGAGTAGAGTACAATCGGCTTCGGCCGTGTACGATCTGGGCATCCTACCTCCCTCTCAATCCGCGAGGGAGTGGCCTCACGGCCACAGACCAACTGGCTGGTCGAAGGGGGCTGACTCCTGAAATCTAGTCAGCGGAAGGGGCGATGTTGGCCGTTGCGGAAGCCTTGCCTACCAAGGTGGCTGCGTCGTGCCTGTGTCTTAGCGGCGGTCAACTCCTGGTACACCGGTTCCCATCCGAACACCGAAGTTAAGCAGGAACGGTTCCGGACGGAAGTCTGGGACGAGGTAGGACCCACCCATTTTTTATTTTTTTTTACTGCGTTGACTTTTTTGTGATTTTCTGACCAATTTTAGTGACTTCTTGACAAAACATTTTAATTTTAAGTAGAGTTTTTACAATTTCGAGTTTAATTTAAATGGATGGCTGTTGTGACTTTCATGATTTCTCACTGACTGCCGTGACTGTTGCGACTTTTCCTTGAATTTTCGTGACTTTTTGTGACTTTTTCCTTGATTTTCCCTGACTTTTGTGACTTTTCTTGACTTTTCGTGACTCTTGTGACTTTATGAATTTTTGACTTGTTTTTGAATTTCATTTTGAATTTTTGGGGCTTGTAGTACAATGACTGCTCGAAGTGAGGGACCCCTCGGTCCTCCCGGTGTCCCGGGGCGTAAGGTGATTTTCGGACGGTCCCGAAGCTAGGGCTAGGGGTCTCGGGTACCCACTCGGGTACCCATTCGGGTGGTCAGTGGTCATCGCCTGCGTGAGCTGGACCAAGACTAAATAAACGCGGGTCTGGCGTCGCGACGACCAATCGATTCCCGCCAATGAGGGGCGGGGCCCGGCGGGGCGGCCAATCAGGGGCGCGTGCAAACGCAGTGGCGGCGCTCATTGGCCGCTTCATGAGCGGCGTCGTGACGGTCTGGGTCTAGGTCAATGGCAAGGCGAGAGGTCTGCGGCGGCTGAGGCTGATGAGCGTGCGACGGCATTACGAGTTAGGGGCCATTCACATACCACGTGACAAAATTTGAGGGGGGGGGGTCAAAAAGTGGCCTATTTTAGGTCACGTGGTATGTGAATGGCCCCTTATCGTTTTTTCCCCCAGGATAATTTCAGAAATATTGCGCATATTTCTGGAGATTGCGTGGCCTCATTCATGGATGATCACTTTAGTGGTCAGGTATTGTTTATGGGCTTCAGCCTGGAACGCCAGGGAAAACCTATATATGTGATGAAGGAGAGCACCCACTCCAGTTCAAATTGACGGGCCAAACGCTTTGTCATGGCCTTGCCAAATATAGAAGCTCTTCAGAGTTCTGTGGTCTTGTTCAGCTTTCTAGGCTTATTATGCATTCGGTTAAAGGTTGTTTAGTGAAAAGATTGGCACCATGGAAGATTAATTAAAAACTTTTATTTAAAAATGTACAAGGGCAACATAGAAGTGTTTCATACCTTAGAAAGCAAATCTTTGTGACACTACATCACAAGTGTTCAAAAATACAAGGCATTCTGTGAATAGGCACCATTGTTACAAACTTCATTAAGTATACAATTTGCATAGACTCTGTAATAACATTAGAAAACTCCATTATCTTAAAATTTCTTAGTCCATAAGGTATCAAGTACAAGAAATAAGTGATTGCCTCAAAAAGTGAAGTCATTAACATTTTTAAAAATTATTTCTTCAGGAGGATGGTGTCTGGAGAGTGGTTTATAATTCAAAAGCTATGTACAAAAATAATGATGGAGAAACCCAACCCAGGCACCATCTGCCTTAGTAAAAATCAAAACAAATTTCCAATGAATAAGAATGAAGTGCGTGAATTCATGTAAATATGGCAGTCAGGTAAAGAATATTACCTTAAAACACTTCCGAACTTGTAAGTAATTACTAAAAACAACACTCCAGTACAAAATACTAAGCAATGAGACCCTCATTTGCTTAGCTGAACCCTGTATTACACTTTAAAAAGAAAAGTCATCAACATCACTTTGGGAAAAGCTTTTCCAGACATTAAGGCTTTTTGGAAAAGTGAACTGCATTAAGCAGTGATGATGACAACAGATAAATAAGAGTCCACTTCTTGTTTGGAAGTAGATTTAACATACAGAGAATTTGGAAATTTAATCCCCATGAGGATGGACTTGACTGATGGGTGCAAATACAGTGACTTTGTGCAAGCACTGAATGCAAGGGACTAGGTAAAGCCTAATGGTTTAATGCATCTGATTGCCAAATATTAACAATAAGAAAGAAAAGAAAGAGAAGAAAAATCATGCAACTTTCAAAAACGACATCACACACTAACATCTATCATTAGTTAAGAAATGAGTGTGAAGTTGATCTAACTAGCCCATGGTAGATGCGTTACATCAAAGTAATTAAAATGAAAACAATGTTATAAACTATAAGTAAAAACTATTAAAACAAACGATATGTTGATTTCTTTGACACAAAGTGAATGGCAACACATAAGCAGACAATCAAGCTGCTACGTCAATAAATAAAAGAACCATACATAAACTTGTAATTGTTGGCACAAATAAGTAAAAAGACATGAAATAAAAATACTGACAAAAAAAGAAGTAAGAAATCAAATGAATGAACCCATAGATGCAAGGCATTTTAGTCCAACACACATTTTGTTTACTATGTTGAGATACCAAAATTTGATTCACTTATAAGGTACACATCCAATCCATTAGTTCACTGTTACCACAAAGGCAAACCATCTCATTTTGGTTGTGGGAGTAAAGTTTCAAAGACCAACACTTATTAAAAATCATTTAAATTACATAGCATGAGACCGGAACATTCAGCACACAGTTGGATATCCACAGAAAAAAATAAACAAGAAGTCAAGCAGAACAGAAATGGAAAGTGTACAAACTTTAAAGGAGAAGACGAATAAGACAAAGAAGATGAAGAAAAGATGAATAGGATCCAAGAATAATGAGATCAGTAAGAAAAGAAAGGAAAAAGGCAGGACAGTAGAAGAAGTGGAGAACAGATTCAGAAGATTAGAAGAAAGGAGAAGGAGAGATATGAGACAGAACAGAAATTAGAGTTAAGAAAAGATAGAAAAAATTAAGTGGAAAGAAAGAAAAGATCGACAAGCCCAGAGCAGAACAGTTCCAAAAAGAAAGACAAGAGCAAAGAAAAGGCAAGATGATAAGGAAAAAGAGAAGTATAGACAAGAGAAACGGAAGAGAGAGAAAGGAAAGAAAAGAATTTTGAATAAGATGGCAAAGGTGCAACACAACCACAAGGCAGAAATTAAAAGTGAACAGTGCAAAAATGAAAAACTACAACAGAACAAACAAAGAAAAAACTGTATCTGAAGGAATTAGAAAACCAGCCATCTTACTTAAATGCTCCAGTCTCAACAAGAGTACCCACTCTAAGTGCTACAATTCTCAATATGACTGTTCGCGTCGCTAAGTACTTTTCAAGTACCTCTTAGAGGATTCTTCCTCTTTAAGTTCAGAAAATGCCTCCCAAAATAAAATGTGTGTGACAAGGGAAGAGGGGGAGGGGGATACAATCTTCACTTCAGTCTAAAGCACGACAAAGTGTGTTTCAGGAACAATCACAGAGATTAGCACCACACAGAAGATACGGTTCTGAAACGCAGTATTTTCAACAAGCATGAGAACCGCAACCCCACCAAACCCAGAACAAGTATTCTACAGAACTCTCGATCGATGGCTAGTTGTTGTCTAGGTGGTATGTCTTGGAGGAGGACGTGGTGGTGAAGGTGCGCTTCTCCACCATGCGTTGCGTCATGGACTGCTTCAGCATCCGCTGCTCCAGGGACTTGCTCTCGACCAGCGAGCCGTCGTCGGCCACCCTCATGTCGCCCAGGTTGCTCTCCGACATGGTGGAGAAGTTGCTGGTGCTCATACTGGACGCCCCGGAATAGTCGAGGGGCGGCGGGGGAGGCGGCGGCGTGAGCAGCGAGTGGTGCCCGGGCGCGGCCGTGTCCACCGTGCTGCTGGAGTACGTCTTGTACACCGAGCTGCCGAAGGGGACGGGCCTGGTGGGGGTGGGGCCGTCCGTGCATGGGCTTAGCGCCGGCGACGAGCCCAGCGACGCCTCCGACTTGCCGGCCTGGCTGGTGCTGGCGGACAGCGAGTAGAACTGCGGGCTTGGCGGCACCGGAGGGGCGCCACCGAGGTGCTGCGACGTGAAGGCACTGGGCCGGGCCAGCGGAGTGAAGGTGCTGCCCGCGCCGGGGCCCTTGAAGGTGCTGAGCCCGGAGCCCGCCGTCGTGGACGTGGGGCTGACGGCGCCCTGGCCGAGGGTAGGCGGCGGCGTGGGCCGTAGGGTCACAAAATGCTGCTGGCCCTGCCCGGGGACGCTGGGGGGCGTCGCGTACGTCGAGTAGGCGCCCTGGCCTTGGCCGCCAGAGCCGGGACTAGAGTAGAGGGCGTTGGGGCTGGCCGCGTACCCGGACATGGACACGGAGCCGGGGCTGTGCGCCGGGCCGTGGCCGAAGCTACCACCGCCACTGCCGCCGTGGTCGAGTCTGGACTGTGGCTGATGCTGCTGTTGGTGGTGGTGGTGGTGATGGTGGTGGGGAGGGTCCCCGTTGACGCTGTGTTGCTGGTAGCCGCGGTGGACTTGGCCGCCGCCCTGGTGGCCTTGGTGGCCCTGGTGGCCCCCCGGGGACCCCTGGCCGCCGTCGGGTCTGTCAGACCCGGGCCCTCGGCCGTCGTACCTGGAGGAGCCAAAACAGAAAACGTCAGACACCACGGCCGTGAAAAAGTGCGAACAGCCGCACCCCCCGCGGAGCAGCAATGCAGTTAGAGCTCATGGTAGTGCGCAGTGTTCATACATTTAATTCTTATTCCATGATAAAGGATATTTACAGCATTAAAGATTTAAATAGCACTTTGTAAAATTTTATGATTAAAAAAAAATTAACAAAAGGAAAGTGAAATTATGACTGATGGTGATTTCAAGCTGTCGCAAGCTATGCAATTTTCTTTCCCCCAACAATATGGCAAGCATCACAAATTCAACAATATTTTCTTATTTTTCTTTAGCACTTTAATAGCAAATGTTAAGGCTGATAAGAGTAAAATCATGAGATCTCTTTTAAGTCACATATTTCAAATTATTTTTAGACATGTCAGACAAGTTAGAAAGAGACAATTAAGTTTATATCTTCAATGAGAAAGGTTAGGGGAGTCATCAATAAGAATGAAAGAGGATGCCCATGCACATGCTCAAGCCTTTAGTGTGGGCGGGCAAAAAACAGGAAACGAAAAAGACACACACACATTGTTACCTCGTTGTGAAGGACTCATAACCACTTCCATAGCCATCGGTTTCACCATCTGATGCACTTGCATCGCCTCCCTTCATCTTGTACTTGGCCTGACGGATAGCAGTGAGACGACCTCTGGCTTCCTCCAACTGCCTTTCAATTCTCAAAACTTCCGATCTGAAATGTTAAAACAGATGACGTCAAACTCTGTTGGAGAAGCACATTGGCCAATATGAGGAGGGAAAAAAATAACTTTCTTACCTTGCATTAATTTCTTGAGCAATGCCGCCTACCATTCGTTTGTTGAGAACAAGCGAACGTTCTTCTTCATTTTGAATAGCTTGCTGGGCTGCTCTTACAAGGTTGTCAGTTGCCCGCTTCACAGCATTACCTGCTGCTTGTAGTCGCTTAGTACTCTCCGCATCAGGGTCTGCCTTCACCTAGAGAAAGAATTATTGCAAGGTCAGAGATGATCTATTACATAGATGAATGACCCTCAGTAATTGTTAAAGTGATTTACCTTGCAAGCAACTAGTAATTGAGCTGTTGAAGATGCAACTTGCTTGGCAGATGAGATAAGTTTCTCTTCTGAAGCTAAACCTTGGACCAAAGCATTGGCCGACTCTACTAAGCTGTGTGTAGCTGCAGCAACCAGACGCGCTGCAGAAATCAATCCTTCAGACCACTGTCCATCTTCAGAACTGGTCAGAGGACGCCGACTAACTTTGCCCAAGTCCATCAACTCTCGTTGAGCAGCTGACGCTGCCTTGACCAATGCAGATGTTGCAGCAGCAATGGATTTGGCAGCCTCCAGGATCATCTCATCAAAGTTCATGCTTTCATCAGCCTCCTGAAGAAATAAATAACAATAAATAACATTAGAAATTTGCTCCATGCTAACACTGCCTTCATGTTTTTCTAAATAAAGATTTTTGAAAGTACCATCTACTTCTACTTGAACTGAAAGTCTACAATATGAAAATTAAAGAAAGCAGCCTAAACGCAGGTACCCTGTTGTTCGTTGTATACAGCTTCACTGTAGGAATATGTTTGATTCCTGGTTGGTAGAAAAATACAACCAAGAATATCAAACATATCTCACAGTAACAAGCCAATAGATCCTCTTGAGAGCTGATTGTTGTCCTCTTCTGTTTAGAGACGGATTAGCAAAGATGATTGTCCATAAATTAAAGTGAAATTGAAAATCTAATCGTGCAATCATAGCAACAGTATGCAACTCTACACAACAGAACTGATGGACAATCAGCAAATTGCAAATTTCTACTTCATAAACAGAAAGCTCCACAATCTACTGGCTATCACTCTCGCTACGTTCTATGTCCTAATTCACAATCGCTAAGCATTTACCTGTACTCCTTGAATAGACCGCCGAGGCCGGAGTGCGGCTAACTTCTTTGCAGCCGCATCGATTGACGCTGCGGCACCAAGCAGCTCGTTCTCGGCTATAACTGTGGGATCATCTGGATCAACCCAATCTGATCCTGTAAACGTGGGGATTTAAAATTAATACCACTGCGAATCAACGGGAGAGGGTTTGAAATGCAGACACTTGCCTTTGAGGAGCTCAGCCATTGCGACAAGGTTCGTCACACATTGAGCAATGAGCCTGGAGATGGGTAGCAGTTCCTGTTTGGCCTCTGATGACCCGGGTCTGTTGAGGGATTGCAGAACAGCCTGCAGGAGTTCTCGGTAGCGTGCCGCGGTGTCTTGACCAGCAGAGAGAGTCCTGATGCGCAGTTCTTCTGTTTCGGCAGAGTTTGCACAGCCCCGACAAATTGTCAGCATGTCTGAGATGGCCTTGCGGCCAACATTGGCTGCAATAATGATGTCTTCTTGTTTGCAAGAATTTCCAGCGGCAACAGCTTTGGCAGTGGCAAGGGTGATTGGCTTGGTGCAGCGAACAAGGTCCTCGGGAGTAGCGTGGGACTTGACTTGCTCCGGGGAGTTCAAAGCCTAGAGAACACACGACCACATAGATTAGTACAAGTAGTCACCCTCGTCGGGAAATGCCAATGCCCACTGGGAGCTGTAACCTACCCGAATCTCCTGGGCAATCGCCTCAATTGTGGATTCAAGGGCACGGGTTCCTCGAGTATGCTCGTCTTCGACAGCTTTGACTGTCTTCAAGAGGGAAGTTACATTGGTAACCATGACCTGAAAAATGGGAAAACACTATGGTTATAACAAGGGTTGTCGCAAACACAAGATCCCGAACAATGTTAGTACACACTTGGAAGGAAGAAGATGAATTTAGTGTTATATATCAACAGCAATAAATGTATCATTTTGGAAATACTATAGTAATTAAAGGCCAAGTGTAATCCTAATATTCCTTATCAGCAGGCATATTTTTCAGAAGGAGAATACAAGCACTGTAGAAGCAGCTACTGGTACACTTTACCTGTCTACTCTACTTAGTGTTCAACATACCATTACACTGAAGACATCTTCCAGGATAACCACACTCAACTTCAAAACATAATATCTACCCAGACCTTAATGCTTTATTCATTGACAAAATAAAACTACATTTTACAATAGAAAGCTTAGCTTAATAAAATAGTTCCAATAAATAAGAGAAATCCAATCTATCATGCTTAAATAAATAAAAATAAACTAAAATAAATGCTTGATAAATATGTGATATGTATGGCAAATGATTATGAGACAATAAGCCTCCATTTCTGCGCAGAAGTGTTTGAACAGACATGATCCTCCAAATTATCATAAGCAGTATTGTTCATAAAACAAGTAGAATATGAATAACATAAAAACTTGTAAACTACATTCATCAATGGGAGAGTTCTACAATTGATGTGCCTGGCATAGTCAATACTGATATGTTTTGAGTCTCCTTCCATAAGAAAAAAAAAATCGCCTGTGTCCGATGTGGGATATCTGCAATGTTGTGTCCATCCAGGGCGACTCGCCACTTGCTTGTAAGGCTGAAGACAGCACTCATTCAAGCCTATTGAACAGATACATCAATAAACAGACGAACATAGGGATACATAAAAATTTAAGTCCACAAAGAAAATTTGACATTCAAGATGCAGAGCACAAACTTAACACCAACATTATGAAACAAATTCTGCATAGGTGTTACTTCTAACAATGGAGATAGCAATGACAATTTCCAGTGAAGAGAATGATGGATAGGAATGACAGAGCCAAAGTAAGGTGTTATTCAAAAGAGCTGGCTTTACAGGGAATGAGATGTTCAAAACATATATGAAAAAACACTGAGCATTCCACAAGAAAAGGATGCAACAGGACAAGTTCAAAGCCAGGCGCTACAAGCCAGGCAACACTCACAGTGGACTTAAACTCGGTGCACTGTTTGTCTGTCCAGATTATCTGTTCTTACCACAAGCAAGCAACTTTGTCGGCAGTTGATGTCACATGGAGACTAAACGGTTCCCAGAATTCCCTGGTTTTTCTTCATTCAAACTTCTTCGAATAACAAAACATTACTTATATATTCTAACAAATCAACCAAAGGTTGGTCATGGTTCAGGCATGTTAATCATAATTTTTCAGTCTTCAATAATATGGAACTAACATGTTATCACAAGAAAACAATTAGTAATAAAGACAAGTAGGTAAAAAAGCAGTATATACCATGTGCATTTCACTAAAGATTTGTGAAGTCCACTGCGAGGACATAAAAATTGATAAACTGGATAAACTACTGTCTGTTCAAACACAACACAGTTAGATCTGGGAGGAATGATCTACACAGGTTATTACCAGCTGATAAGCTTCCATTCACAGATTTAAAAATGGAAATAAAAGGATCACACATAAGGCCACTAACTACTCATTCAAATTACATGCTTGATTTAGTTATGGGGCACACATCAAAATCTACATGAATAATGGAATCTACTGACTACAAACACTAATTTAACAAAAATATATGTAGCGATACACCTAAGCACACACTTTTAAAAAGTTGGACAATTTACTGACCTTAGCAGAGTCTTTCAAATGATTCATTGAAGGATCATTGATGCTCTTTCCTGATGCAGCCTTGGTAGCATGAATTAAATCTCCCAAAGCAGAGGCAACATCTTTCACTGCATTAATGAGCATAACCTGGAATGCACATGAGAAAAACACATAAATTAAAAAAATATCCATTTTTAATTAAAAATACAGTGTTTAAAAAATTGTGTAACTTACCTGAGCCTCAGGGTTGTTGGAACCGAGAGATGCTGCACCAAACTTGACAACCTCTGCCAATTGAACGATCGTAGATACAGCATTCTGAGCTGCAACAGCCAGTTGCTCCTGGGATGAGGCAGCACCAGCAACCAGTGTCTTTGTATCCTCAACAAGTGCTTTGGCAGTCTTGAGAATATTTTCTCTGTGATCAGCAAAAGTATCATCCTCTCGTTCAGCATTCAATGTACCAGCAGTGGCGAACATAATGGTGGTGTCCAAGTCCCCAATGATGCCTGAGACGGTTGAGGCAGCGTTGATGCAGGCCTGTGTTCCTCGAGAGCCTGCTTGTAGCGCAGCCAAAACCTGCGACACCTTTTCTGACACATGCCTGGCACTATCAGCCACGTCACGTTGGGCAAATGTGTCACCAGTGGGAGCCATCTGACAGGCACCACCAGAGGACACAAGATCCAAGCACGACCTGCCCAGCTCTTGCACGCTGGTACGGATTCGGGAGGAGACATCAGCATTAGTGGTTGACATGGCAGCGCCAGTCGAGTCAGCAGCAAGTTTGCAGTACTGGTGGGTGAGCTCTGCAGCAAGCTGTCCTAAGCGAGCAGGATCATTGCCTGACTTTGATACCATTTCCTGAGCAATGCGTGCAATTTCCTTGGCACATGATACCATGCGGGTCTGATAGTCGACAAAGCTGTCAGTAATGGTTGTCTCAGTGGTGGTGGTTACTGACGTGCGATTGTCTGCAACGCGAGTCATGGCTCTAGTGATGGTGTCCAGGAGGCCAGTGACAATGCCTGCTTGTGTGGAAAGTTGTTCAAGGGTGCCAGCCAAGTCTTGCAAAGCATCCCTTGTTGCTTCAGCTGATTCGTCAATTTCAGGGTGAATGTTCAGCGCTTTAGGGTTGCCACCTCCCTCTTTGGATGCATGAACAAGCTGCAAGGTACATTCTGCTGTCGTTTTAGTTTGATCCAGGAGACTCATTTGCTGTTTGGAGTGGACCATTGTGGATGCAGCACCAATAGCACCCGCTACCAAAGGCTCGATGTAGTGAACCAATTGGTTGACCTGAAAGAAAGAACACAACAATAAAATATTGAAGAAAACATGTCCTCATGTGTCCCAGTTAAGTTCTAAATTACGAACACTTACAGCATGACCAATGTTCTCTGCTTCATATTTAGCAGCATGCCTCAGAGGTTCAATTTTCTCAGAAATCTCATTCACAGAGCTCTCCATCTGGTCAGTGAAACCCTGCAGAGTGTTGTCTCGTCTGGGTGGCAGACTCTGAGACACAGCGAGAAGTGAAGTCTGGTCCAGATCTCTAATACGGGAGCTCAACTTGTCAATGGCAGCATCGCAGTCCCGCTGACCTGGGGCCTTGTCCCTGTGAACAAAAAATAAAATTGTATCAGAAATAGTGTTTCACTCGGCAGGGGAGTACCACCTCCATACCCGTTGTTAATCTCTAGCACCAAGATCCATGTTAAGAGACGGTATCTACAGCTAGTCGATTAATAAATGACGTCCGCTTACCTGATGGAGGACACCAACTTCTTGATGGAATCACTCACGCTCTTGCTGTGGTTGGCAAGGAGCTGCCAGGTGGGGGGGTCGCGGGGATTGACGGCGAGACCCTTGGCGGTCTGGATCAGGTTGCAGGAGCCGTCGATGATGGAGCGGCCCGCGTCCAGGATGGGTTCCTGAGCCTCATGGGCGGCGGCGCCGAGGCGGGCCGGCCTGCTGGCGAACTCGGGGGAGCCGGCAAAGGTGCACAGGTTGTCGACGGCGTCCAGGAGGGGCCGTGTGGCCTGCAGGCACGACTCGCGGTTTTCCTCGCTGTAGTCCACGTCCAGGGCCTTGATGTCCTTGACGAGCAGGGCGGTCGAGTTGGCCACGTCCTTGGCGGACTGCACGAAGTGTCGCTTGGCCACGGGGTTGGCCGTCTTGAGCGAGGCCATGCGGCAGGCGTTACACAGCAGGCTCGTGTGCTTGGCGATAATGGTGGCGGCGGACAGAACTTGCTGCTGGCTGCTGGCCGGGTTCGTCAGCGAGTTGCAGGCCTGCTGGATGGCCTGCGCCGACCGAGCGAACTGCGCCTGGTCCACGATGCCGGGCTTGCCGGCCACGCTGGTGGGGTCCGACACGGCCACCAGGTAGGCGGCCTGCGCCGAGGCCTCCACCAGCCCGCAGATGAGCGAGCTCACGTTGCGCACCGACTCGCCGAACTGCTCGTGCTCCGAGCGTTTGGCGTGGTTCGCGATGCCCGTCATGCCCTCGCCCAGGCTCTTGGACTTCTCCATGAAGGCGTCCAGGCACTCAAAGTAGCTAAGGTCGTTGACAGGCTCGGCCGGGTGGTCCAGCAGCGGCTTCATGCTCTGGATCTTGCGCACGGCGCCGTCACACTCCTTCTGGCCGGGGGCCGCCGACGTGCACACGTCCACCAGGTGGTTGATGCTGTCGGTGACGGCGCGCGCGGCCGCCGTCAGCTGGTTCTTGGCATTGGGGGCGGTGGGGTCCGCCGACACGGACTTGGCCGTCACCAGCAGCTTGGACGACGTGATGGACACGTTCCGGAGCGACACGATGATCTGCGTCTGCGTCTCTGTCTCCTTGGTCTGGCCGGCCATCTCCATGCCGACGTTGACGACGTCGCCGAACGCTGAGCCGAAGTTGCGCGACGAGGTGGCGAGCTCGGTGGAGCTGTGGATGGAGTGCACCACGTCCGTGGAGGCGTCGTTGAGCACGGCCGCGGCCGAGTTGAGCTCCTGCTGCAGCTGTCCGTACGACTTGGAGGTGGCCGGGAACTGGTTCGGCGAGGCCAGGAAGGACGACACCTCGTGAATGGACGAGATAGCCGTGTCGATGTCACGCTGTCCGGGCAGCGAGTCGACGCAGGCCGTCAGCGCGGAGGACACGTCCTTGGCGATGGCGCCCAGGTTGCCGTCGGCGCCGCTCTGCAGGGAGCGCCGGGCCTCCTCGACGAGGCGCAGCGAGCGCAGCATCACGTCCTCCGCCGAGGTGATGACCCTCTCCTGCGTCTCCCGGGTCCCGGTGGTGGCCGCCACGCCGCGCACCGCCATCGTCATGTCCTTGAGGGAGGCGGCCGTGTCGCGGGCCGCCAGCCCCGTGTAGTTCTCGTTGCCCTGCGAGGCCGCGCTCACCAGCTGCGCCATGGCGAAGTTGACGCTCTTGGTGGTGCTGCCGAGCTGCAGTGCCGACGACTCCGCCGTCTCGCCGGGGAGGGGCCGCAGCTCGCCACGCTCCGTGGCCCTGCGGAAGGCCGTGAGCTCGGTCTGCAGCGAGCGGATCAGGTCCGAGGCCGCCTCCAGCTCAGCGCCGGAGCACGCCTCCCGGGCTCTGTCCGCGGAGGAGCGGAGGTCGCCCAGGGCGGCGGCCAGCGACTGGGAGCTGCCGTTCAGCTGCATGGCCGCGGCCTGGTCGCTCACGGTGGGGAGCACGGCCCGCGCCGACTGCACCACCTGGCCGCCGGGCTGCAGGAACTGCTCCGAGGCGCTGATGAGCGCCAGCTGCCGGTCCGGGTTGTCCGGGGCCGCCATGGTGCCCTTGACGCCCTCCACGAGCCGCGGCACCAGCCCCGCCATGGTCTTACAGTCCAGCATCAGCTCCTCCTGCGAGGCCTTGTTGGCGTTGTGCGGCGCCACACTCTGCGCCGACGCGATGCACTGCGTGGCCGAGGACGCCGCCTGCTTGGCGGCGGACTCGAGCTTGGTGATGAGCTTGCGGCGGTACTGCGGGGACGCGGCCGTGATGGTGGCGGAGCGCAGCTCCTCGACGGCGTGCCGCAGCTGGTTCTGCCGGCCCGCGTCGTGGGGGGTCGAGGCGCACTGCCGCGCCGCCTCCACCATGCGCGCCGTGGCGTCGGCCAGCTGCTTGGCGGCGGCCAGCAGCCGGCGCTGCAGCTCAGAGTCGGGTTGCCTCTCCGCCTCGCCCTTGATGGACTGGATGAGGTGGGCCGTGGCCTGGCCGAGCACGCGCGCCTGCCGCACCATCTCGCCCGCGTCGCCCGTCGACGCGAACAGCTTGTCCGTCGTCACCAGGATCGTCTCGACGTGATCCTCCTCCTTCGTCTCTCTCGCCTTCTCCCGCGTCCCCGACCTGTAAGGGCACGAGGCACAAAGCAGAAAGCGCCGGGTTTGAGTGTCGCGGCATAAGCGGCTTTGGGCGAGAGAGATGGAGAGACGGGTCAGTGGAAGGTTTAAGAGAGAGAGAGAGAGAGGAGGGGGGGTTAACGGTCACCCACGACGGTACCACCCGGGCCCATGTTAGAACCCGAAAGAGAAGCGTAAAAATCGGCCATTCAAAGAGATGCTGACAGGGAGGTGGAGTGGTCGACCAAGGACCAAAGGAGAGGATAGGAGAGCAAACATGTCTCAGACACAAAAAAAAATAGTAAAAAAAAAACCCTCTCCGTTGTTGTGCCCATCTTTGATACACGGTAAACACTCCACGTGTCCCTCGTACAATGCATTTAGTAGTATGACCACTTGTTCATTCCAGGGCTACGTTGAGTCAAATTTACATTTCAAGAGATGCAAACGTCCAGATAAGATAAAAACAACATTTAAAAAATTTGGCTGCCAGCATGAGCCAATCTAAAAATCCTTACATAAAAAATTACAAGAAAAACTTTGTTGTGCGTTTTGCATCTCTCGGGGAATTCCCTCTCCCTCGCTACCGACCGTGCAGTACACAAGCAGACCACTCACTTGATGTGGTTCAGCAGCTCGTTCAGGGTGCGGGTCACCTCGGCGGCGGCGGCCGCCAGGTCGCGCAGCAGGCGGTCGTCGTGGCACGACTCGTTGCAGACGCTCACCAGGCCGTCGACGGAGCGCTCCACCTCGCGGACGGCGCCGCGAAGCTGCTGCTGGCAGGCCGGCGACGACAGGGTGGGCGCCACCACCTTGGCGCAGGCCACCAGCTGGGACGTGGCCAGTGCGCACTGCGGCACGAGGGGAAAAAAGGAAAACAGTCAGTTAGTTAGTTGCGAGGAAAACACCCCTCACAGGGCTCCAACAAACCCTCTCCTCTCCTCTCCTCTCACCTGGGTGGCGGCCCCGATGACCCGGTTCTGCGTGCCCTGGTCCGGGCAGGTGGCGGCCACGCTCTTAGCCTTGAGGACCAGCGCGGCCGTGGTGTTGGCCACCGCCTTGGCGAGGCTCAGTAGCAGGTCCTGCACCTCGCGCCCGTACTCGTCCTCGTCGCCCATATTGCTGAGCACCTGGTGCGAGGCCTCGCCCACGCGCGACGCCGCGTTCAGCAGGCTCTGGCGCGGCTGGAAGGGGGAAACAAACACTCGGATCAAAACAGGGGCACTCGATATGTTGTACGCTTGGAACGTGTTTTCTTTCAAATAATTTTTCAAATTTTTCCTTTCTAATTTTTTTTTTTTCTTATTTTTTTTTTCCTCACCCTCACCTCTCGCGTCTCGGGCTCGGCGGCGCGCAGGAGGTCGCTGAAGGCGTTGCAGAGCCGGCGGGCCGCGTCCAGGAGGCGGTCGCCCGAGTTCTCGTCGTCCATCAGGGCGGCGATCATGCGCACGCCCCGGGTCATCTCCGGCAGGTTGCTGGTGATGGTGGTGATGGCCGCGCCCACGGCCGTGTGGTCCACCTCGTCGGCCGGCCCCGCCGTCAGCGTCACCACCTGCGCCGTGGCCGCGTTCATGGCGGCGATCTGCGAGCTCACGTTCTGCTTGTTGGTGTCCAGCGTCGACTCCTTCCATTTCAGCGAGGCCTGCGCAGAGAAACCGATGAAAATTAATACACTGCAAACACTCAGGAAATGTTTTCGCCCGACGGAAATTGTTTGGAAAGACACGCACCGGATCTGAGCCCAGTTCCGGGACCTCAATGCTCTCGATGAGTTCCTTCTCAACGGTCACGATGATATCTTGTCCAGTGTTTATGGTCGACAGCAAAGCCTGCTGCGGCTCGGACAGGAGGTTGGTCACGTGGCTTTGTTGAAGCTGTTCGGGGGGGAATATCAGGCAATCAGTAACAAATTAACTAATTTGTGGGCGAGCAAAGGGCATTTATGAAAGATTCATAGAGGCCAACATTTCACTGAAAACAGCCACATCTGCATGCTTCAAGCCAAAAGCCATTACAGGCATTTCCTCATGAATGATTCATAACTGATGAAACAGAATTTGAACCTTACACACGCTTATTACATAACTTTCATCTCTACATTTATTGAAACCGAAATTAAGTTAAAGAATGGACATTCAAAGACTAATAAAGATAAAAAGAGTACCTACTCTGCGCCAATTGTAACCATCCCCTATTAGAGGCAAGACATGGAACAGATAACAGACAAGAAGATATGAGTAGATAGTCACCAAGCAATTTCCTTTGGTTAGTACAGTCACCTGCCTGAATTGAAATTAACAGATAGTTTCAGCATGTAAAAAGCCAGCACCACCATAAAGACAGACTATAAATTTCTCAATGAATCATACAAGATTTGCTTTATAAACAGTGAAATTGCTAAGATGATTTGAGTTCAGTTAAAGAAACTTATAACTCAAGGAGAGTTCAGGAAGAGAAGTGTGCAGATTTTAGACTGCAAAGGCACATGCTATTAGCCACAGCTTTGCTTTTGAATCACACAGGATAAATGTAAAAAAGCAGACAAGAATGCATTTGGACAGAGTAATTTCTTTTACAGGAAAATAGACAAGCAGACAGATAAAATATTAAGCCACATATTTGACAGTGATTTTACGTTAATTTACAGGTATTTAACCAAAGCAGCTGTCCCGGAGCTGGAATCCAAATTACAGCAGCTGGACTACTCACCGTTGTAGCCTGATGGCCCACATTGATTTGACCTGTTGTAGTTGTGTACTGCACTCCACCCATGTGGCCAGTTCCATAAGGTCGTTCGCCTGAAAGGAGCGTATAAACACTACAGCTACAGCAATGCCTCTCGCACACTGCCTCAAGCTTGACCTAATGCAGTGCAAATGTCACATTTAACAGAAACAGATTCTTCTAAATTCTTTTAAGTATTTTTTTTGGGGGGGTGAGATGTAACACTGATTGGTGTGCAATTTATACACAGTGCTTTTAACAAGAAGATAGAAAATGCTTAATTGATGACAAAAATGACAAAGAAAATTCATGTACAAAAATATTTACAAGCTTCAACCCAAGGCTCAAGAGTGAATTAAAAAGTTGTCCCAAAAGGAAAAAGAAGGATCAAAAGTGATCAGACGTCTTCAAATTTTAATTCTTTGAAGGGCTTGCCTGAGGGCAGCGGCATGTTTTGGCAGCTAGCAGATCAATGATTACCACATGCACTGGAAACACACCGCTACACAACAGCACATGCCAGCATAATTCTTTTTAATGTAAGGACTTAAGATACCCAATGGAATTAATTTTAATCTGATGATTGGCAAATCAGAAAGAAATCTCTAATGTCTGATTCAATAGATCAATAATTACTGTGCATTTGCTTCACAACAGTAAATGTAGCATCACACTCAAATGATTTGGATGTTCAGAATAGAGAATGTTCCAATTTTTTTGTACCTGAATTTAATTTTAGTTATTAATTGAAGGCAAACTTACCATCTGCACCTGCTCGCATGATCGCAGGCTTTGCTACTGATTCTGTGTTGACCCGTCCTACTTTACTGCTTTCATGTTGGAGAATAGTTGCTCTGCAAAATGTAAAATTAAGAGAGATTACAAACACAATTTTGAAAACTAAAGTCCATGATGCAAGTCATTAAGAATGAAACATACTTGAGAGGAGAAACACTGTCTTCCACCATGGTAGAACCTTCATCTCCTTCAATGCCAAAGTGATCCTTAGACTTCTTCTTCTTCAGAATAATGTCTATATATCCTGCAATGAGCTGCTGGATTTGTTCTGCCTCAGTTGTTTGCACAGAATAATACTGATCAGAATAGTCGCCAAAATCTAGGGTGAAAGTGTTTGGAGAGGCACCCCAACGACGAACTGTTGTCAGAGGCCAAGTTTTGAGAATCTCTTTGGTTCTTTCATCTAAACGAAGTACTGAATCCTTTGTAACACCCAGAAGCCGAGGCACAAGTTTGTTCTTTCCCTTCATTTTTTCTTTAACCAAGAAGAATGTAACACCATAGGTTTTGAGAGCACGAGCCGTTTTTGTGTACAGTACTTTGGCATCGAGTTCTGAAATTTCCATGTGCCTACGGTGCTCTGCAAATATTTTCTTTTCAACTCCTTTTACTTTAATGTATGAATGAGGGAGGAATTCTTTCAAGTCTAAGAAGGGAGGTTTATGCTTCAGTTCATTGTGCTCTCCAAACTGAATGTGGCATTGAATTCCAGCAAATTCACAAGCCTTATCTAGAGTTACAGGATGTGTTCCATCCACAATAGCATCACGTGCTTGAACATACAGCAGGTTGAGCTGGACTGGATCTCTCGAGTCTATGTTTTGATCTGAGAAAAAGTATTTACGTCTCAACAAAACAGCTTCACTTTCATCTATGCCCTGTTCTCTCAAGGTTTTGCCTGGGTCGATCCAATTCACTGCAAGAGACAACAAACGAATTTAGAAATACAAGTTCACTACAAAAGAAATAAATACTGAGGAGAGTAAATACCAATATCTCACCTTCATCATCTGTTTTTAACTTTTTACGTAATTGTTCCATTTTAGCATCACGTTCCTTCTCTTCCTTCTTTCTTTTCAAAGTTAATGTGCCAAATTTAGACTGATTTTCTGTATCTTCTTCTATGTTTTCACGAACAAGACTGTATTCATCATGATTTGTGATTCCAATTTTAGTGCATATGACAACCATAAGGTTAGCTACAGGTTGACTATCATCTACCAACATTGTCTTTAGTGTTCCATCTAACATTCTAACTCTGAGTGTGCGCAGCTTTTTGCGGTACTCCAATAAATCCTGCAGGCAAATACCAAAAAAAAAAAAGGAAGAAGTTAGAGGTAGGAAACAAAAACATAACACTTCAACATTCAGAATCTATGAATCACAAAATACATACCCCATTGCGGAGAATATAATACTCTAAGTTCCGTCCAGGTTCTAGCCATACACCTTTCTTGACATCTTCATCAGCAAGGAAGAGTCCATAATCTTGAGCTGAAAAACATTGCCCAGTGAGATAAGTAAAAAGTAAGCAGAGGAGAAGAACATGATTTTACGGAACACAAAAAGTGTGATTCCACTCACGTTGCCCCATGTTGGCCTCAGAAATCTTCTCTCGAATGATGCGGCACGCATCGAACACGGAAGTCGAAGGGTCGAATTTCATAGTCTTCGTTACATCTTTGTCGACGATGCTGATTTTCAGCGAAAGCGTGGCCATCTTGACTGATTTCAGGGCTCCCGGCCCCTAGTCTCTTCCACTGCAACAAACACAGAAAAAAAATCGGTTTAATACACATTAAAGAAAAAAACAGCTAGGAATTTTGGTCAGAATTTGTCATCATATCCACACTGACACAGAATAATACTGAAGGGAAAAATTATACTGACGGGGCCGACCGACCAGCTGTAAGTGAAGTCGAACTGCCCAGGACCGATCAGTCAGTCAGATTGAATGAAAAGGGAGAAGGGGGAGGAGGAGAGGGAGTGGGGTGGCGAGACAGGCGTTTGTTTGCGGGCGAGCGGGAAAATAAAAGGGAGGAAAAGGGCGGAAAAGAGAGGAAAAAGGAGGGGAGCGGGAGGGAAAGAAGAAAAGCAGATGGACAGGGTCGGGACGACACGGTGCGAACAGGCCAGGGCTGCTCGCTCTGCCTCTGCTGGCCTGGGCTGGCCAACCCATCCGATATAGAAGAACGTGAGGCCTGGCTAGGCCGTGGCGTGGCGGCGGGGGGCGTAACGTCGCAGGCGTGGCGGGGCGTGGCGGGGCGTGGCGGGGCGGAGCCGAGCAGGACAGCCCACGAGCCAGGGGCCACAGGGGCGCACCCACGCTGCATAGCCGAGTCCGAGCCGGACGGAGCCGGACGGGACGGTGAGTGCGAGCCGAGCCGTGCGAGCTAGAGCCACTCCTAGAGCCACTCCTAGAGCCACTCCTAGAGCCACTACTAGAGCCACTACTAGAGCCCGCCTGCACAATCTGATCTGGTCCAGTCCCGTAGGACGCCGCCTGCCGTACAGCCAGCCATCATTTTTCTTCCCGTCTTTTTATACATCTTCTCTTTCACCCTTTTCGAATTTCTCATCCCTTTCTAGCCCCCCCCCCCCCCCCCCCTCCCCCTTACCCCCGGGGTCTCTCTCTCTCTCTCTCTCTCTCTCTCTCTCTCTCTCTCTCTCTCTCTCTCTCTCTCTCTCTCTCTCTCTCTCTCTCTCTCTCTTCGTCAAACAGCGCGCGAACTAATTTGTCACCAGGCGGCGTACATTTCAATTAGTTTGGCGCGAGAGGAGAGGCGAGGGACGAAGGGACAGCAGGAGAAGGTGGGCGGTGCGATGGGAAGGGAAAAGGGCAGGGAAGGGTAAGAGAGAGAGAGAGAGAGAGGAGGAAGGAGAGGGGGGGGGGGGTCACCAGGGTGGCGACCCTAAGGGCACCCCCGAGACGCCCCTAGCGGCTACGGCAGACTCTTTTCACTCACACACTCACACCCTCTTTCAGTGGGCCGACGGCCAGGTCACACCGGGCCGCGTCGTGGCGCCTAGAGGGAGGGGGGGGGGGGGCGGAGGGCGCGGGCGGGAAGGAAAGAGAGAGAGAAAACCTGTCGGGCACCACCGTGCAGGTGGACCAAAGCCTCTCTCTCTCTCGCTCTCTTAGTCACAGGAAGCTTCCCCCCTCACCTCCTTCCCGCCCCGCCCCCGCCCTCCTGCGTGTGGCAACTTTGGACTGAGGCCAGCACGGTAGGCTAGGCTTGGGCGGCGGCGGCGGCGACTGGGGCCAAATCAAATGATTCGCCGGTGGGTCTTTGTGGCGGGGGGAGTGAGAGAGGGACACAGGGAGAAAGAGAGAGGGAGACAGGGAGAGAGAGAGAGGGGCGAGAAGGAACGGCCGGCGAACGCCGTAAGCGGCGCCAGGTGGGCAGGCAGCCCGCACTGCAAGCCCCGCCGGATGTTCTCCGTCTCTCTCTACCTGCCTCCCCCGCCTGTCTGACTGTCTCTCTCTCTCTCTCTCTCTCTCTCTCTCTCTCTCTCTCTCTCTCTCTCTCTCTCTCTCTCTCTCTCTCTCTCTCTCTCTCTCTCCCTCTCCCTCTCCCTCTCCCTCTCCCTCTCTCTCTCGCTCTCTCTCTCTCTCTCTCTCTCTCTCTCTCTCTCTCTCTCTCTCTCTCTCTCTCTCTCTCTCTCTCTCTCTCTCTCTCTCTCTCTGCCGCAGGCCGCGGCCACACTACACAGAGCTGGCGCGGCTAAACTCCTGCTAAACAGCCGGCACAAGGTTGGCCAACACAAACGCACATGCTCCAGACCGCTCCAGATAGCCAGCCAATCGGAAGCGTGTCCTTCGCGTGAGCGGCCAATCAGCGGAGAGATAAGAACAGCTGCTGCCCCCGCTGCCGCTGCCGCCGCTGCCGCCGCTGCCGCCGCTGCCGCTGCCGCCGCTGCCGCCGCTGCCGCCGCTGCCGCTGCCGCCGCCACTGCCGCCGCTGCCGCACAAGTTCACACTATCAGACACGGAAAGAAGTCCGAGGTCCGCGGCCGAGGATAGGGAACTCCATTTAAAGTGAGTACAGCTCTGGCAAACCTCGTTCCAGACCACGATCGCAAGACGAGTACTAAAGGGGAGGCGGCAGTTCGCAGACCTTGCCAGAGATGCTCTCGAAATGTCTCCGATACCAAAACCAAGTCGAACAACGACGCTGAACAGTACATTGCCACTTGAAAGTGACACATTCCTCCGTAGAAACAGGCCTGACCCGGTTGCCTAGCGTAACGTAGTAGCAACGCGATGGCTGGCCGAACAGGGAGAAGAAAAAACGCAAGAAGAAAAAATGTCGATGGGTGCGCTGGTGTTCGAACCCACAGCACCGCAGCCGCACGCGTTTTGCATAACAGTTGAGGCGGGGGGCGCGGCTCTAGCACTCAGTCGCAGCGCAGCCGCAAGCACTAGAGCGCACACTAGAGCTGCTGCCGTCCACTAGAACCAGAAGGACTCTAGAACCACGCACAGGCGGCGCTAGATCCGTTCTAGTTACGGCGGCTCGGTCGGCAAAGCCCGACTACGTTGCACGCAGAGCCTGGCAGAGCCTCCACCAGCGGGCCGGCGCCCACACACACACACACACACACACAACACACACACACACACACACACACACACACACTCGCCCGGCCCAGTCTTGCAGTCAATGGGCTCTGCCCGCCTGGTCTGCCCACTCCCTGTCCATCTCTCTCTCTCTCTCTCTCTCTCTCTCTCTCTCTCTCTCTCTCTCTCTCTCTCTCTCTCTCTCTCTCTCTCTCTCTCTCTCTCACACACATGGCGATATACTCTGTTCTCTCTCTGTCTTTTTCTCTGCTCGGCTCCACTCCTCCAATTCGACGTGTTCAGAAACAGCTGTGCGGCCGAAATGGATCACCTCTCTCCGCTTCCTACTTCTGCCCCACACGCACACACACACGCACGCACACACACACACGCACACACACACACACACACACAGAGCAGCGAGTACAACGGGTATGTCATCGGCTTGAGGCCATTCCCTGGACATTACCCACCCCTTCTCCTACAGACACTAGAAGAGGACAAACTAACTCCTATTCCCGCCCTCCTCTTCCTCATGCATTACAGACACATTTTCCCGAAACCCCTCTCCTCCTAGACACTAGAAGACGACAAATTCCCTGCCGCCTCCTAGGGACACATTCTCCCCTTCCCCCTCCCCCCAATCCATTCCCAACACCGCGACTGGCACAGCAACAACAGACAGCTTCCGAAACGCATTCGCTGCAAATCGTAAACCGTCCCAATGATACAGACAGGGAGAGAGAAGCACACACAAGGATCGAGAGGGAGGGAGAGAGAGGGCATGCGCTCTGGGGTCCAATAGGACTCCCGGTCCGGCTCTCTTTCGCCAATTATAGAAGAAGCTGTCCGACCGTACACACCGAGTGTGGCGGGGTGTGGAGGATGCATCCCGGGGAGAGAGAGAGAGAGAGAGAGAGAGAGAGAGAGAGAGAGAGAGAGAGAGAGAGAGAGAGAGAGAGAGAGAGAGAGAGAGAGAGAGAGACCCGGCCCAGCCTAAAGGGGGAGAGAGATGGAAAGTGTGAGGGGGGGGGGGGGGTTGGGCGTCCATCGCTAGTGCGGCCTGTCTCCGGCGCCTGTCCAGTCCACCGAAATGATGATAGTGTTAGTGGTGGGTCTGCCTGCTCCTGGCATGGGCGGTGTTGGTGGCGTTTGAGGGCAAGGATTGGGGGGTGGTCGACAGTATCTCTCTCTCTCTCTCTCTCTCTCTCTCTCTCTCTCTCTCTCTCTCTCTCTCTCTCTCGATTTATTGCCGAGTTACGGTCAAGTCACACACAGTGATAATGAGGTTAGCACACCCTTCTCTCTCTCCCTCTCTCTCTCTCTCTCTCTCTCTCTCTCTCTCTCTCTCTCTCTCTCTCTCTCTCTCTCTCTCTCTCTCTCCCTCCCTCCCTCCCTCCCTCCCTCTCTGTGGGTCTGGACACGAAGCTAATTGAAGTCGACCCGATATATACACCACCACCATACCCTGTCGTGGACGAGCTTTGGCGTGGGGTCAGCCATGAATTGATTTTAACGAGGTCCCCGCAAATAACTCGATAAAATAAGAAGACAAAATCGCAAGAGACCTCCTTCCGGCTACCCAACAAGAACAAGAGATTTGAGTCGGATAGCCACGATGAGACCCAACAACTTCTTTATGTTTCCGTTCACAAAAGGTCATGTGTGACCCTGCTTTTGAAATAAAATGGATTTAATCCTTTAAAATCTGATTAAATCTTTTTTTTTTTTTAATGATCCTAACCATGACCGCGGCCTCCTTCTCCAGGTACAAGGCCAGGACGGGGCCGCCGCGTGTCCCAGTGACCTGGTATAACAAGGACCGGGCGCCGACTTAAAGGTCAGGCCACCCTCGTCGCCCGCGCCAGGGCCAGAGGCCGAGCAGCGACAGCGATCACCGACACGGCCTTGTTCATCACCGGGAGACAAAAAGCCCCACAACTCTGAAGCTCCCGATGCGGCCAATCGTCACTACCGGAGCAAAGCACCTCGATCCAAATCCGAATTTTACTTTTCGCGTCGCTATTTTCAGAGGCCGGCCTGCCGGAGACCATCTTTTCACTGATCTCATGGGTGCAAAGTTTCTTTCTTTCTTTTTCTTTTTTGACAGAAAAAAAAAATCCCCCACCTCTCCTCCCTGATGTGAACTCCCAATAGCTTGAGATTAAAACTTTTCGGCTCATTTTCACCCGCGAGTCATCATCATCAACATTACTACTTCCCTCCTGCCCGCCCCACTTCCCCCTCCCGGACCCCCCAAAAAGTGATCAGCACCGAACCTTATTTCCGGGTTTGGGTTCCGGGTTCGCTGCCTCCGGGTCCTCCCGGAGTATTGGCTTGACGCCTCAATGAACTCGGCAGCATCCACCACCACCCCCGCACGCAGCACCGGAAGGGGCGGGCGGGGGAGAGGGGGGAAATCAAGATGTACGGCCGCTCCAGTGGCTCTGCTGGAGCGGCGGGGCGGAGCGCACTGGAGAGAGGGAGGGGGGAGGGGAGGGGGCCAGCACAGGGCGCGGCCGGGACAGCCCGCCACTCCAGCGCCGGCACACGGCCAGCGCCTGCCAGCGCCTGGGTAGGCCGGCCCGCACTGCACGTGTGCACGCACCGGGCCGTGGTTGCCTACCCAGCAAGAGGCCATCGCTGTGCGCCCAGACCGGCCGTGTGACGTAGTCTGTGAGCTAGCTACCCCAGCAGCAGCAGCAGCCACACGAGGTGTGAAGAGGGGAGGGGGAGGAAGGGGGCTCCCTAGAAGACAATTGGGATTAAAGGGGAGGGGGGAGGGGCGTGCTGAATAGGAAGTGACAGGAAAGGAGACGTGAGCGGAGGAATGGGGGGGGGGAAAGGGGGGACGGGAAGAAGCCAACGACCCAAGGGTGGTATTACCCAGCCGAGACAGAGGAGAGAAGGAGAGAGGGAGAGAGAGAGAGAGAGAGAGAGAGAGAGAGAGAGAGAGAGAGAGAGAGAGAGAGAGAGAGAGAGAGAGAGAGAGAGGGGGGGGGGCGCGGGGAGAGAGGGAGGAAGAGAGGTGATAGGAAAAGGAGTGAAGAGAACAGCAGGGAGGGGGCATACGATGGAAGGGGAACCTTCACATAATCACCAGAAAATTACACTCGGCCTAGTGAGGGCTATGGGAGGGTGGTGGTGAGGCACAGACACACGGGGTGGGCACGGGGTGGGCACGGGGTGGGCACGGGGTGGGCACGGGGTGGGCACGGCCCGGGCACGGCCTGGGCACGGCGCGGGGCGCTCGCCGAGGAGGCATAGTGTGCCCGGCACGATCAATAGCGGGGGCAGCCAGGACCCTACCGCCCGGCAGCCGCCGCCAGCCGCAGCCCCCGCCACCCTCCCTCCGCCCTCTCTCTCTCTGTCTCTCTCTGTCTCTCTCTCTGTCTCTGTCTCTGTCTCTCTCTCTCTCTCTCTCTGTCTGTCTGTCTCTCTCTCCCTCTCGGCACAGGCCGGAGCCGGAGCAGACCTTTGCCGCCACCAACACGGCGAGCCTCAGCACCGGCGGGCACTGCAGCGAGGTGGTAGCACTGACCCACTGAGCGGCGGGCAAGTCTGCGGGGGGAGAGAGAGAGAGAGAGAGAGAGAGAGAGAGAGAGGGGGGGAGAGAGAGTGAGAGTGAGAGAGAGAGAGAGAGAGAGAGAGAGAGAGAGAGAGAGAGAGAGAGAGAGAGAGAGAGAGAGAGAGAGAGAGAGGGAGAGAGAGGAGGGAGTGAGGGAGAGAGGGGGAGTGAGGGAGAGAGGGGGAGTGAGGGAGAGAGGGGGAGTGAGGGAGAGAGGGGGAGTGAGGGTGAGAGAGTGAGACGGAGAGCGCGTGACTGCGTGCACGGCGCACGGCATTAGCCCACCACGCCGGGGCGGCCCTAACTGAGGCCCCAACGATCCACAGGCAGAGACCCCCCGAAGACGATGCCTTCGACACGCATACTCCGTTTCATTTCCATCACACAGGTGCAGCGCGGAATAATTAATTAAGAAAAAGCCCCAGATGGGGCAGGTGGGAGGTGAGGAGGGAGGGAGGGAGGAAGGGAGGAGGGGTTGGGGCGGTGGCCGCGGCCGAGGAAGAGTTATCCAAACGACCCGCCCAACCACCGGCACCACACACATTAATTTGTATGTCACTGTGAACGTAAACACATTTATGCACAAATCACGTACAGAACTTATGTTCATTACGTCCCTTCAACATCACTGCGTACTCGGTACACAACAACACTTGTACGATTTTGAACGTATTTAGTGTGCAGCATACCGCAGTGTAACGCGAGTACAGAGGCCAGTGTAATTACCGTAATTACCGCGCGTGTCGTGTCCAGGGGTCACCGGGTCACCGGCTGCATACCTGCGGGGCACACAGAGAAGACGGCACATTCACTACCACGGCTAACAAGGTATACATTTTCAGCAGAAAATATACAGAAAACGAAACTGAAATTTTTCGACCACAACCTTAAGGCCAAACCCCATGAAAATTTTTCGGAACTACAAAATTTACGTTTTGCAGTTATTTTCTTGTAAATGAAAAATTTCTGCCGACATACATACGAGGAAGCGCGTGAAGCCGCGCGCCGGATGACAAAAAAGAGCGGTAAATTTAAAACGGCGGAGCGAGACAGAGAGCAGAGCCAGCGGGGTATCTCTTTCTCTCTCTTTTTTAAACGAGCACAGCTCACGTCACGTAATTTACAAACGGCCGCCAAACCCCACCGCGGCAGCGTGGCGCGCGGGGCGGGTTTCAGAGCCAAGGCGTGTTTGTGTTCGGCCGGCACCCCCAGTCAGCGCCGAGCCGGGGGCTGCGGGGGCTGCGGGGGCTGCGGGGGCCGCGGGGGCTGGAGGCTGGGCGCCGCCGCACCCCGCCGGCAGGACCGACCCGACGACCACCCCCCAGAGAGACAGAGAGAGAGGGAGAGAGCGAGAGAGAGCGCCGAGCCGACCGCCAGCGTTCCGCGGCACGACGGCGCCAGCCAGCCTCCTACCCCCACCGCGCCATAGTGCAGGGGCGCGGGGGAGAGAGGGAGCGAGCTGGGAGAGAGCTGGGAGAGAGAGAGAGAGAGAGGGAGAGAGGAAGAGTCAGCAAGGAGAGGAGAGTACAAATTATTTACGGACAATTGCAACAATTTAACAGGAAAATTCGATTTAAAAAAAAATAACGCTAGGAAATTTTTAGCAGAATTTTCCGACAATTTCTGACGACAGTGAAAGCAGGAAGAAAGAGCATAAGGAGAGAGAGATACGGATTAGAATCTTTTGGAGAGAGAGAGAGAGAGAGAGAGAGAGAGAGAGAGAGAGAGAGAGAGAGAGAGAGAGAGAGAGAGAGAGAGAGAGAGAGAGAGGGAAAGACGCTTATTAGATGAGCATCTGTGTCCGGACAGCGTCCCCCCTCCCCCCATGACGGCCTGACACAATCGGACTCATGCAATTTAATTCACCTGCGGGCGGGGCGGCCACCTGCCCCCTCAGCCCCTCCCCTCTCAGCCCCTCCCCCCGTAGGCCTGCAGGGCGCCCAGCCTGGCTGACGGCCCGTACCAAAATCGCATTTATCACACGACTGACACTCTGGGTGCGAAATATGGGCTCGGTTGTAGGGGGTGGGGAGGGGGGCACGCAGAACAGGGAGAACCCTCTGCTCTGGAACCCACCCCTCCGGCCAGCACCCCCTGCAGAGCGGCGGGTAGGCAGCACGCCCGGCACCCCCGCCACCGGGTTCAAGCACCGCCCCTCCCCGGACACGCCACAGACCGCGGGTTCAAACACCACCCGCGCGGCGCCCACACGCCACCAAACCACACCCGATCCACAGTCTCGCCTCACGGTCCGCTTCCCCCTGTCCGCTTCGCAGGGCGTGCGTCTAATTCACTCGTGTGGCGCGACGGGGGTTCGAGTCCGGGCGGCGGCAGCGAGCCGGGGGCAGGAGAGAGAGAGAGAGAGAGAGAGAGAGAGAGAGAGAGAGAGAGAGAGAGAGAGAGAGAGAGAGAGAGAGAGAGAGAGAGAGAGAGAGAGAGACAAGGCCAGTACGGTGGTTCGAATCGGTCCGCGGGCGCAGAGCGAAGGGAGGGAGGGTTCGGTTCGTCAAGGAGCACTGTGTGGCTGACCAGGAGTGCGCCCGGCTACTGAGAGCTGAACCCGCCCCGCCCCGCCCCGCCACGCCACGCCCCGCTGCGACCGACCGGCGGTCCGGCCTGCTCCGGTATCCGGCCGACAACCGGCACCGCCACCCTCAGCCCCTACCACACGGGGGCGGCACGGGGGCGGCACGGGGGCGGCACGGGGGCGGCACACATCGCACACACGGGGGCCTCCCTGACGGGGTGGTTCGTGCGCGGCCACTGCACCGCAGGGTTGCCGACCTGCGCGGCCGAGGGCAGCACCTTTTTTTTTTTTTTTTTTTTTACGCCACATTGAAGTGACTGTTTTCGGAACTTACTTGCCATGGCACTCTGCTTCGCGCTCCAGGGATTCAAAAACTCCAGGGATCACAAATAACTGAGGGGGGACCTTGTGTTATGTACGAACACGCTAGGAAGTTGATACGGTCGGGTCACCCCCGACTCGTATCGGAAGAGGTACCGTGACGCACACAGACATGGCAGAGACACGCGCCAGTCCAGGGGCGGGCTCCGGGTGGGGGGGGGGGGGGGGGGGGGGGGGGAGGGGGAAGGGGGGGGGAGCTCTCCCTACAAAGCCAGGCTGTTCATCTTGTGCCTCTCGCTGGGGCCGAGGCGGAGCGTCGGGACGGCAGCTGCAACAGCACTGCCTGAGAGCCGTGTGACACCAACAATTGTAATTTCCCACCAAATCCCCACCGAAACACGCGGAGGGGAGGGGTGGGAGAGAGGGAGACAGAGAGATAGCGAGAGAAAGAGAGAGAGAGAGAGAGAGAGAGAGAGAGAGAGAGAGAGAGAGAGAGAGAGAGAAAGAGAGAGAGAGAGAGAGAGAGAGAGAGAGAGAGAGAGAGAGAGAGAGAGAGAGAGAGAGAGAGAGAGAAGAGAGAGCGAGAGAGAGAGAGAGAGAGAGAGAGAGAGAGAGAGAGAGAGAGAGAGAGAGAGAGAGAGAGAGAGAGAGAGAGAGAGAGAGAGAGAGAGAGAGAGAGAGAGAGAGAGAGAGAGAGAGAGCAGAGAGAAGAGAGAGCAAGAGAAGAGAGAGCGAGAGAAGAGAGAGCGAGAGAGAGAGAGAGAGAGAGAGAGAGCGAGAGAGAGAGAGAGAGAAGAGAGAGCGAGAGAAGAGAGAGCGAGAGAGAGCGCGCGAGATCGAGGGAGAGAGCAAGAGAGATAGAGAGAGCGCGCGAGAGAGCGCGATATTGAGAGAGAGAGAGAGAGAGAGCGAGAGAGAGAGAGAGAGAGAGAGAGAGAGAGAGAGAGAGAGAGAGAGAGAGAGAGAGAGAGGGAGAGAGTATGGTCAACGAACAGTGAGAGAAGGAGGAAGAGAAGAGAACAATCCCGCTACGCTACCGCACGAAAATCTCGGCGCCAGCACGACATTACTTGAGCCCGCGCCGTATTTGCACGCCCGGTGGTTCAAATACCGAGAACGCCTGCCGGAGAACCGTTCCCGGCCCACGGGAGCAGCCGGGCCGACCCCTGCTGCACGCTGCACACCCATCACGCCATTAGGATCATCGGCGTGCCACTTTTACACAAAGCGGGCGCAGGCTGGGGGGACCAGGCCCAAAGCCGGCCACACTCCCTAACAAGACGCCGCAAACGCGCCGCCCAGTAACAAGAGTGCCTCGTTACAACAACAAAACCTCCCCCCTCCGCTGTCCGTTACCCCGTTGCGCCCCCAGCACTACTACAACCAAGTCTGTCTGTCCGCCTGCTTGCCCGTCCGTCCGCTCGCCCTCTGGACCACGACGTGCTGTGAATGCCGTCGTACGTGTTGTTGTGTTAGAGATGGTCACACACACACGGAGCAAGGCTCGTTTGGAGTTTGGAGGAGACATGTCGTGTGGGCACTGCGTGTCGGAGTGAGACAGCAACACCCACCCCCGTACTAGAGAATTAGCCAGACCATTCAAACGACCAAGACACCCCTGCCGTCTCTCTCTCTCTCTCTCTCTCTCTCTCTCTCTCTCTCTCTCTCTCTCCCCCGGTCTCTCTACTGCTACCTCTCCAAAGCGCGCCAGGTGTGGAGTCCAAAAGAGCCCCAGCAGCCCCATATTCATGATTACAAGAGACACAAATTGTGCACCCCTCCCTCCTCCTCATCCTGAGAGAGAGAGGGAGAGAGAGAGAGAGAGAGAGAGAGAGAGAGAGAGAGAGAGAGAGAGAGAGAGGGAGAGGGAGAGGGAGAGGGAGAGGGAGAGGGAGAGGGAGGGAGAGAGAGGGAGAGAGAGAGAGAGAGAGAGAGAGAGAGAGAGAGAGAGAGAGAGAGAGAGAGAGAGAGAGAGAGAGAGAGAGAGAGAGATAAAAGGACCTTAGCAGAGCGCACATACGGGCTTCACCCTCTCTCTCTCTCTCTCTCTCACTCCACCAACCACCCCTCTGTCTTTGCTGATCTCGGTACAGAACAAGTGGTCACGAACCGGCCGTATATCCGCTGAAACAGCACACCGCACCTCACCGCACCGCATTGGTCAGCGCGTTCACAAACCCACGTGACATTAAACACATTAGTCGGTCGGTCGGCGTGGCGGGGAGTCTAAATCTGTCGCCCTCCCCCCGCGGACTCCAAGGTTCGCAGGTTCGATCCCCCCTGCCCTACCAACATTTTCGAGCGGTGAACACAAGGCTCTGTCGTTTGGGAGATGTTTGACTCTGCGTCAGAGAGAGACGGACGTTATCGGTAGCCACGATCTGAGTGTGCGGGCAGGGAGAGGGAGAGAGACAGAGGGTGTGTGTGAGAGAGAGAGTACCGACTGACGTGGGGAGAGAGTTCTTGGACGTCCAACCAGCTGTCGGCGTAACATGTGTGCGCGGAGTAAGCAGCGGCATAGCGGGTGCGAAAAGGACAACGGCACGAGGGGCAGCAAGCAGCAGACAAGGACAGCAAGGAGGAAGCAAGGCGGATAAATATTAATAGTAATAATAATAAAAAAGGGGGAGACGGGCGCAGGACGTGGGGTGAGAGAGGGAGGAGAGAGAGAGAGAGAGAGAGAGAGAGAGAGAGAGAGAGAGAGAGAGAGAGAGAGAGAGAGAGAGAGAGAGAGAGAGAGAGAGCACGTTTCAAGACCGTCGGCCACACAAATCGTCATCACCACCAAGATATGAAGGCCTCGCAATATAGCGTCGCCGGACGGGCGTCTGCCTTGAGAGGGCGGCAGCGGTGGCGGCAGCGGTGGCGGCAGCGGTGGCGGCAGCGGTGGCGGCATCTCAAGAGCGCGCGAGAAAGAGCCGCCCTCTGTATGAATAAAACATATGCAAGTCCAGGGCGGGTGCAGCGGCCGTGGCACAACTGTCACCGGGGATTAGCGACTGCTCGGACAACTCTGATGACCCCCCCCCCCCCTCACTGACTCACTCCCATTCCCTCTCTCGCAAGCCTTTTCCAGCAAGTCTCTTTCTCTCTCTCTCTCTCTCTCTCTCTCTCTCTCTCTCTCTCTCTCTCTCTCTCTCTCTCTCTCTCTCTCTCTCTCTCTCTCTCTCCCCTTCTCCATCCTCCCCTCCCTCACCCCAGGGCAGAAAGCAGTCACGTAAGAGCGGGTTCAAATACCGCCACCGCGCAGGTTCAAATACCGACACCGCGGGTTCAAATACCGACACCGCGGGTTCAAATACCGACACCGCGGGTTCAAATACCGACATCGAGGGTGCAAACAACCGACACTGTCCGGGTTCGAATACCGACACCGCGGGTTCAAATGCCACCACCGCGGGTTCAAATCCACACCGCGGGTTCGAACACCGACACCGCGGGTTCAAATACCGACACCGCGGGTTTCGAACACCACGGCGCGTCCGGCAGGGGGAGAAGGAAAGGCACAGCGGGGAGGGTCGGCGCCACACCTCCCTTATCCAGGTGGCGCCCTCCGGCAGAGGGACCCCCCGCGGGGCGGAGGCACTTTACGTAATGAAGCCGATAGTCTCTCTCTCTCTCTCTCTCACACACACACACACACACAGGGGCGCTCACAAATTACGTCACAACCAGCAGAGGCGGTGGGGGCGCCGCGGCGAGACGCGGTCTTTCGACGAGATCAAAAAGCATTTCCCCTAGGCGCTCGAGCGCGGTGTACCGCCGCGGAATGACTTCTGCAGCCGTGTTCTGCAGGCTACGTCGTCCGGCCCGACACACCCGTCCCTCCGGCGGTCACGGGGCCCCGGCCTCGAGCGCCATGGAAACCGGAAGAAGACGCCGACGAGAACCGGAACCGGAAGGGACCGGCGAGGCGGCCGCGCGGTAACACGGTAATAATGGGGGGTGAGGGGGGCGGCGGGGCCCGAGCGGAAGTGAGCCAAGGCGGGCGGGGAAATTCGAATTTGCAGCGCGCCGCCGTCGTGAGCCGAACCGACGTCGGCGGCGTTTCTGCCCACAGCCACCACCACTACGGCACACACAGGAGGCGGCGTGTGTGTGTGTGTGTGTGTGTGTGTGTGTGTGTGTGTGTGTGTGTGTGTCAGAGCGGAGCCTGGGGGACACAACCACAGCCACCCCCGCGGCCTGACCACACGTGTCAAACCACAGCAGCGGCTGGACAAATACTGGAGCGGAGGGGGTTTTAGCGACGGAAAAAAAAAAAAGCAACCGTATCGACACTTTTGCGATAAAATAAATAAATACACACACAGCGCAAAATTAATAACAAACCAAGTACTGTGACAGAAATAATAACAAAAACACACACACCGCAGGCAGCACCTGTGAGGAGGAGGGCACACAGGCGGGCTGCGTGACAATTTACGGCGGGAATGTTATCGACACCGGGAGAGAGTGGAAAAAGAGAGAGTGATGTGCTGTGCGGTGAAGGCCTGCCTCTCTCTCCCCCCCCCCCCTCTCTCTCTCTCTCTCTACCGCATGCCTGCGGGAGTGCCGCCGCGGGGACGGGCTGAGAGGCCGCCCCCGGCCGCCCCCGGCCGCCCCCAGCAAACCCCCGGGCACCCCCGGGTGGCCCTCCTGCCCTCGGCCACCCCCGGCCGAGGGAGAGAGAGCAGGCGAGGGACGGACGGGGGTGCGGGAGAGAGACAGAGAGGGCCGCGGAAAGGCCACAGAGTAGCGACAAAAAAAAAAAAAAACAGGAGCCTAGCAGCAGGCGGCCCGCTGGCCGGACGACCCCCTTTACACGGTGAGAGAGAGAGAGAGAGAGAGAGAGAGAGAGAGAGAGAGAGAGAGAGAGAGAGAGAGAGAGAGAGAGAGAGAGAGAGAGAGAGAGAGAGAGAGAGAGAGAGAGACAGAGAGAGAGGGCAGGTGGAGCGAACCAGAGAGAGGGAGGGAGAGGGA
Source organism: Odontothrips loti (assembly GCA_038380765.1). Taxonomy (NCBI): domain Eukaryota; kingdom Metazoa; phylum Arthropoda; class Insecta; order Thysanoptera; family Thripidae; genus Odontothrips; species Odontothrips loti. The sequence goes on from CM076256.1 coordinate 9,948,180, forward strand.
GGGAGCCCCGGCAGCGCCCGGCTAAGCGCCCTGACGTCAACGCCAGCCCCCGCATCGGCTGTTAAGGCCGGGGACCGCGTTACAATCGGACCTACACCCGGTGTAAGGAGCTGTGATAACGGCTGGAGAAAGGCGCACGAATGGAGCAGACAGGGACCGGGAGGGACTTGGAGGAGGGCAGCGCTGGGACTTACGAGGACTTCCGACGTCGGCGGCGGCGGCGGCGACGGCCTGCTCTGGCAGCCAACAGCGGCGGGGTGCCGCGGCAGTCCGGGACGGAGTCCGGGCCATGACCTGGTCCTGGACCTGGTCCTGCCAGCCCAGCGGCTGAGAGTCGACTGCTGCAGAGCCAGCATCTCCGGCCAGCACCAGGGGTTGGAGGGCGGGGACCGGGGACCGGCGGGGCAGCAGGGCGCCTGCGCGCGCCGCCCCAGCCACGGCCCTCCCCCCACCGCATGCAAGCACCCTCCAACCTCCCCCGCAAAGCCATCAACGCCTCCACCCTCCGCCTCCCCCCTCCCTCCCTCATCCTCCACCCCCCCCCCCCCCCGGCCCGACCGTTCAGTTCCGCTCTTTCTGTCTCTCTCCCTCCTACCCACCCTTACCACTCCTCCTCCCCGCGAGGGTGCTGCTACGCTTTAGGTCCTGGCGGTCCGGTCTCTCTCTCTCTCTCCCTCTCACCCTCCCGCAACCCCAACCCACCGTGCACCCTCTATTTGTCTCTTTCTGTCGCCCCTCCCCCAGCTCGCTCGCTCGCTCTCTCTCTCTCTCTCTCTCTCTCTCTCTCTCTCTCTCTCTCTCTCTCTCTCTCTCTCTCTCTCTCTCTCTCTCTCTCTCTGCTGCTGCTACTGCTGCTTCGCGTGTCATCACAATACAGCCAATTGCTGCTTAGGCGCCGTGGATCCACCGAGCCGCTAGCAGAGGCCAGAGACAAGGCAGATGGGGCGATGGCTGTTCCGTCCATGAATTCATCTCAGGTGTGAACGCACAGGTATACTGCTCCAGCAGAGCCGCCCCTATCCCATTCCAGGACGATCCCCACCTGCTGGAGTCCCCGCTGGAGCACCGCGGAGCCGCCCGGACAGAGAAGGGGTCTGGAC
>CM076256.1:9954279-10001779 GCA_038380765.1 Odontothrips loti
TTGTAAAAAAAAAAAAAGTTGTTGTAAATTGACAAAAAATCTATTGCTAATTTTTTTGCAAGAACTGTCGTTTTTAAACAGTTAGGTTGTAGTTTTCATTTTCTCATCTAACGATTTCTTGTATACAAATCATTAAGTCGTCCTCAAGTGGCAAGAAAATGGTTTTGAAATGAATTTGTCTTTGGTACACAGCAGAAGTCATTTCAAATGAAAACAGTTACATTTGTTTCATGCTGACAAAGTTGTAGCAGAAAATGTCGTTTTTGAACGACTCTTTTTGACAGTGTCTCCGGGTACAAGGTCCGGTATGTGAGCGTGTTGTCGGTGCAGCGCGTTGGGTCCGATGACTCACGCGGACGCTGTCCAATCGGCAGAGCGCAGACCGATGCATGGGCGCCGGGCAGATCAACATCTGCTATACAGTCCGAGCAGCCTAACTTAACCAGCCGGTGCTGGGATCCCACTGCCGTGTCGCTGGCAGAACCACGACCTTAGACTCGTCCGACTGTACACAGTGACAGCAGCAAACAATAACGACAAAACTTCTGGCCCGCTTCTGTGTGAGCGGGGCGCCGTGTGACGGCGGCCGAACAAGTTTCCAAACGCGTCTCTCAAGAACATCATTACCGGAAGGCGGCGAATGAACCGTGCGTGCGAGGCAGACAGGACACAATAAGGGTCGTGGAGCGAGCGAGAGGGAAATTCTGCGGCAAAGTTTTTGGCAGCGCGCCGGGCGTCTTAGGCAAAACAATGTGTGCCTCGTGCGAGTCGAAGCAGTGAACAGGTGATTTTCGTTTTTCCCGAGGGAGCAAAAAGTGACGAGAGAATCAAGTGATTCATGTTATTAAAAGGGCGAGGCCACCCTTTCCAGACGACATCCTTATCCTTTTTCTACTTTTCTTTTCGTTCTTCTTGTCCTCTCCTCCGGCAGCGAAGCTTCAACTTTTAATTGTTGATTAATTCACAGCGCGTCCTTAGAGTGAGAGTGAGAGTGAGAGAGAGAGAGAGAGGGACTCCCCGAGCAACGACAACAGAACCCAACAGCTATGCCAAATGTCATACAGTTACGTGGTTTTTAGGTCGCAACCAAAAGAGATCAACAACAGCAACAATAGCAGCAGCGGCGACGGTAGCAGTAGCAGTTTGCAGGGTAGAGAGGGGGCAGAGCGGAGGCCTCCGAAATGGGCGGCGCCGGGCCAGGCGCTATCTCCGTCGCACTCATTCCAAATTCGCCAATCAGGAGAGGAGACAGACGACATTCCGCCCATGAGAGAGATGGAGAGGGAGGGAGGGGGGCGTACCACGTGCCACTAATGGCAATACAATAAAACGGCCTTCGAGAGGGGGAGGTAGAGGGTTGGGGAAGAGGGGGAGAGGGGGGGGGGGGGCGGAGGGAGAGAGAGATATGAAGAGAGAGAGGACACAAGAGAAAGAGAGATAGGAAAAGGAGGAGGGGGGGGTAGAAAAAAGGAAACCTGCACGGCAGAGCCGGGGAGATAGCTAGAAAAGCCTGCTGAAAAGTCAAACCTTTCCAGTCCGAGATGACAAGACAGGCCCATCAGTAGCTGGCAGCGCCGTGTTGGGCGGACGAGTCAACAGAAAGGGTTACTTTGTGTCACACAGACGACACAGGCGAGAAGCCCTGTATACTAAAAACGAGGCCAGCGAGAGAGAGACAGCGATACGCAATAAAATAGAGACCGTCCCAATTACGATGAATTGAAAAGCAGAGTGTAAAGGCAGACCAGAAAAACTTGACCCAATATGAGGATATTAATTTTTTTTTATAAAGAAAAAATGAGTGTATAAAATGTTCCATTCGATGAATTGCACCTGGTTTGTCCGGGCTGATATAAATCATATTCGATGTCGTCGCCCGAGTTTTAAAAAGGAAAAAAAATGGGGGTAGGGTTAAAAGACCTGCCCAAAAAGGAGCACAAAACTAAATTTGAATATAATTTTTGTTTGTTTGTTTGTTTTTTGACAAGTGACACGTGTGATGCACCGGCAAGCAGACATGTGCAGCGGCAGCGAATTTTTCGCGTCTCTTATCGCAAGCTGTCAGCACAACGTGTGGGCTGCGCTGACGGGGACCGTCGTGTAGCACGGGGCATAAAATATTGAGAGGACAAACTAAAATATTCTCGTCGTTATTTAGGAAACATCAATCATTACCACGAGTTTCTTTCCCACACTTATCCAGACTACAGAATCCAGACTGCCACCTCATCAAGAAGAAAACGTACAACCAAAATAATTTTTTTAAAAATAAAACCGGGCGAGCAAGAACCTGGATAACCTGCGATTTAAATTGCTGTTGGCAGGGTAAATTTCACAGACAGAGAGTTGGGCTCCGAGCCACGCCTTGGGCACACCGACACGCACGCAGGCACGCCGCAGTATCCAGTGCACTGCTGACAGGACAGTCGCAGCCATACAGGCCTGCCGCACTGTACAAACACGCACCAAGGTTCACGGAGCGAACTGTTTTGGACGCGCGTTTACAAGGGAAATCGGTTGACCAGCGGGGTGAAAAAGAACAGAAAAACTCATCCGGGATGGTTTTTTTTTTAGTTTTTTTTTTTTTAAAAAAAAGCTAAGCCGAGTTTTGTGCGCGTTTCCCGAGAGGACCCGGGTTTGAATACCGGCCCCCGCTCGCTGCATTTGCCCTAGAAATTGACGCAACCCCGAGCCCCGTGTGGTGTGTGTGGTCGTGTGTTGGCTGACGTGGGGCTCAACCGTAGACAGACGAGCGGCGGTGACAGCATGCTGTCCCTGTCGCACCTACAGAGATGCGTGGACGAGGCAGAGCGAGCGAGCGAGAGAGAGAGAGGGGGAGGGGCCGGGGGGGGGGGGGGGGGTCGCCACGCCCCACACCAGCGGCGAACGCTTCAAAATATCCCTCAAGGACAGACGCAATTGTGTAATACTCAACCACCCCGGCGCCACAACCCCACCTCGTTAAAAGGGACTGAAAAGAATCCCAGTAGCGAGAGGGATCTGTGAGGACCGGCAGGCTGGACTGAGGACATTTGTTAACTGATCGCACCCCGTGCTGAGCTGCACTGAGAAAAATCTTTGGCTCCTGGACCAAAGGGTAGTTTTGTGCGTTCCACCTGGACCCTACAACGTTTAATCCGTAGGTCTAAACTCTATAGACACGGGAGCAAAACTCTAGACACAGGCGTTAATCGTTTAGTGCCTGGCGCGAATCGTTTAGTGCGTTCCCAGACTTTCGGCCTGGGGACTAAACGTCCTGTGCCCAGAGACAAAAAATTTTCTCAGTGTGGCACCAACTGAGCCTCACTGTGTCACCATCATTCAATGGAAAATCATCACTTTTTCAGGAGCACTAATGGGCCTTCATACACCTACATATTGACATAACATTGTTGAATTTACAACCTGGGGCTACTGGACATCGTCGACAACCTCAAACACTGAGAATAGGACAGTCAAGGGAACAATCATCAATAAGTTGTTCCCGCGCTGTTCCCGAATCGAAGCAGCAGGTAAGTCTCCAATAAACGCCAGCCAGGCAGCTGAACCGACGCTGGGAATGCACCGACACAAGGACACCGGTCCATTCCTGGCAGTGCCGGGCCGGCAGTGAGGCTCTGCTCCGTTCCATATGTGTTCGCCCAGCATCTGTTCAGGCATGGCAGCGGCTGGCTGAGGCTGGCTGAGCCTGGCTGAGCCTGGCTGAGCCTGGCTGAGGTACCCGCCAGGACCTCACCCGCGGGTCCTGTACCTCTCTGAGATCATCCTTTCGAATTAAACACCTCACCAGGCGACCTCGCCTCGCTCCTAGCAAGACAGCCCCGCACCGTAAGCACTAACACACTCTCACATTTTGACACGGATAACTGACGAATATAACTTCGGTGCAGCGGCCGCGAGCGGGACAAAGATGGATGCGTCTTACTTTATCTGGAGTGCAACGGCTCGAAATGACAATGGGGAAAGTGTAATCATCGCGATTAGATGTCATGTCCAGGTACAGTAGGGTAAGCACAGGTGAATAATCACGCCGCTAGAGCAAAAATAAAAAAAAAAAGACTTCACATGCAGGTTTCCAAAAACGGCAACCTTCTCAAAAGTGGACAATTTATCCAAATCTTGCTAGATACTATTTTTTTAACCACTGTGATTTGTTTATGACGGGCGTACACACGTTCTATCGTACTGTGCGATGAGAAATGATAACCCCGTTCGAAAGGAAACACAAAAAATTCTAATTAAACCAATTATCAAAAATTAGAACCAAAAAAATCAACAAAAATAACAATTTATACCAAATTTAATTTAAATTTAGAATGGCGTGCACGCCGTTTCGTGAGCTGTACAGATTTTTCTGTTTCAAAACTTTTGAGACTGCCGCCGAGACGAGCACGCGACGCCTAAAACTCCAAGTTCTAGCCGAGTGTGTGTGTGTGTGTGTGTGTGTGTGTGTGTGTGTGTGTGTGTGTGTGCGAGTGTGCGTGTGCGGGTCCACAACGAGAACACAGTGTCCACTAAGAGGGCGCGACTCCGTGACGACGATCCTCGCGTGAAAAAAGAAAAGGACGAAAGGAGAAGAATAGCACAACAGAGTGCTGAGCGAGAGAAGAGGAAGGAAGAGAGAGAGAGAGGGAGGGGGGGGGGGAGGGGGGAGAGGGGGAAGAGAGAGGGGGAAGAGAGAGAGGGAAAGAGGGGCATGGGCGCCTCCAGACGCGTGCCAAGTAAAGTAAGTGGGCGCTGTGAGACGTAACAGGAAGGGGGCAGAGGGGATAGGGACACACACACACACACACACACACACACACACACACACACACATCGCCCGGCCGTGACCGACCGAGTGAGTGAGCGAGCGAGTGTGTTCAAGCAAAAATGGACCGCTGTTTTGCTTTTGCCTTTGGGACAGTACTAATACACTCTCCTCAAAAAAAAAAAAAAATCACTAAACACAGTCACGTTTCTATGATTGGCAAAGGGCGAGTGTGTGAGTAGTGGGGGGAGGAGGCAGTCTCAGAAAAGTAAAATTGAATCGACTAAGGAATGTCGCCTTGATCAAGATCCTGCGTAGATTTAACTAATTTGCGCAGTTGCGACTTTGTTTAATCGACACAGAACCCCGATCAAGGCGACATTCTTTGGTCGATTCATTTTTTTATTTTTTGTTGTTATTTTTTATTTTTAAGAATGCCAGCTGGTTTCGGAAATACATCATCATTTCGCACGCAGACACCCAGCATCGCGACGAGTTTGTGGGTCGCGGCTGCGTGAATTGGCCGCAATGATGCAGCCGACAACTGCATCCCTATTGAATGAATACAGGACAAGTGGGGCACGCGTTGGGCCGGACTGACAAGCGGCGAGAGAAACGGTCGAGTTTCCTTTTCGAATTCACGTTAGGAAGCAAAAAAATAAAAAAAATTAGGCACAATCATTGGGGGTCGAAATGGCAAGAACTGGAGATACCGCGACTTTCCTAGGCTAGGCTACATCTCTATGTGACCCTTGACCTCTCGACTTACCCTCTAACTCCTCCGCCAAACAACCCCACGCGTCTCCCATTTCCCCTGGTCCCTTCCGGTTTCCTGCTTCTAGCTTGGCACTATGCGAGCGCCATCCATCAATGCGATTTCACGCAGAGAGTGAGAGGGAGGGAGGGAGGGAGGGAGGGAGAGAGAGTTCCAAACTCTGGAATCCAACCAACTTTTTTTTTCCCCCGCCCCGCTTTACATTTTCAGTGAAGCAAAAAGGAAGAGACGATTTATGGCGATTTTTTGCCCTCGCAAGTTCCTCGTAGTACGCACGAGGGAGACATCTCAGTTAGCGGGGCTCATCCTAGTGTGCATCAGCTAACACAATTACACAACTTTTCCGGTGAGAAATTAACTGAAACGAAACGTACAGCTCCTAAGGCCCAGAGGGACAGGCAGACGAAAATTCAACAAGGGCATTAGTTTCGACGTTAGTTTCAACACGAGTTAAACACGAGGGGTGACATGACCGGACATAACTCCGTGTCGGAGTGTAACACAGCCAAAATTCAAAATGAAACTATTTCAAAAAATTGAACAAAATTTTACACCATTTCACCAAAAAATCACTGAAATTTGCCCCCACACCAAAAAAATCATTGCGGGGAAATTTTAAATACTTATCCGATTCAAATTCAGACACTAAAATTTTCCAATTTATTTTTCTCCTCGGTTCAAAAATATTCTTACAATTCCCAAAACCTTTCTTCTTCTTTTTTTTTTTTTTGCTCATGCGTATAACGGAGTACGACGTCTACAAGAGTGGTTGCGCGCGCGCTTGCTTCGCGTCTCGAGACCGACGTGCGCGACGTGGCGGGGCGGGGCGGGGAGCGGGTTGTTCAAACAGCGCCGGCCGGCGGTAGGCGAGAGGGCGGGCATACCGCCCATGTGTTAGAATCCAGGCCGGCCCGCCCCACCCCGCAAGGCAAGGGCCCGGCCCGCCTGCTGCAGCAGCAGCAGCAGCAGCAGCAGCAGCAGCACGGCCAGCACCGTGCACCGCGCCACACACCGGATGCACCTCGGCCTACTCGAACGCGCCGCGCGGGCAGAAAACCGAAAACCACGCAACTAGGCGGAAACGGCGGCGGCACAGCTGGCCGACGACGACCGCTGACGACGCCCCCCACACGGCACGGCCTGCATGGGCACCGCCGGCGCGCGGCCCACGTGCAGACGACGCAACGCCACGCCCCGCCACACCACACCACACCGCGAGCACTGTCATCCCTCTGCCGTCCACAGCAGGCACAGATTCGAGGAGATCCAGCACACACAAGACTGCGGTGTACAATCTTCTAAAAATTTAAAAATAAAAAAAAATAAGTTAATAAAAAAAAAATGATGTGAAAATGATGCACTTGGGTTCATTTTCGAACCTTTGAATGCAAATTTATTGATTTTATACAAAGAATTTTATGTTCATAAATATTTTAATCACTTTCATACTACAAGGTTTCACTCAGGCAGTCTGTAAAAACAGCAGTGCCCCACTTCCTAAAATTTTTAAATCTCTAACAGCAAATTTTGAAAAATTTAAATTGTCTAAAAAGAATTTCCTTTACTCCAAACAATGCTCAAATCAATTTCAACTCCTTAATTTTTTACCAGAGTCCCAAGGGAAAAGCAGCATGTCTCTCTGAGAAGCTCAGACATCAATTAGCAAAGCTAGCCTCACAACTTCTCAAAACCTATTTTAATCCCAGAAATTCAATCACAAATCCACATCAAAATCCGTGCAATTTCCTCTAACCCACCATCCACGCACCAGTGGTCGGTCAGAGGCCAGACACATCTCCTCTCCGTCTGCCCTGCCTGGCAGCATGCCAAAGGTAGCATAAATTATCAGCACAGTCCTACAGAGCTCGTCTGCCAAACCACCACTCAGAGACATACACCTGAGAAATTGCAGACAGAATAAATCAACACAACGGAGAGGAGGAGCTTTGAACATTCTGGTGACACTGACGGAACAGCTCTAAAAAGGCACGTCACACATACAACAGGCAAACATCCTAAATTTGCAGCAGCCACAGCCGCTTGTGACTCAGCCTACAACTCTGGTTTGGGTGACTCGCACATCTACCCAACAGCTCACTGCACTAGGAATCTGCAGTAAAACCATTCCACAACACCTGACAACAGCTCACTGAGATTCTCACAATACAAGAAGTATAAAAGACTACTTCAACTGAACAAGAGAACAGAATCGGGGTCCCCAGAATAAAAGCCTCAGATACACCTTGTAAACATACTTAAAATTAGGAAAATTCACTTGAAACTTTTAAAAGAAAAAGAAGCTAAGAGGTTCACCCAAGAAATAAAGATAAAGGGAAAGATATGGCATGTCATTAATTATTTTTGAACACTGTACTAAAACTATTACCATTTCCCAAACAAAAACAATAAAACTGACAGGTATTGTTTGTTTACATTCACTCACACAGACCAATGAAGCCGAAAATTTCCACTCAAAAGCCTGTCGGTGCGGAGCCTGTCAATAAATTCGCAGAGGCTAGGCCAGGATTCTGCAGGACAAGCAGTGGTGCTATATTTAAAACACTACAAGGACATCTCCCATCATAACCTACAACCGCAGAAAACGAGCAGACAGGCGCCCTTTTTCTGAACCAAACTCACTTTTACCTCTCACTGGCCCATCTTTACCACGCAGGCCGCACAGCCGACCGTTCAGAAACCCCGAAAACGCCGTACGGTGGACAAAGGGAGTAAAATCGATACCAGACGGGCGGACCATAACCTCACAGATGGCTTGCTGTCCATCGATCGCCAGCAGAACTGAAGCGCTGGCCTCCTCACGAGAGGTATTCCCACCTGGCTGCGGCCTACACCAGCCCACCACGCCCACCCTCAAGCAGATTCAACGACAAATTCAGTTCCAAACCTTGTATTTCGGGCGCACGGCGAGTCCTGCGATACCCGTTGTTTATTCAACTGTCAACACGTCCGGGAAAAGCGATGCATTTTCGCCTCCGCCCACTTGAGGGAGGGGGCAGCCCGTTCAAAACTCGGTTCGGAGCACGACGTACCGGGTTGCAGTCATTCCCGGGGGCGGGGCCGGAACAGGGCGCGAATTTCGTCGCGGGGAAATTCGGGTGCGCGGGACGGATAGGGCATCTACTGCTCGCGGCGGCGGCGGCACACAGGCACAGGGACAGGGGCAGGAGACTCGGCAGCGGCAGCGGCAGCGGGAGCGGCACATACAGCCATGGCCGCCTCCACTCCGCGGGACGGGACGGGACGGATCGGGCGGGTGGGGAACACATCTGCGAGGCAGGCCAGCCGCAGCCCGGCCCGGCCCGGCCCGGCCAAAGGCGTCGCGGCGCTGCCTGGCGCGCGTCCGTTCAAACCCAAACCCGGACCCGACGTGTCCACGGCGTGTCAAAGGCCACAAACCTCTCACCTGGTTTTGGTTTCCTCGACGGGACGGGGTGGAGTCCGCGCTCAATGGATGGGTTGGAACGCCGACATTAGAGACTTGGCCAAAACGCACACACCCAACTCAAAAATTCTCCGCCTCGTCGTCGTCTGGTGTGCGGCGGCGGCGGTGGCGGCGGCGGTGGCAGCAGCCGTCGGAGCGGCGTCGGGCTCGGGCCGGGCGGGCTCGGGTCGGGACGGCCGACGGCGGCCGCGGCGGCGAGAGTGCGGGGAGCCGCCCCCCGCCGCCGCCCCTGCCCCCGCGCCCTGCCGCCTACAGCGGTGACGTCACAGCCGCGGGGGGTGTGAGGGGAAGGGTGTGCCTGCCGGTCGCGGTCTCGGGCCGCCCAACACCCTGGTGGCAGGCGAACCACACCCGCGCGGGGACGCCGACGTGAAGGCAGGGGATGCTGCAGGGGAGGAGGGGGCGGTCACGCACCTCGGCGACGACAGAGCGCCTTCACCGCCCCAGGACCCGCGGCTCCCGGTCGGTCGGCGGCGCCGCCGTCGAGGGCAGGACGACGGCTGGTGCCCCAGAAATTGCCGGAATAATTCGGAATTTCGGGGTACGATTTTTCGACAAATTTCCAAGACACGAGGAACCCTAGGCCTCAGCGTGAGAGGCGGCCCCGGAAACCTTTCGTCCCGTCTCCGTCTCCGCTCTGCTCTCAATGATAAAGCAGCTCGCTAACGAGGGCGAGAGAGACGGCGCTTGAGATTTATTTTCGGGGGCGTCACAATATCACATGGGGGATGTGGGTCCAGGAGGACACCGATGATGGCTCTGCGCAGGAGCGTCACAGAGGCTGTGCCACCATGTGTGTGTGTGTGTGTGTGTGTGTGTGTGTGTGTGTTGACTGGTTGGCGAGAGGTGTCCTTATTTGGAGTACGAGGGATACCAAGGCAAGGCCCGCGCCGCGTTCCAACTTCCAGGCCGGCTGCGACGCGGAGCGTCGGAGCCGAGAGTGCGACAACCTGGCATCACCACCACCACCACCACCACCACTACTACTGCCACCACCACTCTACCAACAACAACATCAACAACAGCATGGTAGCCGAGCCGCGTTCCGATGTGTGCCAATAGTGTCCCACGCTGGAATGGCCGGGGACCGGCGCCGGACGTGCTCTGGCCCACGTGTCACGTGGCCTGGACTCGCTTCCTGATTGGTGCAGTTTTCACGGCGTGGCCCCTGATTGGCCGACACGGCAGTCAGATCACAGAAGCGCGCGATCACTTGAATCTGAGCCCGCGGGGCAGTGCTTGGGAACAATGAATGGAAATGGACTTCCCCCTGCCGAAGCTTCGCCATACCCGCTCCCGCATAACCGCTGTGGCGCGCGGCGGGCGGCGGGCACCGTATGGCGGACACCTCACACCGCGTGTAGGCGAGGCGGACTGTATGATCAGCCTCACGGCACTCGTCGGCTCTACCGCCATTCCTGACCCACGGATTTCTCATAATCGGATCACTCATCCTCATTGGCGCGTGTCGGCCACGCACGGCCCGCCTCCGCCCCCTGCCGTGACGTCCACAGTCGGGTCCCGCTACTCTCGGCCGCCAGCGCCGGCCCCGTCCCCGCGGCGCCTGGCCCAGCTTTAAGCCGATTGACGTTAGAGGCCAAAGGGTCGGGTCGGGGTGGGGCCGCGACTTGTAACACGGTTTACCAGTTGTTCTGACAGATTGGAGGCGACGGCGACGAGCGAGCGAGCGAGACAGAGCGAGCGGAGCGAGGGAGACGAGACGATACGATACGTGGCCGAGACTTTTGGAGGGCGTGCGGGAGAGACGGGGAAGGAAGGGCTCGCGGGTGCGAGGCGAGCGGAAGAAAGGGAAAACATGAAAGAGAGAAAGAGTGAGAGAGAGAGAGAGAGAGAGAGAGAGAGAGAGAGAGAGAGAGAGAGAGAGAGAGAGAGAGAGAGAGGATATTTTTACCCAGGTGCAGAGGCTTGGGCTCGGCACAGCAACACAGCCGGCTTCGGCCGGGGTTCTCCCACGCACAGCCCAGAGCCACACGGCGGAGGCTGCGTCTGAAACTGCCGCCGGCGCCATCCTGCTCGCTCTCACAAAAAAATACACGGCTAAAAATCTGAAAAATTGAAATAAAAACTATAGTAAAAATCTGAAATATAAAAAAAATTGTGAAAGGTTCAAATTTAGATTTTTAAAGCATGGAAACGCTCGCATCACGAGTGTGTACGAATCTATACTACCCGGTCCGTTTACACTCCAGCGGCCGTGGAGACACACAGTAGAACACACCCGGTCTGTAAAGCACCGTGTGTATCGTGGGACACACGCGCACTGGAACCGCAGTGCCGAGCCCCCGAGTCCTCACAGAGCCCCTTAGTCGGTGACGGCCTTGGTGACGGCCTCTCTTATGCGCGGGAGGCGGCAGCAGGGTCCTGGGCGCTTCGGCCCTTTGGGACTATCGGGGCGGAGACAGGGGGCACTGAGTTTCCGGAAATGGGGCTCCTACATCAGTCCACGCCCCGCTGGGAGTCTCGGTGCCGCCCCCCCCCCCCCGCCCCTCTCTCCGCCACGCCCCGCTTGCGCGCCCTTACAGCAGGTTTATTTCAGGCGTTTCAGGCGTAAACAGTGCGAGAGCTTTGCGCTGCCCGGTCCCGGGTTCAAACACACGCAACTCGAGTAGGCGCGCGCAGACCGCTTTTCGCGCGCGCCGCTCAACGCGAGGACCAAGAAAAATAAAAACATAAATGAAAAATTCATATGCGCCGAGGATAAACGGCAGCCGGCCCCGTAAAACCCTGCAGAAGAACCGAAGTCGTTGGGAGAGGAGCTACAAATTGAGGCACACCTACACTCTACGTCTACACTACACGCGGCCACGTGGACACGCCGCTCTGGCCACCGGCCGGCCAAGAAAATTAGAAACAACCCATCATTCATCTCATTCGTCCTGTGAAGTGAAATAAAATACTACCCGGTGTGTCCGTCCGGGCACGGGCAGGAAGTGTGGAGGTGTGTCGTGGCCGCGAACATACTCCGCGCCTCGGAGCCCCCGGCGCCGCCGCGCCGGTAACGCCCATACCTAGAGTCTCCACCGACAGGAGTATACTCCGTCAGCGTCAAACTGCCGCACCGGCGCCCGCCGCGACAATGCCACGTGCGTCTCTCTCTCTCTCTCCCTCTCACTCTCACTCACTGCGTCGACACCGTCGTGTCCGTCTGCTAATGTCGTGTCTCTGTCGACACTGTTCTCTGTGCGAGAACCACCACCGCAACCGCACCGCCGCGCTCGGAAGTTTCTGGGCGTGTTTTCTGACATTTCTTGGCTAGCGAAGAAAATAGACTCGTCTCACGGAGGGAGGGGGCGGGGGCGGGGGCGGAGAGAGAGAGAGAGAGAGAGAGAGAGAGAGAGAGAGAGAGAGAGAGAGAGAGAGAGAGAGAGAGAGAGAGAGAGAGAGAGAGACAGACAGAGAGACAGAGACAGACAGAGACAGACAGAGGGAGAGAGAAGGAGAGGAGTCCCGAACTGTGCGAGTGAGACAGGAGAGGCGGTGGACACCGCGCCGGCGGCAGTGGCACCAGCCGCCTGGCGCCCGCCGTCCGCACGATAGGCAGCCCGCCGTGCTCCGGTGTCTGACGGCCCGGGGGCTCGCCGCCCACCCGGCGTCGAGGCCTCCGCGCCACCGCCACCGCGCCACCCGAAGTCCCCCAGAGACTCCGCCAGCGCCTCAAAGTCCCCCCAGGAGAAGGCCCTGCCGGGGCTCACAGCCTCGGACTCTTGTCAGAGTGTTCAGACAGGAGCATGGTGACTCAGCGTTTGCTTCGCCGGCCGGGTCGGCGGGGACATCGTTCCTAAAGGCGAAAAGGAAAGTGGAGGGGGCGGGGACGGGGGCGGGGAGATAAAATGGCAGCCGCAAAGTTCATGGCCCGCGTGTAGAGAGGGGAGCACTGTCGTGAATGATTTTAGGAGGGGGTGCGTGTGGAATTGTGGCCCTCACAGCCTCAGCATTGAACTTTTTGGAAGAATGAGATAAAAGCCAGTAAGCAAAATCCAGCCATCGGCACTGTGACGAACGCTGTATAAACTAACACCCTTGCCGCAGTGCCGTGTCATCTCAGCTGAGTGCCCCAAAACACCCGCCCGGGACTGGAGCAACTGGAGCGATATATACTTATGTGTCCGCCGAATAGTCAGGAGTCGCAAAAGCAGCGGCCAAACGCGCTCCCCCGGCCGTGGCCCGGCCATGGCCATTGACTCTCTGGCAACTACTCTTCCAAAGTCCTGACTTGGTTGGGGAGGATGAGGATAGGGGCGAGATGCTGGATGGCCGCGGATTTTAATGACACGACATCTGATATAGCGGAGTTTGCCGCTGCTCTTGCGTCTGGAATGGGGGAGGGGAGGGGGAGGAGGGGAAGGGGGGGGGGGAGGGAGGATTGCGGGGTGCTAAGATGTTCTCCGCTGTGCTGTTCCGCACCGAAACAAGCAGTTAATGAGGCGACTCGGACTTGTCAGCGACGCTGCGCGGGCGGCGTGATGTATGTATACATGTACATATATATAATAAATATATATATAATAAATATATATATAAAATGCATATGCGGCGCTCCTGTCGCGACACTGCCGGCCCTGGCCCTAGACACTTATTCCCTCATTTTTCGCTGCTGTCCCTCAATATGAAAAATCTGGATGCTCATACGGGCCTCCGCTCCAGATCCACTCACTCAAATAGCCGTTGAAGTTTCTCATACCAGCTCCTCGCGACTGCGTTTCCCCTGCCTATGGGACTGATTTTGTTGTTGTGCGACATCCGTTCCAGGAGGTTGACACACTGGAAATCTCAGTAGTTCCGCGCCGTGCACTGCAATGCCGATAGCGTTCACGACGTCATTCGTAGACGGGCCAGCGGCGATGGATGACTCTGCTCTGCTAATAGTCCCGGCGGGACACTAGAGGCAGATCGGGTGACCCGCCCGCAGCGGCGGCAGCGGCGGCAGGGTGTGCCAATAGCGATGTAACGACGGCACGGGGGTCTTGTTGTCCATCGGAGTGCTGCCGCTCGGCCATCTGACCGCCACCGCCGCCGCTACCGCCGCCGCTACCGCCGCCGCTGCGCGCATCTCGCAGACACTAAAAACATTTTATTATTGCAGCGTGCTGCATGGCAGCGGCGTAGTGACCGGGGCGCGGCCGGAGGGGGGGGGGGGTAGTTTGGCCGCCGTCTGCCTCGGTCTGATCCGGGGGCTGAGCCGTGCCGCTAACGTCCCGGACGACCATGAGAGTAAGGCGGGTCTTGCTCGGGAGCGGACAGCGAACAACTACTGTCTCTGTCTGTCTCGGCGGCTGGCTGGGGGTGCCAAGGGCTGTGTGCAGCTCTGTGTATGGTTCTGCTCCACTGAACGTGACGTCCCACACCACCACCCCCTCGCCGTCTCTTTTCTACCCCCTCCCCTCCTCTTCCCGCCTTTTCGCAGCTTCCACGATTTCTGTCGGTCCCCGCTGCCAATCTGCGGATTCCCCCCCCCCCCTCCCTTTTTACCGTGAGAAAGAAAAAAAAAACAAAAAAAAACACCTGTACAGACTAGATTTCTTGATTTCGACTTTTTTCCCACAGACTCTCAAAGCATGCCATGTCGCACCTCATATCATTAATGAGCCACACATCGAGGTCTCTCTCTTCCGCTCGCCACTTCCAACCAATATATATGTTACATTAGATGGGCTCGTTCGGGGGAGGATTTGGGGGGAGGGGGCAGGGAAGGTTCTGGAAAAATATTTTCATTGCGATACGAGCGGACGTGCTCCCGGGAGCCCTGCGCCACTACTAGCTCCTAATGCGTTCGGCCTGGCTCCTCCCCCCCCCCCTCTCTCTCTCTCTCTCTCCCCGCGTATAAAAACTTTTCAATCCCTCGAATAGCCAGCCGCGTCGTCGTGTTCACAAACGTAAATATCCCGCTCCTTTCACCCCGTTAAAAGCAGACAGGACGCCCTTTCACCCCCTCGACCCCACAAACTACCCCTCCGCGCTGCCACTGCCGCTTGCTGCGTCTCTCTCGGACAAGCCGATGTATCCATCTCCCCTCCTCCTCGCTCCGTCCCGCAAGGGCAATCCCCCCCTTCATTCGTTCATTCATTCATTCTTTCATTCATAGGGGTCTGGCTGCCATAAATCATACTCGACTTTCCCTCGGTCTTGCCACCCCGCGCCATACCTCGGGTTCGAATCCCGCCACAGTTACGGCGTTTTTCGAACGTTCCGCTGCGGCGAGGCCAGTAAGTGATGACACTCGCTGACGACACTCGCAGATGAAGTGGCCTTGCTCTAAGCGATCCTGCATAATTACATAACGACCCGTTCACGGAGCGCATCTATCGGTGTTACACAAACTTTTTTCTTTTTTCAATTTTTTACTTTTCTTCCGTTTTTCCTTTTTTCCCTTGTTTCATTTTTCGCCCTTTTCCTTTTTTCCTGTTTTTCTCGGTGTTACACTTTTTCTTTTTTCATTTTTTTCCTTAGCCCCCTTTTTCCTTTTCTCCCTTTTTTCCTTTTCTCTCTTTTTTTTCCTTTTCTTTTTTTCCTTTTCTCCCCTTTTTTTCCTTTTCCCTTTTTTCCTTTTCCCTTTTTTTTTCCTTTTCCCCTGTTTCATTTCCCCCCTTTTTCCCTTTTTTTTTCTTTCCTCCAGCGATGTCGGTACGTAGTTTACTGCCGAACAGTCTCTCTCCGATGGTACCGCCGTCACGAACATGAACTGCCTCGGTCCGTGCCGATATCGCAGCGGAGACGCAGGAATCACGCATCGGCGATTTCTCATAGACGTTCGCTCGGCGCGTCGCGCCAATATAGCGCGGCGCTGCCGTCTCTCTCGCACTCGCTTGCCTAGGACGCAGTGCATGCAGCAAGAGATATTCGCTGCTGGAGGCCCAGTTTCCGCGTGCGCCGAAACACTTGCAAACTGTGTTCATTGAAGCCTGGCGGCCGTGGCGTGGCGTGCCGCTGGTGATTTATGTCTATTCGCATCAAGTCAAACATTTTCTTGCCCCCGGGCCGCCGCCTCTTTCCGCCCGCGCGGCACGATGAATTTTTCATCCGTTGCGTATTTGTTACAAGCGAGTGGGGACCGCCGTCATCGCCTTCCTGGGCACACAGCAAAGAGGACACGCCTCTTTCCCTTTCTACGCGGCCTCCGACAAAAATCGGATGTAAGACACCCGGATGTTAGCAACTAAACACTAAATTGGTTCAATTTTTCGTGTGAATTATTCGTAGTTTTTGAGATTTCGATATTTTGATATTTGTTGCATTAATCATCCTTTTTTTCGAGGTAGTTTTCTGATTTTTGGATTAAGGATTTTTTTTTAATGCACTTTCAGGAACTTCGTTACGAAAACCAGAGTCTTATTCGAAGGGCTGGAAACAGGGACGCTGTCACCTGCCAGTCGAAGTCACAACGCGCGCGGGTTTAAATACCAACCAAATTTTCACATTTTAATTGCACGGGAGGGGGGAAGACGGGGGACGTAACTACTGCTTTTCGAAATGACTGCTTCTGCTTCTGCTGCTGCTTCTGCTGCTGCTGCTGCCGCTGCTGCTGTTGCTGCTGCTGCTCGCCCAGCCAACGCCAACGCATCTTGTGCCATAAGAGATATCTGATATGCAAACATTTTACACAAGTGTGCCCAAGCCCATCCCGTCCCGGCTTCCCCTCCTTGTCGGACCGACTCTCGACTCATCTATCGGCCGCATCGCTTTTTCTCTCTCCTTCCCCCTCTTTCTCTCTGTCTTCTCTGTGACATCACCCTCAACCTCTCTCGCTCGCACTCGCACCCTCGCGCGCACAGCAATCAAAACACACGAGGCCACAACGACAGGCGTGCTCATTGGGGACCAAACTATTATCAAGATCCACCCTCCCCCTCCCCGCCCCTCACACTCGTACACACACACACACACACACACGCGCGCGCGCGCGCGCGCGTTCAAACGATTCGCTTAAAAAGTATGAGTGTGCTTCTCTTGGCCACACTGGAAACACAAATTGTCCTGCCGGACGAATTCGTTAGAGAGAGAGAGAGAGAGGGAGAGAGGGAGAGAGAGAGAGAGAGGGGAGAGTGAGAGACCGGGGGCGACAATTATTTTCTCGTCCCTTTGTACCTTTCATTTTTCCCTCGCTTTTTAAAAGAGGGCGATGATTTATGCGCGCGAAACGGCTGAGAAAACAATCAGAGGAAAAGCACTCTGTGTACTACTAGTGTCAGCTCCACCATTTAAATTTGCCCCCCCCCATAATTTTTTTTATCAAACACCTTTTTTCATAAATATTTACAAAATCAACAGAGAGGAAAAGGCAACAAGGGCATACACACACGGATAACACACGGCTCCTTACTCTGAGCGTACATTTGGAAGTGAGAAAAAAAAATTGCAGATACAGATAGTTTTGCAAGGTTGGTAGCATCAACGGCCGGCGAGCTGCTTAAAGTCCCCTCACAGAAGTACCGAGATTAGGAATGTTTTCACGTCCATGTTGTTAGTTTTGGCGCGTGCAGCAAAACTAAAGAGTGACGCAAAAAAAAAAAAATGAAGAAGAAAAAAAAACACGACGGGGGTAGAGGGGAGGATATCGGGTTTCTGATTTCCCTTTTTCGCGGTGGTTACACACAATCGGCTGCCTGCACACACACGCACACACACACAATCGCACAGATTGTCCTCCAGGGGCCGCCCCAAAGAGGCCTCGCGGGGAGTAATCCACACAAACTGCGGTCATACCCGGCCCAGCGGCCCCTGGGGTCCCCTGCAGAACGAACCGCGTGACGTCACAACTGGAGGCGCCGCAAATAGAATGTGGTGGGCCTCGCGGAGGAAGCAGTGCTGGGATATTTCGTGGTCCAGCCAGACACGCTTTCGCGTCATTTCTAGTCCGTGTAGAAGCTGCCACAACTTGGTCGGGTATTTCAAGTACTTAAAGGGAGCTTTTTTGCGGCTGGACCTGCCATGGTCTGGCGGCTGCAGCGGCAGCAGCGGCAGTGTAATCGGGCCGAGACGACGGGCCCCACGGTGGCGGGCACGGCCTCGCCCTGGAGCGTCTCCCTGGAGTTCTCCAGCACCGCCATTCCAGCGAGGCCCGGCGCGCTTTTGGTTGACTCGTGAGATGAATGTTTACCGTGGCGCCGCTCCGGCGGGGGGGGGGGGGCTCACCGGGTGTCTGGACAGGGGGGCGCCCCCGCGGCGGGGAGAGTTCGCCCCCCCCCCCCTCCTGCCCCCCGGGCCCCTCGTCCCCACCTTGGCGGAGCCCCCGTCTACGAGTACGGCGTGCTGTGATAACCGGTACGGGACTAGTACTATCTGACAGTACTCTGACAAGTACTCTGACAGTACTCTGGCAGTACTCCGACAGTACTCTGACAATACCCTGCAGTACCCTGCAATACTCTGACCAGCTTCTGACATTATTCTCCCTGACTTACAGTCCTCCTATTAGATGCTCTGACCGATCTCTGTCAGTCCTCTCTGACCTCAGCACTCTGACAGCACTCTGACAGCACTCTGATAGAACTCATCTGCCTCCCTTCCGTCTCTGACTCCAGCTCCGGATGTTGTCCTTTGTCTCTTCGGCCTATCGCTCATACAGATGCATCACGGTCCATCGGCCGGTCAGACCACTTCCGTGTGATATCACTGTACAACTTCCCCTATATCCGCGGGGGGGGGGCGACAAAGAGAGAGAGACACACACACACACACACACAGAGAGAGAGAGAGTGAGAGAGAGAGAGAGAGAGAGAGCGCAGAGATGATTGAGATAATCCACTCGGGTTACCGACGAGCATGTCGCCTCGCTAGGCGAACGCAATGCTTGACAGCTGGCGGGCATTTACCAAATTGCCTCAGAGAACCCGATTGCGCTACCTCACGTCGTGATGGAGAGAGAGAGGGAGAGAGAGAGAGAGAGGGTGAGAGAGGGAGAGAGAGAGAGAGACGTCCTGGCAGGGCAGGCAACCGCAGTGCGGCAGTGAGGGTTGTCACCCCCGCTAAATGGAATGGCTACCCACCCAGTAACACCAGAGTAACACGGGGGCGTGGTGACAGCTTCGGCACACGGCTCTGCTGGGGGGCCAGGACAGCGGAGCGGGATACTGCCCTGTCGAATAAGCTTCTGTAGCGCCAATTCCTCTTCCCTGTATCCATCTATCCATCTATCTATCTGTCGGCTTAACCAGTGCCATTCATCTGGATAGGATACAGAGATGAAGACATGTGTACACGTCGAGCCTTTGGTGCAGAGGACACATGCGTCACTCTCAGGAAAATTAAGTAAGAAAATCGAGGTAACTAAAATTCTTAGCCGCGCTTTGACCCAAAGTCAGAGAAAGTTCTGCTCCAAAAATTAAGTCGGAAGATCGGACAGTCGGAAAGTCGTCTGGATGTTCTTACTCGATTTGGCTTCATTTTCCAACAGTGTACGGCCGCAGATATCTGGCCCCGCTTCGGCGTTGTGTTTTTTGTTGTTTTTTTTCCCTGGAAAGTAAACTGCGGCTCCGGTAGTATTCGATCCCGGGCCCCGCAGGCCCGCGACGCGGAGTGTCGGCGCTAAGTGCTGGACGGGAGCCAACGCCAACCGGCAGCACGTCGGGAGGAGAGCGAATCACGCCAGGGCCGGAGGTGCAGGCAGGGGAGGGTGCGGGAGGAGAACCAGTTCAAAATGGCGCCACCTAGTCATTACCCAATGTGCACTCCAACCAACTGCAGGAAGAGCTCTTTTGGCGGCGGGCCGGGGGCGGCCACCAACAGCCGACAGGAGAGCCGTCGTGGTGCCGCAGCCCTGTCTGCGCATCCTCCGGGCCCACCCGCCCCCGCCCCGCCCCCGCCCCGCCCCCCTCTACCCCACCAGCGTCCTTAGAGCACGAAAGTTATTTTACTATTCGGTTACATGGTTCCTTCCTAAACTTTCAATCATCTTTAAAAAAAAAACGAAACCAATTTTTTTTTTTTCAAAAGTTGTGGCATCTCCCTTCTTTATTTTTTGAGATTTTTAAAGGGCGCTATTGAGAGGGTGCACCGTGGGGCGGTCCTACTTGAAGGGGGGGGGGGGGCTTCTGGGGGTGGCCCTACTTGGGGGCGGCTCCCGGGGGTGGCTCCTAGGGGTGGCCCTACTTGGGGGCGGCTCCTGGGGGCGGCTCGTAGGGGTGGCCCTACTTGGGGGCGGCTCCTGGGGGCGGCTCCTAGGGGTGGCCCTACTTGGGGGCGGCTCCCGGGGGCGGCGCGCCGCTATTGACTGTATTATTGCAGGGCCCCGATAAGAGGAAATGGCGCTCGCGGAAACGCGTTTCTGAAGGGAATCGCCAGCCGGAATTAGACAAAGTGCGCCACGACACGAGCGGGGCGGAGTGAGGGGCGGCGGGGGCGGCGGGGGCGGCGGGGGCCACACAACAGGATCAGCAATATTTCTTCGCTGCGCGGGGCCCGTGGACGCCGCGACACGGCCGTCTTCTTTTCCGATCTCCGCCCCTATCTCTCTCTCTCTCTCTCTCTCTCTCTCTCTCTCTCTCTCTCTCTCTCTCTCTCTCTCTCTCTCTCTCTCTCTCTCTCTCTCTCTCTCTCTCTCTCTCTCTCTCTCTTTCTCTCTCTCAGTGTTTCTCTCCCTCTTTGCCGCTTCTCTCCCCTCTGGTGGGTAAAGGAGTTGTATCGCAGATGAGTAACACGCATGTCACACACGCGCCCCACACACACACACACACACACACACACACACACACACACACACACACACGCCCCTGGCCGCCTCTGGCTGCGGGACCCCAACAGCACATAGCGGCCAGGGGTTCATCCCCCACACGGTCCCCCGCTGAGGGCCGCACAGAAAGCAGTTATGTATTCCGATGCTCCGTCTGCGACGATGATGTACGTCGTAAAAGGAACGAAAAAAAGGACTGCGGAATCAGTAAATGGGAAGGAAGATGCGATTTATCTTCCGCATTTTTTTTTTTTTCGGTTTCGTAGTTCAGAAATTTATTCTTTTGCTGTTTGAAAACTGTGCGGTTGGAAACAAGCATGGGTGGGGCGGTGACCTCTACGCCAGCGTTGTCATCAAGTTTTCGAACTGTTGGCGCGTGTCTTCCTGTGTCTGTCTGCCTGTCTGTCCGACCGGCGCCGACGCGGAGGCGAAAAATTGTCCCTCTCACGTCCATCGCTCCATCACTCTCACTCTTTCCTTTTTGTTTTGAAAGTATCTATAGTAATTTGACATTTTTTTGCCCTTATTTGGCTCCGATGCTGTAAAAACGCAAAGGGGTCAGTCCTCTGGTGCGATAGCGGGGGAGAAAAGAGGGTGTGGGGGGGGGGGTGCAGCGAGAGAGACAGACAGACAGAGAGAGATACGGGTATCCTCCTGCGTCGTGCCCCCCTCCCCCTCCCCCCCCTAAAACCTCGTCGACGGCGAACAAACAGGGCGGCGATAAAGCCAAGACAAATAGAACCCCATAACTGGGAACAGTTCCAAAAAAGGCTGTGCAGGGGGCGAGGGGAAGGGGAGTAGCGTGGGGGAGGGGGCGGGAGGGGGGAAAAGTTTTGGCTGCTGGCGCCAGGGAGTTGCACCCTCAGTTCGGAGACGCCAACAGTAGCAAAGAGAGAGAGAGAGAGAGAGAGAGAGAGAGAGAGAGAGAGAGAGAGGGGGGGGGGAGTTGGGAAGCGCCGCCGTCGTTCTGGCGCCGGGGTAAGGTGGAGGAAGGGGGCGGGGGCCAGCGGGGGCGCCGCATAGCGCCAGTGGCTACATCGTGGGTCCGACTCGCCGCCGTCGCCGCGGTCCGGACCCGCCCCGCCCCGCCCCGCCCCGCCCCGCTACACGTCGGCGGCGAGGCAGAGGCCACGCTCGGCGCCAAGACCGCGGGCTCCGTCCCCGAGGGGGGGAGGCCGTCGGGGGAGGCAGCACCACGCCGCCGTCACAAGTTTTGGCGTCGAAAATCTGATGCAGTCCAGGAAACGGCGAGGCGGCCCAGACGGAGCGATGCGGAGCTTTGTGAGCGTCGAGGGTGAATGTGGGAGGGGGGGGGTGGAGGGGTAGGGCTGCACGAACTAGACGGACGAAGACAAAGTTTGAAAGAGTGCCGACCGTGGACCAGAGGAAAGAAATATGGGTAACGTTAGGTGCCCCGGCGGTAAGGCGGCGAGAGAGAGAGAGAGAGAGAGAGAGAGAGAGAGAGAGAGAGAGAGAGAGAGGGGGGGGGGGAGAGATAGGGTGTGTAGATAGCGCTGTGTAATGAATTGGGGAAAGGGCTTGCCCTCTCCTTCACCTGACATGAGGAGGAGCCGCTACACAACTCTCTCTCTCTCTCTCCCTCTGCGCTCTCCGGGGCCGGGGAAGGGAGGGGGCTGGCTGGCGCCACCGCGCGACCGCACCGCACGGGCGCCCCGCCCTTCTCTCTCTCTCTCTCTTGCTGCCGGTCCCCTTCCGTCTGTCTTTCTGTCTCTCTCCTGCTACCGTTCCCACAGTATCTGGCCGTCCCTTCCCGTTTTATGGGGAGAGCTCCGCTTGTTTTGGTGGTCGTCGAGTCGGGGGGAACTCGGTCGTTGAAGGGCCCAAGAGAAGGAGGGGGGGGAGGGAGGGGGGGTTAAGGGGAGAGGGGGGAGGGGGGCAGTGTGGCGCCACGAAGCCCCCCATCCAGACCCCCGTTAGCTCCTGTGTACGTCTCAGATTTAACAGACCGTTCTCAGCGCAGTGTTCAAAAATTGAGCTTCACATTTTACCCGCAACAATGGAACGCAGGCTGTTATACCACTGGTCGCTGACACGAGACCTACTGCCTGTGTCCGAATTTTGTTTTACTAAAACCTAGGGGTGCATCGGGCTCAGGAGGTGAGTCCAGGGCATCTCTCTCTCTCTCTCTGTCTCTCTCTCTGTCTCTCTCTGTCTCTCTGTCTGTCTCTCTCTCTCTTTCTCTCGTAACCTTATTTTTAAAAGTCAGGCTCCCTTTTTCCCGCAGCGAAGCGAGCTTCAAGACCCATCCCACGTCAAAAACGACCTCGGCGTCATATATTCCGCCATTTCTCCTTTCCGTGGGGCCGTTTCAAACAGTGCGGCCGCCGCAGCGCACCGCTCCGGGCAGTGCGACGAGGACGGAGAGAGGGTCGGGCGGAGTCCGTGCGGGGCAGACAAGGAGGGGCTGACGGCGGCTGCTTCGAATGGCCCGCGGGCCCTTCCGCCGGGCTCCCATTGGTCGGGGAGCGGCGCCAGCGGGCGGCGGCGGCGCCAATCAGAGGAAGGGACGCCAGCGGGGAGGCCGGCGAGGTGAAATCTGTGCGACCCCCACCGCCCCTGCCCGCCGCCACTCTGTGAAAAAAAAAAAAAAAAAAAAAAAAAACACCAAAAATACCGGATGAAAATCACGCAACCAAAATACGTTGCGCAATTCCAACAAGGATAGACTGTGCGCGTCTGTGTCTTTGGCAGGGTAGGGGTTGTGAACCCCGGGACAGTCAGACAGTCGGCATGATGATTCCCAGGGCTGCCAGTGCTGCCAGTGCTGCCAACAGACCCGCAGCGCTTGCGATAATCAGATCACGCGGCGCCCGGTTTGATGGCCGGGTGGTGGCCGCACTGCAGTCGGCGCGCCAGCAGAGCGAGAGAGGCAGAGATATGGGGAGACAGCGCTGCGTCACCCAGTGAGAGGGTAATGTGCCGCCGTGGGTTCGAATACCGCGCCGAGAGATTCATTTTATCCCCTACCGCCACCGGGCCCCTGTGGGGTAGGCACGCCCGCCGCGCACGGATGCACAACGGGACAGGCCACCCCTTATCTGACAGGGGCCCGACACAAACCACGTGCTCATTATAGAGGGAGGGGGAGTACGCGGCCAAAAACCACGCCCCTGCAGTTAAGGAAAGGTTAGGTTAGGTTAGGTTAGGTTAGGTTAGGTTAGGTTAGGTTAGGTTAGGTTAGGTTAGGTTAGGTTGACCATGAGGTGGAAGGTGCCCCCAGCCGGCGCGGGTCCGTCTGGTATCTTGTACAGTGGCAAGGTCCCTGGAGAGGACGCCTTCAGTCTTACACTTCCTGTCCCGACTCTCACTTTTTCGTCAATAGTTTCATGTACAAAGTTTTTTTTTTAAATATACGCTTTCTTTATTTTCTGTGTGCATTTGAAATTCCAAACTTCCCGCTGTGCTACATCCACAGAACTTCCCGCTGTACCAACTTTTCGCCCTGCACATTTTCCTCGTAGTGGGACAGGTAACGTGATATCAGCTATGATCAACTCCACGACATTGACACCTATGCCCGGCTGATAAATGCTGATAACGGGCCCGTTATACCTTCCTTGTCAGCGTCTACCCTGTCCCCTGTGTTTCTCGTCCTATCAGCAAGTGTGCAGATTTTTCTCGTCGAGTTTGCGCACGCGTTTTGTCTGAATCACTAAATCGCACCATCATTAAATTAGTTCCAGCTTCGTGTCATCTTTCCCCTACCCGGCCTCCCCCTCGGTTCCGATCAGACACACACACACACACACACACACACACAGGCGCGCGGGCGTGTGTGTAAAGCCCACGCGAACAGAGGAGTCAACACAACTACTTCAGTCCTATCGGACCATAAATCCCTGCCAAAAGAAGGAGAAGGAGGAGAGGAAGAGGAGGAGGAGAGGAAGAGGAGGAGGAGAAGAAGGGGGTCGTGGGGGCTGGGGGCATAGTATGAGGAATATATGGCCCTCGGCCCTTGTTAGTCCGCGCTGCCAACATAACAACACGCATCACTCTGCGACCGCATCGATTAGCATGGCCGCGCACGGTTGGCAGCAGTGGTAGTGCGGGTCATGCACAACCCATACTCCAACCTCTGCAGTACCCTTGTACACACCAGTTCACCGAGTGAACCACCCCTCGTCTGAGTGGTGTAAGTGGGGGTTGGAGTGCGCGCACCAACCCCCATGCATCATCCAACCCCTGCAGGGGTTGGCTGCCCTGCGTTGGCGGCGCGGGCAGCGTGCCGTTACAAATCTCAGCCCCAGCCCAGCCTCCCGATCGGCAGCCCGGCCCAGCAAGGCCCGACCCCGAGCCCCGGTCCCGAGCCGAGTAATGTATATTTATTGCTCCGGCGACGAATTAGAGCCACGATGACTCCGGCAGCCTCCGGCAGCCTCCGGGAGCCTCCGGGGGCCGGGAGACCGGAGGAGGCCGCCGATGACGGCCACGGCCGTCGTGCAGCGGGCGATTGTCTTCGCAATCGATATGCTACAATCGAAACAAGAGATCGAAACAAGAACCAGCAGAGCAAGCGCCCTCGCAGCGATGTCGGCAGCTTTGTCGCAGACCGCGTGGCGGATCGCAAGGAACAGTTCCGCCAACGTCGACGTATCAATCCGTGTCCTCCATCTCAGATTCTCTGATATTGGTGTGGCCGTAACGCAGCCGCCTATAGCTGGAAAAGTAACTGCAATGACGGGTCAAAATTGCAGTGAACATTGCGAAATTCGCCGATGAACACTGCCAAACTACAATCACACCCACGGTACTCAGTACTTATTCTCAGTGTTTATTGAGGCGTTCCGTCATCCAGTGCCTCCCTAAACCACGGCCACTCTGCGGTGTGACACGGGGCTCGGACCTCAAATGGACCGGACTGTCCCTCCCTAACCCTTCCCGCTCCCCGCAGCCCTGCGGCACTATTCGCAGCAACTCGTCCCCGCATTATTCACAGCACTCCGCACTATTTGCGGATTCATGGTCGATTCGTCTCGGCGGCGTCCCATAGTAGGCGCGGCCCCTTTCTGGAGACACGGAGGGCGCTGTTTCAGCCCGCGAGTCTCGCCTCGCCCTGAAAAAAAGAAGAAAAAAAACAAGGAAAATAATAATAACAGAAATGATTAATATTATTATTAATAATATTAGAAGGCGCCCGCCGTGACTGCCGTGATAGCAGTCGTAAGGCTTTTGATCGGCAGAGTCGTCACGTAATATGTGACCAGTCCATCTTGTTGCCACCGTTGTTGTTGTTGTTGTTGTTGCTGACGCAGCAGAAGAAGACTGTCATGTTCTTTGCACGGCCCGGAAATGCTCTGTGAGGCTGAGGGCGATGTGGCTGACGGCGACCTCCGTCCGGGGGAGGGCCGCCCTCCGGAAGGGACGCCGCCAGGACGCCGACGTCGGGGGACATCTGCAGCGGAGCGTGGCGGCGCGTGGCCGCGTCCGAAGATGGTCCCCGTCCCTCTCGCACTCACTGCGCACTCCCAGCACTCTGCGGCGGAGTGACGAGGACAGAGCACGATGATCAAGAGGCGAGTACCCAGCATTGTTTCTGGTGAACACCAATGAACATTGGTGGGTGTTTTAATATAAAATATCATAATATGAACAAAATCAATCTCGCTTGTTCGCCGACCTAACCCGCTAGCCCTATTGGCTATCGGATCGTGCCACTAGCCTAACCGAGTCCAACCTATGGCATGGTCAATGCTCACACCCTCCACGATTTGTTTTATATTTTAACTTTTTTTTTTTTTTTGGGGGGGGGGGGGGGTTAGGCGGGACTCGGCGACCACCACCACAGCCATCGCCTTTGCTGTGCCTTCGTTTCCACGCCATTCCCCCCAATTCCGGATTGAAATGGTTTGGGGAGGCTGCGAGGGGTTGGGAGGGGGTTGGGAGGGGAGGGGGAGGGGGGGGGGGAGTGATGAGCGGCGGAAGCCCAATATGTATCTGAAACCGCCCCCACCCCCAATCCGACACAATTTTTGTACCGATACGATGCCTATAGAAGTTGGTTCCGACAAATTGTGCAAAAAAAAAAAAAAACCACACACAGAATATCCTGTTCGTAAAAGTGTGACGAAAGAAAATTGTTATACAAAGATTGGTTTTCTGCATTTTCAATATTCAAGAAATACTGAAGAAATACTCCGCGGCCTCTTGACCACGCACTCTCACAGACTCGTGCATTTTTTTTTTTTTTTTTTTTTTTTTTTTTTTTTTTGGTTTGTGTACATTAGGTTCCAACCAACCACCCCACAGGAGGTTGGTGGTGGTGGGGTGCACGAGTAGTACATAATACAGTTGGCACGCATGCCGAGACGCGACACGGCGGGTACCTCCTGGCGCACGGGGTACCACAACACCAGCGGCACCGGTGGCAGTTGGGCTGCCTACCTCCACGGCGGCGGCCCTAGCCTGTCCGTGCCGTGCCGTGACGTGCCGTGCCCAGCCGTGCCGTGCTGTCAGAACGCTCTCTGTGTGTTTGTGCATGAAACCAGACGGAGACCTCTGTGGCCGCGTAGGAGGTCGTTAGGTCGTCGTCGGCCAGGTCCGGGACTGACGCAGGTCGCCGACGATGGCCGCCCTTGTGACCGTACAGGTGCCGGGCATGACGCGATTTCTCATACTTCCCCTGCGTTCTTCTTCTCCTTCGTTGAGACGACTTCTTGCTTCCGTTTAATGCTTCTCTGGAGTACCGTATTCGTCTGACACGGTGTCGACAGTGGCTGTCAACTGGCTGCCTTTTCGACACCCGCCCGTCGCGCCCGCAGTTTTTGCCTGTCAGACGTGGCAGCACTGGCGATCTAGTCCTTCGGGCCGCACTCCGTGTTGGACACGGCTTGAATCAGTTTGAATACTCCAGGACGACAACGCCGTAGCAGCAGCAGCAGCAGAGCCGAAAATAGCGAAATAGCCCCCGTATACCGCCGGAGCCGGAATGGTCTCTTCTGTGCTCGTGATGAGCGTGTCCGAACGCTGTCCACATTCACATTGCAATTGCAGTTGGCGCCGTGTGGCGGTGAGGGGGCAGCTGAGCTTATTTGTCCCCGTGGCTGGCCAGCTGCAGGAGTGCAGCAGGGGGGGGGGGGAGCGGATCAAGTAGGTATCTTGTTATATCACAGCCACATTACACTGACCAAATTTGGCTGATGGGATTTCAATGCGTGACGGACACACACAGATGAGGTTTGGGATTGGAATTCCCTATATTCCTGCGCCCTCTCGAGCAATCAAATAAAACTAGCGTTCCAATTTTTATTTTTGTTTTTCAGTTGCCCTATTGGTTTTGATCTTGAAAAATGTGGTATTTTTCGGTATATTCCGATTTTCAAACTCTGAAAATTAGCTGCATTTGGTGTAAAAAAAAACGGCAAAAATGGGTGGGTCCTACCTCGTCCCAGACTTCCGTCCGGAACCGTTCCTGCTTAACTTCGGTGTTCGGATGGGAACCGGTGTACCAGGAGTTGACCGCCGCTAAGACACAGGCACGACGCAGCCACCTTGGTAGGCAGGCTTCCGCAACGGCCAACATCGCCCCTTCCGCTGACTAGATTTCAGGAGTCAGCCCCCTTCGACCAGCCAGTTGGTCTGTGGCCCTGAGGCCACTCCCTCGCGGATTGAGAGGGAGGTAGGATGCCCAGATCGTACACGGCCGAAGCCGATTGTACTCTACTCTTCTACGCCATGTATCCAAGTAGGTGTTGCCCGAATACTCCAGATTCCGAGGCCTTACGCTTGAAAAATGTAGAAGGCCGAACCCTAGGCCTCTACATTTAACTTCTGCCGAGTCTTGGCAAGCACCATTCCCCTGCTCGGGCGTCGAACCACTGAGTTAACGAGTGTATTCAACCTCCGGGGAATGGCCGCGGCCCAACGTCCGCGGTCACTCAGACAACACACTTTGAACACGTTCTTTTGGTATATTTTACCCACCATCCTCGGTCGGCAGACTTGAGAAAAATTTTCACCCCGGCAAAGAGTTGAAACTCGAACGTTGTGATCACCGACCAGTCCGCTAGCTCACTACGCTACGGAGCCACGGTGGAGATCTGCGCGCTCTTGGTGCTTACTATGGTCCCGCAGAGTCTCGTCCGTCAGTTTCTTGGCTTTTACCGAAAATCATAAAGTCGCTTTCCGCTGTCATTTCCTCCGCGTTCAATTACAAGATAATTCCCGCGCGGCGCCGCGTAATTGGTCGGTATTTGCACCCGTGACCGTCCGTGTCGATCGTGATCGAGTCATGTGTCCTGTCCGCCCAAATGTGTCGTGTGGTCCCTGGCTAGCTCAGCTCTGCTCTGCCACGCTCCGCCGCCTCCGCTTCTACTGGTGGGGTGGCGTACGAAAGAGAGGAGCCGGCAACTTCGTTCGGCTCGGCGGCGGCGCTGCCACCACTGCCACTCTGCCACTCAGGTGCTGCCGTCCCCATGTCATTGTCTCTGCCTGTGTACACACACGCACGCACGCACACACGCACACACACACACACTCTGGACTCCACGGCGCCGCCCAGTAATCCGTCCCCACCAACGTTTCCCTTTTCTTCTCTTTCCATTTTACTTGACTTATTTATGTTTTGTTAGTATTTCTTTATTTTATTTTCTCTATTTTCTTTTTAATTTTTCTCTTTTCTTGGCTGTGCCAAATTTTTGACAGGTTCGACTGTAGAAAAGGATTCGAAAAAAAAAAAGAAGGCTGGTGATGGTGACTAGGTTCGTCAAGGTCATTGTGATGTTAGGAACGGGGTCGGGGGATGAAGGGGTTGACCTGTCGGTCTACAACACTTCCGAGCACGGAGCGGCCGGCGGCGTGTTTCGTTGGAAAAGGGAGGAGGGAGGGGGGGAGGGGGTCTATCACTCCTAGTGTTCCGACTCCCCCACCTCCCCCACCTCCCTCACCTGGACGTTCGGACCCGACCGAAGCCGAAGCACGCGCAGGCCAGACCCGATGCCATGCCGCCGGCAAGAACTGTCAGGTCTCTGTAAAGCACAGAACAGAAGCGGCGGCGGCGGTAGCAGCGGCTGTCGGTGCTGCAGTAGTAGCAGCAGCTGCAGTGTGCAGTAACCCAGACCCAGACCTGGGTCACTCCCCCTTCCCCCTCCTCCCTCTCGCACCTGGACCACGCACTATACCCGTTGTCTCGTTCTCCGTCGACCTGGAGTCCGAGTGGGTCTGGGTGTCGTGGGACCGATCCCCGAGCTGTGCCGCTGTGCCGAGCGGAGCCCAGTCCGTGTCCGGTGTCCAAACCGATCTGACCAAACACCCAAACTCAGTCAGCAGTTCACTCGGCCCGTCCACACCGCGGCGGCGTGTGACGAGTGCTGCGTGACGGGAGCGTCACGTGACGAACGTGACGTCACGGTGACCAGGTCGTGACGCGGTTCGGTTCGTTGTGACGCGCGTCGGCTCCGGCCCCGCCTTCGTACCGCCATGTTTCGCATTACCATCGACTGGAGGAAAGTGTTCCAAGGTACGTGACGGGTGACCGTTGGTGACCGTGGTCGCGGACCATGGTCGGACCGTGACCATGACCGTGACCATGGCCGTGACCATGGCCGTGACCACGGCCGTGACCATGGTCGTGTTCATGGCCGTGACCATAGGAGGGTTGGTGCACCTGCGCGGCGACCACCGCCCCTGACCTACGCCACTTCCTACCCCAGTCAGTGGCGGATGAGGGACCCTTGTCAGTCGACATACCCCGCGCTCGAGCGCCTCTGCCGTCGGGCACTCGAGAGCGGGGTATATACGCCGGAGGAGTGTAATGTCAAAAAAAAACCTTCAACAACGTCTCTTCGTGGCAGGCGAATGCCGCGGCAACCCGCGGGGCCCGGGACTGTCGGCGCGGACCTTGTCGAAAACAACAAAATTAATATGCAAGCCGAAATACGAGGGGAGGAAAAACTGAGGAAAAGAGGAATTTCGAGCACGAAGCACAGCGACCAGCCACGATGCAGCTCGTCGACACTGAATCCTTCCCTGTGTCTGTGCGCCTCTACCTGAGCCAAGATACCTCACCTCACCTTTGTAGGAAGGAGGAGAAGGAGAAGGAGAAGAAGAACCCCAGCATCCCAAAAGCGGAGGGGGGAGGGGGGGGATTGTTATCATGAGTACCTGGCCGACACTACGGAATAAGAGGAGGAGGGGAGGGGGGAGGGGCTGCACTACGCTGTACCCCGGTGCACCCAACTCGCTGGAGAAAGTGGCTGTGCGGCCTACGCCCTGTGCGTCATACCCGGGACATACTATGGTCATACCCGGATCATACAGACTAAGCTAATGACTCGGCCCAGCTCACACCGCTGTGTTCCGGCTGGCCCGGGCCCGTGTGGGCCCGTGGCCACCCGTGGCGCCCAATGAACTCCAAAGCCGCCCAACTGCCCTGTCTTTGACCGCTCCCCGCCCACCCGCCCGCTCCCGCCCGCACCCGCAGACCACGGGCACTGCCGGGTGTGTGTTCTTATTTTCCACGATGCGGTGCGACTGGATGGACAGCGCTTAGTATACAAGCAGTCGCGGAGCTCAGCTGGACTGACACGTCAATTTGGGACGACGATTTGGCTCGGCTTGGGCCCAACTGCCATTTGCAGCGACCTTGACGGGGTTGGACGGCCGACTGTGACGTCAGGGCGGTGACCCGCCGACCCAGCAGCGCCGCTGCACACATGCTGCACACGTGCTGCACACGTGCTGCACACTGCACGCGGTCCGGGTCACTTTGTCAAATCCGAAAGAACAGAATAGAGTACTCCGGAGAAGCCCGAAACGGAAGTGGTAACGAAGAAGGAGGATGCTGCACAAAGTATGAGAAATCGAGTGAATTTTGAAGAAGAGCGGGGTTCCGACTGATCGTACTGTGTCCAGCGTTCTTCTTCGTTACGACTTCTTACTTCCGTTTCGAGCTTCTCCGGAGTACGTACTCTATTCGCCTTTAAAATTCGGAAGACTTTAGCGGCTGATAGCGGACGTGATTTTTCGGCGACGGTATCAGAGAAATCACGAGCGCACCCGGAAGGAGACGAGAAGAGGATTGTCGCTGATGACGGGGGCTGTCAGTGACCCCCTGCCGACCGCCGTGACCTTGAGGCAGTGGCTGCGGCGAACCGACCAATCAGCGATGGGTGCACGTGCACCGGGCCGCCAAGCCCCTGCAGGTGCAGGTGCCCTGGATCACCGGAACTCCGCCGTCACCGTGCCGTCGCACGCCGCGGCGCGCCAACAGACACGACAGACACGGCCTCCCTAATCAAACACTTTGACGCGTGGGAGCCGAGCGGAAACTAGCCAGGTGGCATTCCAGACCGGCAAATCAACGAGGTGTAGGAAACGCGTGTTCGAATTCGGCTGGTCATTTTCCCGCGGTTTGCACACACGTGGAAAGAAGTAGAAGCAGGAGGGGGGTGGGGGGGGGGGAGTGAATCTGCACGCAGCCGTGGGAACACAGCAGAGAACAGCGGAGATGGCTGGGGAAGTCCCGAACACTTCGCCCGCCGCCGGGGTTGGTCTTTGAACCCGCTCCCTCTGTCTTGTCCACAGGATGCATCCCGCAGCGCTACGTGTTGGCCATCATGGGCTTCCTCTGCCTGGTCAACATGTTCACGATCCGGGTGTCGCTGAACGTGGCCATCACCGAGATGGTGCTGGAGGACGGCAACCACAGCAGCAGCAGCAGCAGCAGCAGCAGCAGCACGCCGGCATTCGTGGACCCGGAGGCGTGCCCCGCCCCGGCTGAGGCGGTCAACGGCAGCCTCAAGCACATGCCCCTCGTGCCCGTGAGTACGCCGGACGGTCCGGGGTTCGAATCCCGCCCCAGCCACTGCTCCGTTTTCACAGCCCGCTCTTCCGTGTTCCTCTACAGGCCTCGGACCGGTTCGCCTGGAGCGAGGAGACGCAGGGGCTGCTGCTGTCCGCCTTCTACTGGGGCTACGTGCTGACGCAGGTGCCCGGCGGGCTGGTGGCGGACCGCTTCGGCGGCAAGCACACCCTCACCGCCGGCATGCTGGTGTCCGTGGCCTCGACGGCCGCCGCCCCGCTCGCCGTCCGCTGGGGTGGCTGGGTGGGCATGCTGGTGACCCGGGTCATCTGCGGCCTGGGGCAGGTGGGTAACGCGTCGCTCCCCGCACTGCGTACTGCGTCACGGCATGGGTGTCCTCCGAGCGGGCACTGAACCCAGGACTCTTCTTCCTCTTCCAGGGCGTCATCTTCCCCGCGCTCAACGTGCTCCTGGCGGCGTGGGTGCCGGCGGAGGAGCGCGGTAAGCTGGGAGCCCTGGTGCTGTCGGGCTCCAACCTGGGCACGGTGGCGGGCACGGCCGTCTCTGGCACCCTCATCCACTTCCTGGCCTCCTGGGACTCGGTCTTCTACGCCTTCTCGGCGGCGGCCTCGCTGTGGACCGTCTTCTGGTGCCTGCTCTGTCACGACTCACCGGCCTCGCACCCGTACATCACCCCCGCGGAGGGCAAGTTCCTCCAGGACAAGCTGAACCACCGGAGCGCCAAGGGGGGCGCCCCCATCCCCTGGAGGGCCATCCTCACCTCGCTGCCCTTCTGGGGGCTCGTGGCCAAGACGGTGGGCCACGACTGGGGCTTCTTCACCATGATCGCCGACCTGCCCAAGTACATGAAGAGCGTGATGAAGTTCCGCATCCACGAGAACGGCTTCCTGTCGGCGCTGCCCTACCTCGCCATGTGGCTGTGCTCCCTCATGTTCGGCTGCATCGCGGACTGGCTCATCAAGTCGGACCGCATGTCCATCACCAACACCCGGAAGCTGCTCACCACTGTCTGTAAGTCTCGGCTCGGGTTCGAGCCCCACCGCCGCCGCCTTTCCCTCCCCCTCCCTCGCTAACCCTTGTGTCTCTGTGGCAGCGTCGCTGGGCCCGGCCGCGGGCATCATCGGAGCGTCCTACGCGGGCTGCGACCGCTACCTGGTGGTGGGGCTGTTCACCCTGGGCATGGCCTCCATGGGCGCGTACTACTCTGGCACTCGCGTCAACGCCCTGGACCTGTCGCCCAACTACGCCGGCACCATCATGGCCTTGGTGAACGCCATAGGGGCGCTTTCGGGCATCGTGACCCCGTACCTCATCGGCGTCCTCATCCCCAACGTGAGTCTCCCCGCCCCTGGCTCTGACGCCCTGACCCAACCAGACCTGACCTTAGTTTACTTCTGTCTTTTGCTTGGTTCTCAGAGCTCGATGCAGGAGTGGCGTGTCGTGTTCTGGATCACAGTGGCCGTGCTCGTCGCCACCAACATGGTCTTCGTCTTCCTCGGCTCCGGGGAAGTCCAGCACTGGAACGAGCCCGCCCGGCCCGTCAGGCAGCCGGTTGTGGAGGACGGAGAGAAGGAGAAGGACAAGGTGGAGCCGGAAGCGGGAGTGGATAAGGAGGAGGGCGCGCGCCTGGAGAGCTTCCGGTATATTCCGGAACAGTAATCACCCCCCCCCCTCCCCATTTTTTAAATACCTCTTTTTGAGACTGACTGATCTAGTAAGATACTTAAGCTGATCCGAGAAGGATCGTAGATGACTTTGTAGAATTTTAGACTTAGTTTTAATTTCGTTTTAGACATTTAACTTGCATGGTTTTATAGGCATGTCATCCAATTTTACTCCTTAGAGAGGCCTATTTCACTTCATAATTTTAATCTTCACCCACCCACCCGTCAGCATTATGCATCCCAAAGTTGTGTTCATGTAATTCTGTCAGTAGTTCCAGGTGTGGAGTATGAATGAGATACCAATACAGCAATAAAATGTTAATTGATCTCAGATTCCATCTTTTTCTTCCCCACGTGTGTGGCTTATGGGAGATTAGGAGAGCAAGTGAAATCACAGAGATTCATTTCATGACAATTTTATTTGACAACCAGTGTTTCATTGCAAAACCCTGACCAACAATCAATGCTTATTAAAAGAGTCTGACCAAATCTTAAAGAATGATCTTTGATGGTACAAAATATAAATTTTCAGATAACTGATTTGACTGCTCTAATATAATCACATAGACAAAATCTTGACTTTGAATCAGCCAAAAATAAAATTTCATACTTTAAATGGACTTGAAATAAACATAAATCATAGAAGTTAGAACATTCATTTACAAAAAAAAATAAAAATGCAATAACATGTCTTTTCTCTTTTCACTAGAAATGAGTTCCAGTAACTTCAAGGAACACAATATAAATACATCACAGTTATCCTCTGAAGAGAATAACTTATAAAGTTTTTCCACAGCATGTGTAGCCGAGAAACTATGCACCACAATCTTCAGATCACTAACTATATTCAATTTGCCTGTATGCAACAACTAATTTTCTCCTCTCTAAAGACAGTTGATGGATGGCATGGCCCTCTGACTTTGGCCCTCTGACAGTTATGCTGTGACTGTGAGCTTCGCACATATGCAGCTACAGAGAAATGTCCACAAAATATTGAGAAATAGAACACAAAAAAATGCAGAAGGAAAGCTAATGAGAAATTCAGGGGAACAACAAAAAGGAGTCATGCAGTTGATTGTCATAGTTAATGGTCTTTCACTTAAAGCTTTATCAGCATTTGAGAACAAAGTACTCATTACTGAAATCCAGCTTTCATTGTCTTTTTACAACTGCATTGACAGGAATAATTAGAGAGCTTTCTGAACAATTTCATGGACATCCATGTAGATTAACAAGAAATAAATTCACAATAGGAAGACTACAAAATTTATTGTATATATGAATAAAAAAAGCAACAACATATTAAGCTGCAACACTTGCATCAGTCAGAAAGAAAGCTGTAACAATAATCTCCGTCACAACTTGAGTTTACAAAAATATTGTAAAATAAAGCAAATTATAAATTTGTCACAACAGCGTCTGTTTGGCCAAGGCTCTGCACACAGATTTCAAATTTCACCCACATAAAATAATAATAAAAATATAAAGTAAAAAGGCCATCTCAGCGGAAGAGCCGTGCAAATTCTTTTAGACTTTGAGTCACTTGTTTGGTTCCAGTAGCCCTGAAAGAACAGAAAATATCAAATATTAAGTTTTGTTCAGAGATCATTTGTCTGCCATTATACCAAATAAGAATCCTTACTTCATAACAGATGAGTGAAATTCCACCATCTGTTTGTTGGTAGCAGTGAGAGAGTGGCCTGCAGCATGCGCACCCAGGTCTGACAAAGCATTTTCAAGCCATTTATGCATAGCCTGGAAAAGAAGTGGGATGATCAAAAGTGACACCAATACTTTAATTGCATACATTCATTAACACTCAAACTTACATCCCGATCAGTTAATGTCAGTTCAACAATAACATCGGCAACATCTGAGAGCATGTATGAATGCAAATAGAACACTGAAGAGTGCAGCAATCTTGTTGCCAATGTACTTCCATTTTCGCGGACAATTGCTAGGACCAAACTTTGTCTCAGGGGGAAATCTTGCTGTGACTGTAAACAAATAAATCCATGTTATTGGATGATTAAAGCTCGTTCCTACAACCTCTGCTAACACAAAAGCAGATTCTAAAAGTGTATCGGTTAGCAATTATAAATGAAAACTCACCTCATCTTTCCGACCACAGTGAATTAAGTCATAAAAGAATTTCATTACAGAAGCATTGGCATACCGATGGTCCAAAGTTACAGCCTGAAGGGCACAGTTAATAATTCCTTGAAGTGATGTGCACTGCAGAAACGGTATTGGCGCACGTTGTAGGAATCTGTAAAGCATCAAACAACGTTCAAGATTGTTTTGTAGGATAAACATAGGCAGAATTCAATGCAATTTGTTGCTTACCTTGCACATAAACGAAAGAGGTCATCCACCGTATCAGGATGTGATTTCAGGCCATTTTCAGAACCATCCTCTTGTAGTATTGTGAAGGTTGGCCCAATAAAAGCTTCCAGCATCTCCAGAAGACCTCCTACACATCCTGGTTCACTTGCATATTCGTCTACTAAAATGGAACCTAAATATAAGCAGCAACTGTGCTGATGTTGCACATATAATGACACCAATTGTTCCACTAAAGGTTCAAGTAGATGGGCAGCTTGCTTTCCCACACATCTGACAGCATATCTTAAGCAGCGACATACACGTTCCATTACTCTTGAATCTTGTTGGTATTTGACACATGTTTTTGAGAGGACGGGCCACACCTGAATACAGTTAAAAGAATTAAAAAATATGAGGTTTTTGTAATTGACTTTACCTTAACCCAAGAGCGAACTCAACCTACATCCGTCAGTACATCTCGGCATGGGTGGACAGCTCCATTTTGAACTTCAGGGCTTGTGTTTCTAAAAATGACAGCTAGCCTATCCAACCAAAAAACTGGATCTGATCTGGATCCTTTAGATACCTTCACATCACTCTGAAAATGTCAAGAATATATCAGTAACACTAGGAACAAAAACTTGTTGCATTCATGTCGAATTGTGAACATGCAAGCAATACCTCAAGAAGTGCAACCAATGGTTCCACCTGCAGGAAACAAATTTCCTTCATTAGAGGGGTAATTTGATCAGCAGGCATTCGAGCCAATATCACGGACACACCTTGAAAATAAATTAAGCACATTGTTTAAATGCTGTAAACAGTTCACTATACAGTAAAGTTAGGAGAAAAATGGTACCTTTTAAAAGGCCAATAGCTGCTTGATTTGACATGTTAAATGAATCTAGACTTTGGACTATCTGAATGAGACCTTGAAAGTGAACACCCATGTGCTTATTGCAAGCAGTGCAAATGGACTGCAATGCTACTGCTGCTGCACTTGCTAAAGGAGCTCTTTGGAGACAGTACAGCAGAAAATTCAGCACAGGTTCTGGAAAACAGAAAAATTAAGTAAGTAAAAACATGAAGCAGGAGAAAGGAAGCAGGGAAGGAACAACAAAAAAACCAACCAAGTGACTCAGGGTGAATATCAATCCATTCACACAGCTCTCCCAAAAGTAAGATTGAAGTATGCCTTACAGCCAAATGAGTATTTTCAGGGAGATTCAAAATAGCTTCTACAACCTTTGGCACAACTTCGTTTTCCTCTCTGTAAATAAAAAAAAGTAGGTACCAAAAGAAAATGACTTGGGAACAGCACATGGAAACCAAGTGGAGCAATGAAAATACATACGGTAGGATGTTTTTGGCTACGGCTTGCATAACAAACAGAGCAGCTTCACTGGCATCCCATGTTACACCTGGGACTTGCAGGTTCAAAAACATTTGACGGAAGCAATTAGAAGACCCCACAATGAAGACGACATCCTTAATTAGTTCTGAGACCTTTATTCTAAAGTCTAGGAAATCATCCCCTTCATCTAGCAAGCCATCCTAAAAACAAGATCAAGTTAGCAGTTGGTCACTCCTACATATATTCAAACAATGTATGTATTGAATTTAAACACATACATGATCAGGTTCCATTTGACAATGATGACATAAAGCTGCAATTAGCCTTTCCACATAGGGTTTAAAAACATTAGTAAGTGGATCTGAGTTAATCCTATAGAGCTCTTCTGAGAGTCTGTACCAAAGGTTGAAAGTAATTTCTGCAACTTCATAATCGTGATGCCCTACACATGTCAGGACCAAGTCTAAAATTTTGAGAGCAAAGTGGGTTCTGGCAACGCTTGCGCATCCAGCAACCATCTTCTGTTTGAATGATTCGGCTAATTCTGTGAATATTCGACAATAATTCATAGACCTGCAAGCAAAATGAATCAGATTGGGGTTGATTAAAACAAAAAGTGAAAAAAAAAGTAAGTGAGGGGAAACTTCACATAATTAAAATTTGCTGAGTAAGAACATACTTTTCTTGATCTTCAGTGGCCACAGATTGGTGGTACGCCTCTTCAAGTGAGACAACACCATTGAAAAGTTGCTGCTCTAACTGGGGCTGCTCATTATTCTCTTCAAGACATTGCAGGAGGGCACACACACAGTCTGAGGCTGCTTCATGAAGACCAGAGGGAGACTACAATAAAGAGCACTTAGCGTTAAGAGCTACATTGTCCAGCACACACAACAAAATGGCAAGAATTTCCAAGGACACACTTAAAGTACTTACAGTAGGATTGCTGAGAATTTGAAATGCATGTGCAACCAAAATATTTTCCAGAACTTCAGACAATGTGATAGCTTGAATGGATACCCATGAAGAAAAACAACGCAAGATACGAATGTGAATTTGAGGATTTTCGCCCCCACTTGACAGACAGGCTTTCTGCAATGTGATAAAAACAATTAAAAATAAGATAAAATCTCACAACATTTATGGGTTACAAAGAAGCCCAATACAAACCAGAAACTGAATGACAGCTGGTGATGAGTTCTGGAAGTCCTGTAGAATTTCCTGCCTTCGGTTAGAACCAAGGCGAAGTGTTCGAGAGTTTACTTCTTCTGGGAGCACAGTGAGTGTTTCTAACAAAGGCCAAAGATTGGTAGGACCAAAGTGGTTGATGAGGTACGTCACTGGTGATGTCCAGGTTGACATTTGGAGTGCCAAATCAGCTAGTGCTAGGCATAGCTAAAATGAAAAATTAATGAGAATTTACACTGTTCACAAAACATAGACTGACTGAAACAGATATCAGAAAATTACTATAAAGATTCCATTTAAATGTGCGTACTCTTACCTGAGTAACAATGATGGTGTTTGTTGTATCTGTGACTTGGCCAATATGGGACAAAAGGGAGTCTCTCAAACTTTCGTGGACATCAACTGGCAACTCATGAAATGATAACTGAATTTTGGTACGCATCGTCTGAGCAGCAAAGTAGCATGACTCCAGGTCGTGCTGTTGCTGAAGGAGTTCGTTGGAAATTTTCCATGCTGATACCTGAAACAACAAATGGAAAGAAATTATGGGATCATGGCATATATTCTGACAGGAGAAAGCTGAGCAGAATCGGATAAAAACAACAATCACAACCAGTTTCCAAATGAGATAGATGACAGTCTGCTAATAATAGCCAAGGGAGACGGCTGGGCATATACAAGCGAAGCTCGTAACAGGAAGGGTAAGACTATAATACATTCAAGAGCGTTAGACGCCTCCTTAAATCAAACTTAACACCTCGGTGGTTTCGAACTCAATCCTAACCTCACTCTAAAGGCTCCTTCAGAGCTAGGGACCATCTGAGCACCCGCCAACAAGTCTTGTGACAGTCTAAGAAAAGGGTTATCGCATCACAGTACTCACTCCGTAAGGTCCGTCATAGTGTCACGAAAAAGGGCGTTAACGTGGAAAATTAAGTTAGGCCTAAAATGGACGTAAGCCTACAAAAATAACCAAACTCGAAATGCTTACCGATTTTTGCAGTTCTCCAAGCCATTGCGAGGCTTTTTCCTTCTCCGCAGGGTCTGGATTGTGGTAGAGTGTGAAGACAGCTTGGTAGACTGTCTCTAAAGTTGGGGACGAATCCATGTTCTTGTAAATTTGCTATTTAAAACATGAAAAAACTGGAATCTTTCGGCCCGACAACAAAAATCCAAAACGTTGATTACCTCTTTCCCGGCCAGTGCAGCCAACGATCCGGCACTAACTGACTTTGGAGAATGTAAATGGCGCCCACCCGGCGAAGGCGGTACACGGCTCTTTACCGACGCACGGCCATTCTACTGCCACACTGTCCTATGGTCACCAGTGAATCAATTTCCTTATCAATCATTAAGTCGAGTGCCCAAAGCGTGGCCACCCCTCTCATGTTTCACTTGTCCACCCCCGCCCCCAGCCCCACCCCCCATCCCCCATCTAACCTCAACAAATCAATTTCACAAACAAAATATGCGATATGTATAATGGAAATTCTATGAACATGAACTCTAAAGACGTTTGTCGTCTATGTGGTTCGGAGAATGGGATCCTCATCAATATTTTCAAATCTAATCCTGACTGTTTAGCCACAATTGAATCTGTGATCCCCGATGTAATCGTGAGTTTTTGAGGGAAAAACACGAATTTTGAAAGTGAATTGACACTTCGTATGTCAACGGGCATAAGCTTCAAATTCTCTTCGTTTCTTTGTCTTAGATTCTTCGCCATGACTGCTTATCGAAGTTAGTCTGTCATCGATGTGTGGCTAAGGTTAAAGACTTTTACGAGTTCAAGAAAACTTGTATACGCACTCAAACTGTATTAAAAGGAAGGGTGCCATGGTTGTCTTCCAGTATTAAAAATGA
Source organism: Odontothrips loti (assembly GCA_038380765.1). Lineage (NCBI taxonomy): Eukaryota > Metazoa > Arthropoda > Insecta > Thysanoptera > Thripidae > Odontothrips > Odontothrips loti. The sequence continues at coordinate 9,995,127 of CM076256.1, forward strand.
AAAATGTGTTCCACCTCGAAGGGTAAGGATTGAGTTCTGTATTATTATTTGTTCTGGTTTGTGCTGTTAAATTTCTATTTACTTTCTCAGTTTTTGTTTATCACCTATTCTTATGGCCTGACATCCAGTGATCACTGTTTTACAGCCAGTAAGTCCTATAGTGACATTCTTGGGGGGCCCTATGGCTCACCCCTATGGAGATCCAGAGCCTGTAGTTGAAGTATTAACTCTGAGCGATGATGAAGATCCTGCAGGGCCCAGTAGCTCTTCACAACCCCACTCCACAACCTCGTCCGTAGCTCTCCTGATGAATTTCGTGCAGTTATGTGATTTTGATTGATATCAATACCCCTAGCCTGTGTCCCTTATACTCGTTGCAGTGCATCATCCTCATCCCGACAAGTCTCCCCTCTTGCACAAGGACCTCCACCAAAGAAGCCTTTTTGGAGTACAAGTGGACCAGCAGCTGTGATACCAAACACTCCCAAGAGGCCAGCGTCAGCATTGTTCCCTGACAGAGGCCTGCAAGCAGGGGCATCAGGAGCTCCAGTTCCTCCTCGACATCCCTTTAGAGGTTTTTTAGAATTTACTCAACAGATTAGTTCATTGACAAGGCAGCCTCTAGACCATCCACAGACAGCAAAGAAAAACTTTCCTGGTAAAAAGACCAGTGCGACAGGTAGAGCATCTTTTCCCGCTGCAAGACGAAAACAATCACTCAACGTATCCTCCACCTCTGACACCCCAATCAGCTCAGCTTTGCAGGAAGTATCTAATAATCACATGAATAGCAATGCCTTGGCCCAAACTGTGCCTTCCGTAGTTCCTATTAGTAATAACGATTCTTTACCTCAGGCAGATAACAAAACTGCTACTCTAGGCAAGAGCCCTTCCTCAGGTTCTAATGTACCCATAGGCCCTAACTTGCTTCAGGCTGCTGATAAGCCTGCTGAAAATTTGTCAGTAAACAGTGTGAAAATTGTGAGAAAAGGGACTGGTGTGAAAATTTTGAGAAAAGGGACTGGTGGGAAGCCGATGCCAAAATGCAAGAAGAAGGTTCAAAAAGAGCTGACTGAGGCAGACGTAACAAGAATATGTCAAACTTACCCTAAACTTCATCCTCTAAAAATATGTGAAAACACGATTATACTTACCTGTTCAGGCTGTAGCACTATTTTGACAAAGGAAGATGCTGTAATGAAACATAAATGTTGTGTGGAGAATCCTATTGAAAACGCTGTTGACAAAATCGAACCAGATATGAAAGACAGTCAATCACTACTTAATCAGGACGATGAGTCAAACCATTCAACTTCCAGCAGTGTTGAGCTTATATGTTCTGATGATGAGATTTCTAACTGTAAACCTGATTCAGGGCACAGTTGTAATATTTGTGGTAAAAAATTCCTTAACTTGGCTCGGCTGCAAAAGCATGAAATATCACATGTATCTACTGAGACGTCCTGTGGATCTAGTTTATAGAATTATGTATTTATGTACAGTAGTAGCTTAAGTCTGCCAGAACTTGATTTGAAGCCGAGACAATGACTGAACTGAATTGAACTGTGGAAAGAGGTTGGACTGTACAAGTTTCATACTGCCTTATCTTTTATAAGTACTCTATTAGTTTTCCAAATACCTTTTGTGAGTGTTTTTTGTATTGTGGAAGTTCATTTTTGTGATCTCTGTGTATTTTGTCTGGTACCATTATTTCTCAGCATGATCAAATGAAATTTTAGAAGCTACTGTCTATTGGTGTTTTTAATCGCTCATTTCAGAACATGTCAAACTTTTAAGAAATATTGTATCCCCCCCCCCCCTTTTTTTTTCTGTATGTTTCAATCATTGTGAGGATTGTTAAATTTGTTTAATTTGACAACCATTCTTCTTTTGTAAGTACTATTTTTAACTTTTAATAGTTTATCATCACCTGTAGCTACTGTAGAAATCATTATTCAGTATGCTGTGTGGCAGAGGCTTGTGATGCTGTTCCTTTTGTGAACGAAGTTGAATTGAGTCTCATCATTAAATAAGAAAAAAACATTCTGGAAGTTTATTTATCATTACGTGATTTTCTGTTCACTATCATCAATTTACTTGACAGGGGAAATCCAATCATTTACATCACAAAACCCAACAGTGTAGGACAAAAGTGAGATATGTCAAAAAATTCAACATTTCATAAAAATACCTTTATTTGAAAATGGTACTGCTCTTTTTTTTCCTTGTGTCTCTTGTGTTGACCTACATAATTCATATAAATACATCAAGAAATCTCAGACCTTTTAGTTATCACATGAACTACAGAAGAAGAAAAAAAGGGAAAGGGGGGGAAGATGGGGAAAAAACACATCTACTGTTGCAAAGTTATGATACTGACTCAAAGCTAAACAAAGAACAATGTATAAAAGACATGGAAACAAACAGGAGTGTGTACTTGGGTTTATAAAAACAAATGTAAATAACAGCATTCAAACTTGATTTTAAAAGGGTAAAATAAAAAAGGGCATGGCATCAAATAGAACAGTTGTTTGAAATAAGCTCATTACTTTTTCTTCATTTACAAATGTATCTACAAACACGCCACTTGCATAGACACATATTTGAGGCATGTGACTAGGAAATCACAGTGATACCAATGTGTTCTGAAGCATGGATTTGTGAGTATTTTGCAGAGACAGTGAGTATGCTAAATGCAATACAAGCAGAGATTTCACAGTGGGGTGGTTGTGTATAAAAGGCTGCAGCAATCAAGCAAAATTAGCAGATTTTGAAGCTGCAGTTATTTTCAGTCATAGTGCCCAACAGTTACAACTATATCTTAAACCATAATACACACAGCAGTATACAGAAAGAGAAATAAAGAATACAAGAAGTTTTCCTTGACGTAAATTTTAGGAGAAATCGTCAAATATTCAGTTGATTTCATGATTTACCAACCACAAAACCAAAACAATGGTCATATATCTTATCAGTAAACTCATATATGAGAAGCTGACTTACATTAATATCACTCAATCTTGTATCTAAAAGCAAATTATCACATATTACAGGCTTGGTTTAGCTCCTGCTCCAAAGGCATGCTTTGTCATGTTAGATATGATAAATTATCATCAATTAGTAAACACACAGCAACTTATTTTTTTCTTTATAAAATTTTGAAGTCAAACTGAGAAGTTTTACTTCCTTAAGATGTACCCACCATACAATACAGCCATGACTAACATAGACAAAGCTGCTTTTGGAAGAGGAATAAAGGATGTGTCTGGAACAAAAATAAAAAAATACTGCATTGTGATCCTCAGATCTTTTTTTACTCTGCACCCTTTTGCAGCTACGCCTTCCTATTTATACCAGATTTTGAAGCATCTAATGAGAGTCTACCTTCAACACCAGGGGAATCTTCAAAAGACACAGTTCTTTCACTTGTTGGAGTATCCTCCTCACAGTGCAAAACCTGAGTAGTGTGAGTGTTACTGGCTTCACAACTTTCTCCTGTTTTATCTTGGCTGGAGCATGCCTCTTGACTAGACGTCAAATGGCTTAGTGTGGAACGAGCAGATTTTTCATCATTGATGGACTCTGTAGGCACACTGACTGCTGATAAAATTGGTCTTTTGGCATCAGAATCATGAACAGATGGTCCTGATGGTTCCAACTGCTGGCAACTAGATGGCGACTCCAATTCTGGTTCTGATTCGGATATATGGCTGTCGGAACTGAGAGCAGCATGTAAACTTGTTGCTTCTGGGATGTGGACAAAACTACCACACAAGCTTCCCCGTGGGCTTCCAGGAGACGGTAGCCGTTCAACAGGTGGTCCAGACTTCGCGATGCTGATGTGGTTTATGATAACATCACCCCGCACAACGAGGGTATCCACTAAGGACGGGGGTGCTCTGTGATCCAAAGTTGCTTGTTGTAGGCCATTCACCGTCACTCGGTACCTCTGGTCTTCGATGTAAATTACAATGGTGAATAGTTCACCTGGTCTGAAGCGGCACCTGGGCAAGCATAAAAGTTGAAGTGTGATTAGACTGAATTGTATGATGCAGTCCAAGCTGAGTAGCATTATAAGTCTACACAGTACTTGTCATATTTTGTCTCGCTGCCCCATGAACCACGCATCCAGCCATTGACCACCACAACATGTTCACAGTTCTCAGCAGCAAATCTAGGATTTAGGTGAAAGTGCACATTCGGATGAGGCCACAATTGGCATCCTTGTTGCAAATTGACATAAAACCTTGATACCAGGAGAGAAAACATTATCAATGATTTTTTCAACATAAAGTATTTTTTAAATGTGGCAAGAATCCAAAGATTGAGGCTGTACTTACGACTGTGGAAGAAGTTTCATTCTACCTTGGATTGTAACTTCCATTCCAGCCGACAGATTAGGTTTAAAACGTCCAATAAAGAGATTTTCCTGAACATCAAAAATTTAAAATATAAAAATCTGACAAAAATTCACAGTCAGTCTGGCACTGACACCTGTATTTTAGGAATGGAAAAAGTAATGTGGCATATTGAAAATACCTTGTCAGAAAAATCCTTACTCCACGGCACTGCATAATCAGTTGGAATGGTACAGAAAGTGTGCTCAGGAAGCCCATCAAGTGGCCTTTCAGGGTACACATCAAGTCTTGTGTGATGAATGGAAGACACTATTACATCTCCATGAATTGACAGGCGACAAATTTTCGATATTGGCATTCGATACTGAAAATTGCAAAAGTGCATCCTATCTACCGACACCTGTAAATATATTTGAAACATTTTTTGATACACATTTGTTGTTGCCAAGATTTTTATGTTTTTTGACATCATTTAAATTAAGTGTTCATGCATGGTACCATACCTTAAAGTCAGTTGCAGTGACTAAAATGTGTATCATGAACTCCTGCCCCCGTTTGAAGGGGCTGCCACCAAGGGCAGCACTTTCTTCTTCTCCCCAACTGCCTTTGACGCGACTGTTTCTTGCGACATAACATGTGTCCAGGCGGGGGTTCAGGTGGAAGGCTAAATCTGGCGTCTCCCCTGGACCACATGCTAGATTAACAGCAAACCTGAAGAAAAAGGAGAAAAAAATAGGCTGAGCGTTAAGGTCTGAATTACACAAGCAAATTAATTCCTAGTTCCGTTTCACAGTTCTCACTCACCCGATGGCATCCGGCAGGACGACTCCCGTGACTACAATAACGCGGCCGACATCCAGCTGATGCGGGAGGTTCTCCACATACGGTAAATCCTGGGGAGAAACAAGAAAATCTATTATCAACTGGGACTTGCAAACAGAAGGGTTAACTCGGAGGGGGGGGGGGGGGGAAGACCACACAGAGGAGCGCGCCAGTTTATCCTGCGTCTGATTCGAGAGCACGCGACGGTCGGCGAATGGCCATGCGGCAATAAAACTCATCGTGCTAAAACGGAGCAGCTCCGCAAACAACTGCAACCTAACCCACCGGCTATGCCGCAGACATTTGCCTCGGCGAGCACTGCTGACGAGGCAGGGCAGGGGCCGCGGCAACACCTGTGCCGCTACCACCCTCCTACCACTGCTACAACCGCTACAACACACCACACATTTCTGCCTGCTTCAGCACCAGCTGTCATCACATGACGACACGCCTACAGACTCCCCAAACTTTAAGAGGTTGTGAACAAACTTATAAGCGATTTAGTGTCAGCTTATTTTGACAGAGTACAATCAAAATAATTTCCCTCCAGTTACACCAAATATACGGATTTAAAAAATAATAAAAAGTCGAACATGAAGTTACTAGTGTATGTACCCTCTTGTAGCTTCTGGAGCTAGTGGAGGGACGGCTCTGGCGACGCATGTGGGGGAATAGACTCGCTGTTCCCGACCTTTGCCAACACGTCGCGTTCCTTTGATTCATCCATTGCCAGGCAACGTGGATGGATGGGTCATCCACTCAAAGAAGAAAAGAAAACCTCCGCAACCTAGTTATCTATATCTCGGTGATTAAAAACGCGTAATTATAGCAGTGGTCCTGGCTGTCCGACGCGAAACAAGGCGTCCGGCAGCACTTGCAGTACTTCCGCGCAACCTGATATGGCATACCCCCCCCCCCCCTCCCCATACGTCGCACAACGTTGCACACCTGGCAGCCGTGAGAGGGGTGCCCCCTTAGAGGCCCCCTTAGAGGCCGTATCCCGTGTCACGGCCACGACAAAATAAACCGCCGTCACCTTTGAGGTTATGTACCCATCAAAACACTGATGGCAAATCCGAATTCCGAGTGGTTCTAGCGCACCGCAGCGCCGGGGGCGAGCGGAAGTACTGATCGCGGACCTGACCTGCCGTGGGGTAGGTCGGGAACCCCAGGGAACGCCACAGGATCCCGCTCCTCCACCGGACAAAGCAAATAATCCCCGCATCGCGGTGTCTGTCCTGAATCCCGCACTTGCTTACCGGCTCCAGGATCTGCCAGCGTTCATCGCGGTCGTCCTGGTGCGACCTGTCGAACACCTCGCGGAAGGTCTCGTCCGGCAGCGCCTCCTCCGCGATCTCGTCGAAGCTGATGATGTCGTCATCGTCGTAATCGACAACGACGCCCTGGTCGTCGTCGTCGTCGTCCTGGTCGTGCTGCTGCATGGCCTTGCTCTTGCCTTGCTCGTTGTTGTTG
>CM076256.1:10006779-10076779 GCA_038380765.1 Odontothrips loti
AGTGATGGGCCATGTACCAGTGACGGCACTTTTTACCCTCTCCTGCTTGCTACAACCGAGTTTCAAAAACAGTTTTGAAGTAGCTTACAAAAAAATTGAGCACATACCTCACTCTTCCACTAAATGAATCGATTTAGAAGTTTCTACGGCTGCCATGTCGAGATCTAGGGGCCAGGGGGTCTCTAAGGCTGTAGTGGTAGGCTCCATCTTCAGAGGGTAGGCCACTGACGCTGACATCCTGATCTTTCCTGTCAGTGGTTGAGGTGAGCGCCTGCAGGGTAGGCAACCTGACCGCGTGCACGCGCCTGTGTCCGCTGTTTGCCTACCTGTCCGGCGCTCCACGCCGGGTCGGCAGGGGTAGGCGTGGGAAGCCAGTCCTTTGCCCTTGCCCTAGCCCGTCCTGCGGAACACCTGCGTTTCCTACTGTTGTTTGACAAGTGACGAGAGACAATACCCCCCTCCCCCAACGCACCCACAACCCACAGCTGGCCGCCGCACAAAAGGCACACACACACACACACACACACACACACCTGTTAGCAGCACACTAGCAGACGACGGACAGCAGACGACGCTGTGGGCTCCGGCTCTGATTCCGACGGCACGGCCGGTGGCGCGGCCTTCATCCGTGGACACACACACACACACACAGTCACAGGCAGGACGTTGCCTACTCAAAACAGATCCACAGCTAGCCGCTGTCGTCTGCTAGTCCTCGCGTCGCTTCGCGTCTCGTCCCGTTCCGGCCGCGGGTCTCACACTGACACTTGTGCGCGATGACGTGTCTCAGGTACGGAGGCTACGGGATGTGGCTAGTGACTGACGGCGAACGGAACGGCTCCGAGCTCGACCCCCGTGCTCGCCCTGCCCTACCCGAAGAACACAGACAGCGAGCCAGCCTGAGCCAGCTCCTGCACCCTTCCCCGCCCCGCCCCTCGCCCCCGTCAGCCAGTTTGACTGCCCTGCCCCCTCCCCCTCCAACCTCGCGCGCGGCCCGGGCGGCCCGGCTGGCGGCCCGGGCTCGGGCTAGCCTAGGCCGGCGACTAGCTAGGGTGACCAGAATGGCCAGAATCTTTATCTTGATCACTCTGACCATGCTGTGACCATGCTGTGACTGCCTGTGTGATGCCGTGTGTCTGGTCAGGCAATTTTTTTTTGTGGTAGTGTGATGGTATTGCAACATCCCAGTTCGCGGTGGAAGGAAGTTTCTTTGAAGAAAGATGGACCAGACCAGCAAATAAGTTCAAATGAAAGAAGAGTTTATTTAAAACAATACTTTGGTTGGCACCAATCTTTCCACAATTCAACAACACAAGTTACAGTTACATGGTAATGCAATTTTTAGTAATTTGAGCGATAAGTAACACAGGAAACAATATATTTTATAAGCTTAATACTGACCATAATTTAGAGATTCAGGCAAGGTACTTTTGAAGTACAATAGTACTTTTAAGATGCACATAATACAACCCTTCATAAAATTAACAGTTGATCACTGCTACACTAATCATTGCTCATAGACCAATGTACTGGCAATGCATGTAAAGAGAAGGAGAACTTTAGAAGCATTGATATTGAGAAAAGAAAGAAATATTAAAACTCAAATTTAATTTTACCACAATTTTTTTTGCCCCTCTATGATAACACACCATTTATAGCAGGATTGGCAATTTAGATGTACAGATATCTTTAGTAATATTTTTCAACCTAGCCCTACCCTACACTGCACCATTCCTACCCACCAGAGGTTTTTCCTTCTACAATTACATGCTGTAGAACAACAAATCCACCTCAATCACATAACAATTCTCAGTAAGTCACGGTTCTAGAATCAACATGCATCTTAAGATTCTGTATTTCACTCTTTAACGTGAAATCAACATTTACAAAATTAAACACTCAGAACAAAACCTAACAGTTTTAGGAAAATTAGTTTATGGAATATTGCCTTTGGAGCAGAAAATAGCACAACCCTTTTTTCCCATTTAAGATTGAATAGCCTTCTGAAGCCACAATTAAAAATTGTGCTCCCTTGAAAACATTTACCACAATGCTAACAATGTCATATGAGCTACCTGAACACTATAACAACATATAATGCAGTTCCCTGATTACAAATTCAGTGGGGATTATTCACATCACCATCTGATTGTTCTCCGCAGAAAACAAAGGAGTCTACTGGGGGAAAAAATTAAGAATTATTTTTACCTAAAGAGGTAAAATTTGCAAAACAAAGGGGGTTCATAAATACATACAAACAAGCATGAATTCATGACGCACAAAGACAGTGTGATACAAGAGAAATAATTAAGCACCAATTTGAAAAATTCTCTTTGATTATACAAACAAGTGTCAAATTATAGAGAATAATCACAATCAGCATTTCATCAACCAACAAGACAAGATACTTAAAGAGGCAGTAAACAGCCTTGACTTATAATTAAGAATGATTACTATTAACTTGGAAGAAGAGAGGAAAAAATAGGGAAGAAGCAGTGTACAGCATCAACAGTCTTTAGCTAAGGCCTTCATCATCTACTGTCCTGATCAAATTTTTAGGGATCCAAAAGAGGTGATATGTTAGAGCAGTTCACAGTCAAGTATCAAATAGCTTGATCCTTGATTCTTTTACTACACTGCGTTGTGCAACACTGCCTCCACAGCAGTTGTCACACCGAACGCCTAAAACATCTGAAACAACCGCCAATAAGATTTAGAATGAAAATCATTCCACTGAACACACTCTACTACAGATCAATGAATTTTACAACTGGAATGATAAAGAGGAAATATTATCACAGATTGCATATCATTTCAAGTATAATTTGCAGATTTCAATAACTAGTCAGATAGAAAATGCCAAGAGGTTTGTCAGCTTTATCATGTTTGATCCTGTCACACAGCATCAGGGCTGTTCATGTTTTAAAATTATTATTATTTACAGATAGAACCACAAGGAAGAAGGAATTAATAAACAACAAATGAATATGTCAATGGACCCTGTGGTTTAAATTTAGGCCCCATACGTAACTCTACGCATTAAATTTTGCTCTCCTCAAGGACTTTTCAGACAAGTTGAATATACATTCAGGTTGTTGCCATGAGATATCATGCATCCATTAGAAGACAGATAAACTTTATTTCCTGCGGCTGCTGCTTGATTTCTCTCCATCAATTTCTTCTGCTGCATATTGTAAATCAGCAGGAGTTGGCTGGCACTGTAAAGGTAAGAAACACGCTTTTTGACTGGTCAGTTGCATAACTTGAGGATGAACAAGATTGCTTTTCATGATCTTACATCTTCCAGCTTCACTCGAGGCTTGGTCATCTGTTCTGGGTTGTGCCATGGTTTCCAATGCGGATTGTGCTGGCGTTTCCATTCAGGATATCCACGACAAGCCTCATGTAAAGTTGCAACCATCTGTAAGGTAAATGATCTGTACAGTCACGTTAAATGACAGCTCACCCCACTTTCCAACAATACTGTCCCTACATAAACATTTACTGATGAAAAATCATTTCAGTATAGGGAAAAGAACTCATAAGCTTCACAAGGAGAATTTTACCAAGAGCTGTATTTAAAAGGTGCTTGAATTTATTGATGTATTATCTAGCTTTACACAACTTGAAATATGTTATTTTCATATTCTAAACTTAAAGAACCAAGTGAGAATAAATAACTAAAATTGAGGATTTGTTTTAATTGCTTGAAATGTAAGAAAACCTGAACAGCTTAACTGATGTCCAAATTGGTACTAAGTGACACTAAACACTTGATTCAAAAAATAATTAAGACAGTTTCTACTTTATAAAAATGCACTTGCTACACTTTTACTGAAAGCTGATTTGATGTCAAAGCAAAATCAACTACATAGGAAAAACATAAATACCACACAACTAGTTTCTATTCCGCAGAGAAACAAACAGAAAGCTCTTACAGAATCCCCAGTTCATAACTAATAGAAAACACTTAATTTTTCAAATAGAAGCCTTTGAAAGCATATACATGGCAGACCAAGAGGGTTCATATACAACAATACAGGAATGCATAGCCTGCAAGTTCTGATCACTGACAGAAGCCACCCACTAATTCCACAATTTTTATGTTTGAGTGGCACTACAACTCCATGTGAAATTGATCTGAAATCAGCCATGGTTCAGCTACACCACATACATTCAGACAAAGATTAATAGTTAAACCTAAACCCTAAATGGCTGAATTGCACACACTCTTGAATGAAAGACTGATGAGTAAAAGTCAGCTATGAAGTTGAATGCACAGCAAAGTTGATGAGTACATTCCCTTGCAACTGCAACCACAATCTAGACAGCAGCAGGAACCTGCAATGCACGAATGAATTTCTAATGGTGATGGTAGCTAAAAAAAGAGGAAGACGAGAGAAAAAAAAAAAGCCTATTTCACCGGTGCAAATATGAAGCCTAAAAATTTGGAAAAGGAAAATGGTTTAAGAGCATTCAAATGAATAATTGACACATAAAGTGAAGAGCGAGCAATGAAAAAGGTAAATTATTTAAAAAAAAAAAAGGAATGGAGAAGGAAAACGCGTTAGGCACCTTAGGTCCGACCATGTGGGTCGCTCGGTTGACAAGCCATGGGGGCAGCCTTCCACGCGGGTCCGTGTCGGACACAAAGCCCATCTGAGACCCGCGTGGCCCATACGCACGAACTACGTACCCTGTAACCACACCACACTGTCATCTTTGCTCATACACTCTCGCATGCTCTCGCACTAGACAAGAACCCACACACGACCACACAATCTACACAAAACATCACATCGTTACTAAGTACAAAAAATTGGCTTTGCCTGATCTTGGAAAACGATAAAAGAATATGAGAACGATATGTTGCATAGTTGTTGAGAAGTGTATGTCATGTTATGTACATGAGCAGTTATGTTTCGCTTGGCATAATCCCCAGATTTACAAGACTTACGTAACATCTAAGCGTGATGACAGGGGTGACAGACAGGGTATATTATGGGTTTATAACTTTTGAATGATTAAGAAACAAAAAGATTCTGAAATTGTAGCAAGGGCTCAGATATGTGAGTGAAAGGAAATCTTGTAATGCCAATGACATGTAAGTGAAATGGAGCAAGAACAAAGTTATCAGTGCAAAGTAAACAATGAGCAATAGCTGTGAATGGAATTTAGTAGTGTATCAATAGTACAATGTAACATGTTTCTTTTTCTTGTAAATTTAACTGGCTGTGGTACATGCTTGCAGCATTCCAAAGCTTGTGGTTGTTGTCAACAGTGGTCAGTAGAGTGCTAGTCATGTCTGAAAGAAAACTCCGACTGGTGCTATCCTTCTCATCTCCATGGACAAGGAAACCAATCAACTCTGAAAGGCTTCAATCTCAAGATCAGCACACAGGCAGAAAACACACTTACAAAACACTCATCTACAGTTGCAAGTTCTAAAAAACCAAACCAAATCAAGAGTTTTTTTTTCTTGGGGGGGGGGGGGGGACAAACTAAAACACAACACAAAATATCTGAACATCAATTGAGTGTCATGTCTGTTTGGCAATTTACTGATCTAGATAGGAAAACCTACCTGCACAACACCAAACGTAACAGTTAAAACCAAAAAGGAAACAATCCAAACAACGAAAGAGGGACTACTAATTTTACAGTATTTACAGCCATCAAGGTACTATCGAAGGGTGTCAATTTTTAGGAAGAAATGGTCATTGAGTTTTTCTAATTTCACAAGCTAAAGGATAAGGCGACAATGGACAAATAAAACATACTGAAGAAGAATGATTGCAAATTTAGGCATTTCCAAAAAGTCAAAGATGTGAAAGAACAACTATCAGCTCATAATTTTCAAATTCTCTGTTCATCCTACATCACATACTAAGTCACTGGCTGTCTCACTTCAAAGCTGACTGTCTTCATGATGTTCAAATTAAACCCAATATTTCACAGCAGGTTGCGATCAGCACACAATACAGAGAAGTCAAGGCAAACACAAAAGGCCACAAAGCCATATCTAGAGCATCTAGAGGATGCACACTGCACAGCTACAGAATGGTAACATTATTTTGCATCAGCACCTTTCGTGCAACTTTCTGCGTAAGCTTGTTCACCAGGACAGAAGGCAGCTTTCCACAAGGGTCAGACTGCGACACATAGTCCAAGTAGCATCCTTGTGGCTTGGCTGGACGGACTAAGAATCCTGAAAGACACATGCTCACTCATGTAAATAACAAATATATTAATAAGTTTCTGTATAGGGCTCAATGTCATTAAGATATTGCTTATCTCTCTCCCCCCCCCCCTCCCCCCCCAAAAAAAATAAAGTAATAATATTTGGAACGTTTTTTGAAATCCTCCACCACCATCTTAAAGCAAACAAACCCAGCATATACACCTAAAATCACATAATGCATTTTTTAAAATTTCTTTTTAAAGAGTGATTACCGGTTTTATTAGTCTTAATAGTAAAGAAGAAAAAAAGCTTCCAAAATGTAATCCTTCACCAAAAAACATGGATAAGTAAGATTGACATACAGAAATGAAATAGGTTACCTGTAATGTATGACTTTGCCCGGATGAAATCCTTTCGAGGTGGGAAACTCTTGTGAAAGACAGAATGGTTTAAGATATATTTTTCTTGACCTGTATCTAGCCATGAACGTTGTAGCACAAAGTCTCGTTTTGAAACTGGCGATGGACATGTCACTGACAAGGTAAACCAAGGAATTAAATTCTGTAGATTAATTTTGTGGGCTGATATAATAAGATAATTCACTTACTTGCATAGTAACCAAGATCATTGTTAGGGTTCAGAGATCCAATGTCTTGTTGCTCTATCATATGAGCGTCCCAAACTTTCCTATACTCTGGGTCATGTAGAACATCATATAGGACCTCAGGATCCACATTTGGGAATACAGCATTTACCTATAAATCATATATAAATCACTACCATTATGTCGACAGACTGAGGTGAATTTCCAAGTTATACACTTGAAACCCAAGAATTACAGGGCAAGTAGCTAGGTGTAATAAAAATGACACCTCAGTACCTTCACCATCTTGAAGTTGGTAGTGGGTGCTGGTTTTGTCCACACTTTGGTACTTTCTTTGTTGAATTCAAGGGTCCATCCAAGCTCGTCCTCAACCAAGCGCTTCAGATTAAGAAAGTCTTGGTCATCCGCTACCTTTACCTCTCCTATGTCCATCTGTGTGTAACAGTTACACACTGCTTTCTGCAAGAAAGGTAAGACATGGTCTAAAGAAAGTGGGAAGAAACGAGTGCTGGGGAGAATCAGAGTCAGCTGGCACAGCTGGAAAAACTAAATCTGTCAAAGTACCATAACCTACTTTAATAGATTTCCTCATGACTGCAGCTCTAGCTCCAGGGGTACGCAGATTACAATGATACCATCCGAAACGACAAACTAAGGCCAAGCTCCATCACAAATTTTGACACTTAGAATAGATAAGGACAGCAATCAGCTGCCGGTTTAAAACACTTTCATCCGTCACAGCCCATGGCCATCTGTCACATCAGCTGATAGCGAAAGAGAAGAGGAGGCGAAAGATCAATATTGTCCTATTTTCTCCCTTTGCTTCTTCTGCAGATCAATGGTTGTAGAGTTTACCCGTGGGCCTTCACCCTGACCAGTTGTGCCGCTTCTAGGTTCACGTTCGTAGCGTTAAAATAGATGATAGCGTATTGTTTGTTTGACAATTATTGACGAAATTCCGTCTGCTAGCTGAGCCGCTGGTCTGTCAAATGAAAACTGCACGTAATTTGGATATGTCTATTCGCACCACACACAGGAAAAGTAAAACATGGCGGTATGCATAGCTGTCATTGGCAAGGAAGTAAGTTTAGGGGTAATATTTCTGACCGTAGTCATTCTATCCGCTTTTCTGGTTAATGAAAAGCTTAGTTTTTTTTAAAGAGAATGTGTGAAAGTTATTGTCATATAACCTTGCTGTGGTTTCCATTTGCGATTGAGGTTAACAGTAGTCAGCACCCATGGGTTGACATCAGAATTTCTTTGATTGTTTGTCTTATGTGTATCCTCTGTCTTGTAATTTTAATTTTTATGTGTTCTTTTTTCCTCAGAACTCTCCAAAGTATGTCTCTTGTCTTCATTCAGAAAATGAACTACAATTCCATTACAAAGTCCACACTGCTTTAGATGTCGTGGAAGAAAAGCTTTCCCTGGCAGGGAAGTCAAATTGTGATGTCCGTGAACTCTACTTAGGCCTTCTTCATTCTACTGAAGAACATAAAATGTATTATTTGTTTGGGATGACCTCATGAACTTAGGTATTTTCTTGGTTCATCTGATAAACAATTTTTATAACTTGCCTGAACATTTTTCAGTTTTGGATATGTTACCAACACAAAAATTAAATTTATTGTCATTGTTGAAGCTGCTAACACTACACTAAGGGACAATGAAGTGAGGACAGTAAGTTCTATCTGTTACTCGTAAAACGATTGTGATTAGTAAAACAATGTCCATCGTAAACTAACTCTTGTTTTAGATGTTCAGAAGACTTCATGCTGCTTACACTGATGTTGTCTGTAACCCCTTTTACATTCCTGGTGATCATATTGTATCAAAGTGAGTCCCAGCCTGCTATTGTAATGTGATTTTGAAATTATTTGTTGATGAAAGAATGATACTGAAAATTTTACCTTTCAGGAAATTTGAAGGTGTTGTCTGTAGTATTATGGGTGGAAATTCCTGAATCCTCATTGTTGGGTGTGAACCCAAGGAAATAAAATGCGCTTACATAAACAAACAAATTGTTTTAAGTAACATTTAACATTTCAATTTCTAAAATATTAATTTGTTGGCTTATTTAGTGTGAATATATCATGTACTACTGGACAGGTGTGTAAATAAATTGAGACCAATGTTTAATAATCAATTTATCTTTACTTACAATTTTCAAAACTGCAAACAATCTCAAGAATATCAGCACAGATTTAAATTATGATTTCCCCCTTAACTCAAAGCATCTACGCATTGACAATGAAGTTTTGGAAAAAACATACCGACTTCAATGTAAATAAATCCAATCTAGACATACCCACAGTTAAATTAATGATGGGTTTCATACTGATGGGGATCAACTTTACCATATTTCTTTTGCCACAGCTCAATGTATTCCTTTTTCCTCTGCTCACGAGTTGCAAAATATTTAGGATAGCAAGCCTTCTCCACAGGATCCCAGAAATCAAGGACCGTATCTGGGATTATAACATTCCTCTCGAAGGCTACACCACCAGGGGAGTTGGGGACTGCAGAGAAATACAAACACATGAGACAGTTAGAGAAAGTAACAATCATTCAATAAGAGTGATTCATACAGCAACTAGAAAACAAAAATTATGTTTCAAGGATCTTACAAATAATTGGAGCCCAATGAAGATCCTTATAGAGCTGTTTCTCGGCCTTTGAGACGAGAGCCTCCACCTTGATCATGTCTTTCTCATTCTTGTGTTTGTCGAATTCTGCTCTTAGGCAAGTGACATGGTAACGATAAAGCGACCTGTCCAAAAACAAGACAATGCAGTGCTTTAAAACCACGTGTAAGGGGTGCGAGTGATTGTTTACATAATGATTAAACCCATGAGGGGCAAATCAATTAAAAATGAAAGGGAAAATTGATAGGGCAATGCAAAGAAAAATACAAACAATAACAGGCTCCAAGTTACCCATCTGAATGAGGTTAGCAAAAACATCAATAATAGCAAAACAGGTCTTTGCAGGTCTTTGTCACAGAGACAGTGAGGAAGAATAAAGAACAGCGGGAAAATAAATGACAAAGCGTTGTAAAGATTCCAAGGGTTGAAAGTGTTACGTCGACTTACTAAAGAAAATCCAACAAAATTAGTTGTAATGTTACCCTCTCCTCTCACCTTTCGCTGTACCAAGCCAGAAGGTTTCGACAGTATCGTTTGTAAAGACTGCACACTCTACGGGTGTGCGTCAAGACCTCAAAAGGCGTGGACGCCATGTCACGGTCAAAATCCAAGTAAGCAGCAAATTACCGATATTTCCGCTTGCCAAGAAGCGAAAATTCGGCAAATCAGCTGGGATCAGACGGAAACACTTCGCAGACGTCTCAGTGAAGCGACGTCTTTTGTTTTTTTTTCTGACCGGCTACCAACCAACTCCCAGCGAAATTCGTTTGGAATCACAATCACCAATCATACGATGTACATCAAAAAAGTAAATAAAATAAAACATAAATAAATTAAAGAACCATCTGCAAATTCGGAACAGCCGGCATACTTTGTGGGGTTCCTATTAGCCAGTCTCATCAAGTTTGGTACATAATCCATTCCAAACGATCTGAGGAAGAGGGAAAGATCTGGCAGCTGCAGGTTCTAGCATTCTGGCAAGGAGCAGCAAAAAGGGGCCTCTAAGATGAGTCCACAATGCTGCGGATGAAATGCACGAGTAGTTTTTCGCCACAATGATGGTCTCTAAAAATCAGCCGTCAAATTCGTTGGCGGACGTTTAGATATTTCGAAAATCCAGCTGCACTCGCGGCGGTAGTGCTGCTGCAGCGCCATCTGGTGGTGAAAGCTGGACCTCGGCTCGGAGGGGGGGGGGGGGGGACCGGGGCGGGCGGACGAGCAGCGACGGCCGGCTGGCCATTCGCCCTCCCAGCCTCGGTGAGTAGACACATGTTTAATGTTCGGTGTTGTTTGGTTTGCGTCTGTCGTTGAAAGTAAATGTATGATTGTATGCGTCTAGTGGCATTTCGCGCTTACTAGAAAAGTTGGTTAGTTGACGTCTTTCGGATTAGGACGAATAATTGTAGAACATTCGAATCACGTCTCGTTATTGTAGGTGCAATATTTAACGACGTGGTAACTGAAATCTGCCGTAGTACATGCGCTTTCCGTCGTCCACGTTAGTTTGTTCATTCATTGAGGGGAGGTTAAAGGTTAATTGGGAGGTGCTATTCGGCATGGGCCGAGGCCGATTTTCACTCTTGTCGTGTGCCCTCAGGATGTTAGTGGCAGGTGAACTTTTCCTTTCCCCGACTCTTCTCTGATTTTTAATGAACTCGTGAAACAGTCGCTTTGTCCGGTGAATTCCCGTCCTCTATTCCTCCCCCTGCTCCCGGGTCCGTAGCCGTCGCTTCGGCAGCATAGGCGCTCGCAGTGGACTCTCCCCACCACCTTCCCCACCCTGCCGCATCGAGTGCCTCACCCCCCCGCGAGGGGTATGTCTACCTCGCGCCACTGGGATTTTGAATGCTGGAGCTGGCGTGGAGACTACGTCAATTGTCGCGCACCCTGCGCGAGGCTAGAAGCAGACGTCTTGTCCATCCCATAACCCTATTTTAGAGAATTACACTTAGTTATTTTCGTCTTACATTGCGTTGTGGATGTGCTACGTACTTTTTCACATTTCGGCCCGACACGCGTCAATTTATTTTGATACTTATGTTAAGATTGTACTCATATTTTGTACATACCCCTCGCGGGGGGGTGAGGTAGCCGATCTGGCTTGGGGGGGCTGGTGAGGTAGAGGTGGAGGGGAGAGTCCACTGCGAGCGCCTATGGAGACGGCGGCCGCCGAGCCAAATGGGGCGGCACATGGCCGAGCCGAGCCGAGCCGTGCCGGGCCGGGCCGGGCCGGCGGGGATGGATGTGTGATGCTTGTGCAGCCCGGCTTCTGTTTGCTCAAGTACGAAACATAAATTTTAGATTGTATGACGTTTTTACGTTGAAGTGAAACCCTGTCCCTGAAGTAAATTCTCGTTCACAGTAAAAAACAACATTTGTTAATATGTCACTCTTCGCGAAGCTCAAGCTTGTGTTTATTTCCGACAGAGGTTGTGTTCGTTCGGAACTCCCGCTCCCTGGACTTGCTTGGCGTAGTGTTCAGGAATGTGTTTTTGTAGACAATGGTTAAAAAGTTTTTCTTGTGGTGACTCTTCAATTTAGAACTTGCTTTTAACTGACCTTTGTGCCTCTTTGTTGCCATCCTTGTGCAATCACTGAATTTGTGATGCAATGGCTTCAATGTTGTTGGCTCTTGTTGCTTTCCTTCCCCATTCTTCCCCGCTCGACGTGGGCACTGCTATTTTGACCTTGTTTTCAACTCTGCTCTGTGCCTGTTTGTTGCCATCCTTGTGATTGTGTGTAATGACTGCATTTGTGACGTAATAGCATTAACAATGTCTCTCTCCTGTTTGCAGGGGCCAGGTGATTTTAAATAAAGGGCATCAACAGTGGCACCAAGCGGGACAGGCTCGAAAAACACGTACGTTACTTGTACTGAGACTTGTTATTGCTGTTTCCCAATGATCATACCACTAATCTGTTTTGTCACCTCTTTCCAGGTTTAGACAACACCAACACTACATGCACCACGACACTACACATTTCAACTAGACTTACTAACATCTGGTGGTGGGAATAACCTGGTGGTGGGAACTAACCATTAACCGCACACTTTAAAGACCAAGAGCCTGTCCCCTCCTGTCCTGAGGACGGGGGGGGTGAATCGCAAATTAAATCATTTAAGAGCTGAGCAAAGATAATGTCAAATCTGAGGTGAGGTAGAATTCTCTAAACATGACAATTTTGTTGTTTTTTTTCCATTACTTGGTTTTAATTGATGTCTTACTGTACCTCTAGGTCTACTTTAGCATCTTTCTCATACCAAGTCATTGCCAGTCCCAGTGCTTGCTAGATAGAAGTTGTCTGCCATGCTGGGAGCAGAAGAGAAAGAACAGCGATTTGCCATGCCATGGCAGTTGTGACTGGTGTTAGCAAAGCTTTCAATAATTTGAAAGAAACAAACAGCACGCCCTGTCATGTCAAGCAAGGTCAAACCTCCATACTGGTACGTCTTCACAAATTACCTAATTAATTGTTTATTTGTCTTGCTTTTTCATATAATTATCAATGTTTTTGTTTTAGATTTTGGTGGATCGTGTGTGGGGGCGACTGGGCACGCCAGGAGACGGGAGCTGTCAGAAGTGTTTTAAAAGACCTTTACAACTGAAGTAGTGTGTGTTTTTCACATTTTGTATGTATTGGGTGAAGCCATGCTAGATACCTGGACTTGGGTGCTCAGCTGGGTGCAGAAGAGAAAGAACAGCGATTTGCCATGCCATGGCAGTTGTGACTGGTGTTAGCAAAGCTTTCAATAATTTGAAAGAAACAAGATTGTCTGGCTGCTCGCAGTTGTATTCTAAACAGCTCGCCCTGTCATGTCAAGCAAGGTCAAACCTCCATACTGGTACGTCTTCACAAATTACCTAATTAATTGTTTATTTGTCTTGCTTTTTCATATAATTATCAATGTTTTTGTTTTAGATTTTGGTGGATCGTGTGTGGGGGCGACTGGGCAGGCCAGGAGACGGGAGCTGTCAGAAGTGTTCTAAAAGACCTTTACAACTGAAGTAGTGTGTGTTTTTCACATTTTGTATGTATTGGGTGAAGCCATGCTAGATACCTGGACTTGGGTGCTCAGCTGGGTGCAGAAGAGAAAGAACAGCGATTTGCCATGCCATGGCAGTTGTGACTGGTGTTAGCAAAGCTTTCAATAATTTGAAAGAAACAAGATTGTTTGGCTGCTCGCAGTTGTATTCTAAACAGCACGCCCTGTCATGTCAAGCAAGGTCAAACCTCCATACTGGTACGTCTTCACAAATTACCTAATTAATTGTTTATTTGTCTTGCTTTTTCATATAATTATCAATGTTTTTGTTTTAGGTTGTGGTGGAACCAATCATGTGTGGGGGCGACTGGGCAGGCCAGGAGACGGGAGCTGTCAGAAGTGTTTTAAAAGACCTTTACAACTGAAGTAGAGTGTGTTTTTCACATTTTGTATGTATTGGGTGAAGCCATGCTAGATACCTGGACTTGGGTGCTCAGCTGGGTGCAGAAGAGAAAGAACAGCGATTTGCCATGCCATGGCAGTTGTGACTGGTGTTAGCAAAGCTTTCAATAATTTGAAAGAAACAAGATTGTTTGGCTGCTCGCAGTTGTATTCTAAACAGCACGCCCTGTCATGTCAAGCAAGGTCAAACCTCCATACTGGTACGTCTTCACAAATTACCTAATTAATTGTTTATTTGTCTTGCTTTTTCATATAATTATCAATGTTTTTGTTTTAGATTTTGGTGGATCGTGTGTGGGGGCGACTGGGCACGCCAGGAGACGGGAGCTGTCAGAAGTGTTTTAAAAGACCTTTACAACTGAAGTAGTGTGTGTTTTTCACATTTTGTATGTATTGGGTGAAGCCATGCTAGATACCTGGACTTGGGTGCTCAGCTGGGTGCAGAAGAGAAAGAACAGCGATTTGCCATGCCATGGCAGTTGTGACTGGTGTTAGCAAAGCTTTCAATAATTTGAAAGAAACAAGATTGTCTGGCTGCTCGCAGTTGTATTCTAAACAGCTCGCCCTGTCATGTCAAGCAAGGTCAAACCTCCATACTGGTACGTCTTCACAAATTACCTAATTAATTGTTTATTTGTCTTGCTTTTTCATATAATTATCAATGTTTTTGTTTTAGATTTTGGTGGATCGTGTGTGGGGGCGACTGGGCAGGCCAGGAGACGGGAGCTGTCAGAAGTGTTCTAAAAGACCTTTACAACTGAAGTAGTGTGTGTTTTTCACATTTTGTATGTATTGGGTGAAGCCATGCTAGATACCTGGACTTGGGTGCTCAGCTGGGTGCAGAAGAGAAAGAACAGCGATTTGCCATGCCATGGCAGTTGTGACTGGTGTTAGCAAAGCTTTCAATAATTTGAAAGAAACAAGATTGTTTGGCTGCTCGCAGTTGTATTCTAAACAGCACGCCCTGTCATGTCAAGCAAGGTCAAACCTCCATACTGGTACGTCTTCACAAATTACCTAATTAATTGTTTATTTGTCTTGCTTTTTCATATAATTATCAATGTTTTTGTTTTAGATTTTGGTGGATCGTGTGTGGGGGCGACTGGGCACGCCAGGAGACGGGAGCTGTCAGAAGTGTTTTAAAAGACCTTTACAACTGAAGTAGTGTGTGTTTTTCACATTTTGTATGTATTGGGTGAAGCCATGCTAGATACCTGGACTTGGGTGCTCAGCTGGGTGCAGAAGAGAAAGAACAGCGATTTGCCATGCCATGGCAGTTGTGACTGGTGTTAGCAAAGCTTTCAATAATTTGAAAGAAACAAGATTGTTTGGCTGCTCGCAGTTGTATTCTAAACAGCACGCCCTGTCATGTCAAGCAAGGTCAAACCTCCATACTGGTACGTCTTCACAAATTACCTAATTAATTGTTTATTTGTCTTGCTTTTTCATATAATTATCAATGTTTTTGTTTTAGGTTGTGGTGGAACCAATCATGTGTGGGGGCGACTGGGCAGGCCAGGAGACGGGAGCTGTCAGAAGTGTTCTAAAAGACCTTTACAACTGAAGTTGAGAGTGTTATTTACATTTTGTATGTATTGGGTGAAGAAGAGAATGAAGCGCACGGGAGGAGCAGGCGGGCCCGGCCATATGGAAAACTCACAGCTCACCATGTGGGAAGATTAGTCCTAGCGTGCCTTACAAGACCAGGAAACCGATGGGGCCTACTGGCCTTCCCGGTTGTTCTGTGGCATGGGCCGCCACGTAGCAGGCAAGGGCAGCAGGGCAACCGGGAAGGGCAGCAGGTCCCCGGCCCCTTATTTTTCTTGCCCGCAGGACATGGCGCACGGGAGGAGCAGGCAGGCCCGGCCATATGGAAAACTGAAACTGTGGAAACTGTCACCATTGCACCTCTGTGAAGCTGACAAGAATGCATCTTTTGGTGCCAAAGGAGCGAAAATTTAATTTACTTCTGAAGGAGTTCAGGCTTCGCCTAGCTTATTTGAGCTGAGTGACTTCAGCACTTCTGGGCTGTGGTGTTAACCCGAGTGTTGGGATTTCCAACAAAAGCAGGGTGCCACTTGAGAATCTGGTTGGTACTGCGTCCTTTATGTCTTGTGTGTTGTGTTTGACTGTTCGTAGTCTTCATTTTG
The DNA here is from genome assembly GCA_038380765.1 of Odontothrips loti. NCBI lineage: Eukaryota > Metazoa > Arthropoda > Insecta > Thysanoptera > Thripidae > Odontothrips > Odontothrips loti. The sequence continues at coordinate 10,022,807 of CM076256.1, forward strand.
TTCTTTCAATTTGCAGGTGTCTAGTGACTGTCTTCAAAGATGTCGGAATGAAGAGGTGGAGCCAGTTATTGAGGATAACTCATTTCTTGATGAGCTGACGACTTTCATCAAACTACTTTCTACATTCATGAAAAGTACCATCAACACTGCCTGAGCTGACCTCCCATTCTGATCAGCAAGTGTGTTGTTAATGGCAACCAGGTTTGCTTGTGTGTTTGAGGACTTGAATTGTGAAGTGTTGATGTGCTATCATGACGTGGTTGAAGACAAGGTTGTCTGTCTTATGTAATGACTTAGTTATCAATTATTACAAGTTAATTCAAAAATCATTTGTTAATGGAAGAGTACTAAAATTATAATTTAAAGAATCAAAGTCAAAAAAGCCATGATCATAGAGTTAGGGATTTTTAAAAGGTAGTGCAATTCACTTTTGTTGAATGATTTCATCAGGTTTTCTCCAGCTTGTGGGGTTTTAGTATTGATGTTTAACTCTTGTTTTCGAGAATGCCAAAGCTGAATGTCAGGGGATGAATTGACGTGTTGGCAGGGGTGTAAAGTAGAGTCAAAGCTGGAGCAGATCTGCTAGTGTTAACTTCTGTAAAGTATAAGCATCAGTGGTTCAAAAACCCATGTGATTGGATGCCTTACAAGGTTTTATTGAAATTTGCTTGAATAGTGAAGTTGCGCACCCTTACCTTATATATTTCGTTAGGGAATTCGGAAATTTAATTTGAACTAATAATTTGCGACCATGGTGTGTTGTTCAGGACACGATTGTGTGTCTTATGTAATAACTTGGTCATTCATAATTCCAAGTTACTTCGAATATTTGCTAATGAAAAAGTACTCAGAATGTATGTTAAATAATCAAATTTAAAAAAAAAAGGAAAGAAAAAAAAAGAAATTAAATTGAGAAAGAAAGAACTGAAAGAAAAAAAAGTTAAAGAAAAAAAATTTAAAAAAAATAGTTTGAAAAAAAAATTAGAAAAAAAAAACGTAAAAAAAAAAAGAATCAATAATGCTCAAAAAATATCAGATCAAATTATAACTGAAAGTATAGTAAAGAAAAGAACCGAGTGTTTTGTGGTGACTTGTTTGGTCGTTATTCTACATTTGGCTCAAGGCCATGTTTACAAAGCGTGGTATTTGTTAAAGGGTAGTGCAATTCACTTTTGTTGAATGATTTGATCAGGTTTTCTCCAGCTTGTGGGGTTTTAGTATTGATGTTTAACTCTTGTTTTCGAGAATGCCAAAGCTGAATGTCAGGGGATGAATTGACGTGTTGGCAGGGGTGTAAAGTAGAGTCAAAGCTGGAGCAGATCTGCTAGTGTTAACTTCTGTAAAGTATAAGCATCAGTGGTTCAAAAACCCATGTGATTGGATGCCTTACAAGGTTTTATTGAAATTTGCTTGAATAGTGAAGTTGCGCACCCTTACCTTATATATTTCGTTTGGGAATTCGGAAATTTAATTTGAACTAATAATTTGCGACCATGGTGTGTTGTTCAGGACACGATTGTGTGTCTTATGTAATAACTCGGTCATTCATAATTCCAAGTTACTTCAAATATTATTTGCTAATGAAAAAGTACTCAGAATGTATGTTAACTAATCAAATTTAAAAAAAGGAAAGAAAAAAAAAAGAAATCAAATTGAGAAAAAAGAGAACTTAAAGAAAAAAGAAGTTAAAAAAAAAGTTAAAAAAAAGAATTAAAAAAAAAAAACAGTTTGAAAAAAAATTAGAAAAAAAGTTAGAAAAAAAAATTAGAAAAAAAAAACGTAAAAAAAAAAAGAATCAATAATGCTCAAAAAATATCAGATCAAATTATAACTGAAAGTATAGTAAAGAAAAGAACCGAGTGTTTTGTGGTGACTTGTTTGGTCGTTATTCTACATTTGGCTCAAGGCCATGTTTTCAAAGCTTGGTATTTGTTAAAGGGTAGTGCAATTCACTTTTGTTGAATGATTTGATCAGGTTTTCTCCAGCTTGTGGGGTTTTAGTATTGATGTTTAACTCTTGTTTTTGAGAATGCCAAAGCTGAATGTCAGGGGATGAATTGACGTGTTGGCAGGGGTGTAAAGTAGAGTCAAAGCTGGAGCAGATCTGCTAATGTTAACTTCTGTAAAGTATAAGTATCAGTGGTTCAAAAACCCATGTGATTGGATGCCTTACAAGGTTTTATTGAAATTTGCTTGAATAGTGAAGTTGCGCACCCTTACCTTGCTTCTTTCTTTAGGGAGTTATTTATTAGATTTCAACCAAGAAAATGGCCAAAAAGGTGTGTGGATTGATGGTATGAACCTCATCACAGCTTCTTTACAAGTGCTTATTGCAATGATGGATTCTTGATATGATTAAGCACAATTTATCAGTTGATTTGATTTGTTGATTTGCTGTTGGGATGGAAATGCAATCTAATAGTGGCAAGGTTTTCTTCTAAATTTCCAGGAGCATAACATGATCCCTGTTCATTGTTTGACTGTAGTAATATTTGTGCGCTTTCGGAAATTGTTGGCAAAATTACGAGAAAAGCACCTCTACCCAGCCTCTGTTGATTTCCAGTCGGTTCTCGAAATGCAATTTTTAGCTCTGATATTGAACCAGCCAGTGATTATTTTGTTCATTTGTCGAATTTGGATGTCTGGGGCAAAATTATGTGGGTGCACCTCTTTTTATGCTATTCATGCTGAACCTCAACTAAATACCAGTCTTTTAAATCCTCTGCATTAGTTTCTTAAAGGAATGTAGTAAAGATGGGTCCAACCAGAGATCGGAACTGGGGAGCGATTTCAGAGAGTTGTCTAAGTCTGGCTGTGTTGTCACGCTTCTGTCAGCTTTGTCATATCTTCCTTCTGTCTGTCTGGCGGCACCCTTGTACTTATCCAATTTTTGGGTCTTTATATTTGCAGTTTATTCACATCCATGATCTGGGTGTGTCAAATTGAGTTCAGAGAATCTCCCCTTTGTCCCCCTAGTTCATTCATTTGAGTCTACTTGTAAAGAAAATGATTTTTACCAGCCTAAACAGAGTACATCTGTCATTGCCTGCCTACTTACTTGCTCAAACATAGTCTTCCTGTGGAAGTTCTGTCACAGTGGAGCTAATCTAGATGCTATGAGGCAATTGTCATATTGCCAGACCAACAAGGTTTGCTCAAGTGGAGTTAATCTTGAAAGCCATCTTAGGCAACTGTGACGTGGCCAACCTGTGAGTTTGACAGAATTGATTTGTTGCAACTGTCAGTATATTTGACATTGAGATATTGAGTATTCTGAGGATGCCACTTTCCCTTCCCTTCCCTCTTTTGTGTTTTGGTGTTGGGCATTGTATGTTGTGTTTGTTTCCTTTCCTTTCCTTTAGCTGTGGTGCACCACCTTCCCTTTCCTATATTCGTGAATTCCTACTGAAGTGGCATTCTTAGTTTACATTCGCAGAGAAAGGCGCCTTCTCTGTGAAATATGCATAATCGAATTCAAGTTAACTGTAAGTCCTCAGGGCTTTATGAGCAAGATGTATTTAAGGCAAAGTAGGCAGTGTTGAAACAGACAGCTCAAAATTTTCTTTACTGCAAGTTTGACCCTTAATCTTAAAAGCATTATTTGAAAGTCTTCTGCATTGTTTGACCTTTTCTTTGTCTCTTTTCTTGACTCCAGTCTTTCTTTATCATCCATTATTTAATCTCTTGGCACAACCTGTCGACAACTGTCTTTACTTCACCAGCTCTAAACTTGGCCTACGAGCTGCAGCAAAACAAATTCTGATCTTGGCAGTTTTGCAGGGAAGATTAACCAGGCTAGTTAGTTCGAGTACTGTGCACTTGTCCAATGCTCCCATCTGAAATGCCTCGCAGGAAAGAGGACTCAACTCGGGTAGCTTCATTAGGGAATTATTGTTGGATTGAATCTAGTGGGGCACTCTGAAGAAGGGTCAAAGTATCAACTGAGGTCAGCCATGTGGTCTCCAAATTCAAGAATGCAAGGATTGAAAGTGACTGGATTTGTTGAGGTTGTTTTGGTTAAGCAGTATTTTAAAATATTTGTCCATTCAGGACTCGAGTGTTAGTGAAATTGTTAATGTCTGCTGGTCGATTTAATTTGGTTTTCTTAATGCAATTTTCTGAAGTAGTGTGAGGTTGATGTGGGGAAGCTCGAGAAAGGATGTTTGCTAGAGGCGAGACTGGTTTTCAGCAGGTGGCTTTAATGTATTTCCTTACTTCGTATTGAATGCTCCTGTTTTGATTTTGGCCCAAGCATATGCTACATTTTGATGTGAGGGGGAGACGATTAGTAAACTTCAATGTACTGATTTACCCAACGTGATCAAACTTAAGTGATATGAGCCAAATGCATTTCCATCCATCTATTTCTTAAATGTTTTGAAGTAAGAGCTGTGATGTAAGGTTCAACTATCGATTTCCTAACAAGTGAAATGGCCGAGTTTATTTTCAGGTTTTTTTTTAGGTTTTAATAAGCTTTTGATTTCTAGTTGCATGTACTGCTCTGTTCTTTAATAAAAAAAATTGAACAAACTCTGTTGCTTTTGTTAACTTTTGGTTTAAGATAATATTTCTAAACATTTTTAACCATGTGACCTGTGATAGCTTATACTTTTTCAATTTCACTACCAGATTTCATATTGTCATGTAGTTCAGATACATTTTAAAGCTCTTATGTAGCTGTTGCAGTTTTGAATGTAGATGTCTGAGTGCTGGAATTATCGGGTAAATGTTCCAAAAGAAAGGTTTAATAATTTTTCCCGATCACTCGGGAGCATACATGCTTTTAGCTGCTTCTACTAGTTAATCCAGTTCTCCACGGTTGCACTTTTGTTCTGCTACTCAACTGTTGTTGCATTTTTAGGATCTTGTTTAGAAATATTTTGATGGCTATTAAATCATTTACCCCTCTTGTCTCTTCCTCTCCTGACAATGGAGGAAGGCGTAACTTTTCATTACCTTGACCCTACAACTACATATTGGTCGTTGACATCTGGATTTTGGTAATTGTCTTCATGGGCAAAGCCGTGAACATTTGGTTTCTGTTGCAAGAAGGCATTTGAAGTATGTAACTTCAGGTACACTGTGACAGCATTGTGTGAGTTAGCAGGGCTTTTAAAAGAGGCAGGGTGGAACAATTTTGACAACTAATGTAGATGGGTCCGATGGTGTTGAGCCGCTGCAAGATGACTGAGAAAATTGGGTTGAGAGGGGGGGGGGGAAGATTGAAAACGCGATGGGAAGTGAAAGTGACGGGCGGGAATCAAATGTGGCCAACGTGGGGGAGGACTGCGCGGGGTATTGTTGCGTGGCCAAAGTCAATCCGGAGGATCCGGAGGGTGTGCGCACCCCCGAGTGTCACAGAATGCGTAGGCTATTGCCACATGAGTTGCCCATGCGGCCCGCCGATGACTGCTGCCTAGCCGCCGTCGGCGGCCGGGTTCAGGTCGCCGCTGAACTTGGTCCCGAAGCGCACGTGCCGGTTCATGAGCTGGGCATTCCAGAGCTCGGCGTCCTCGCCGTTGGCGGCAGAGTCCGGACGCTCCTGGCCGGCCAGCGAGGTGGTGGCCTCGGACGCGATGTCCACCTCGTGGTCCACGCGCCGGCTGGCCGTAGTGGTAGGGGAAGTCCTCGAAGTGCCACTGTGGAGGCCGGTTCGTGTCATACTCGTACTCCACGCAGCGGCCGCCGCTGCCGTGCCTGGAAAAGGGAGCCCATCTTTTTTATTCAAGTTCACGAAAAAGTTCAAAGGGTTTCGAAAGGCGACGCCCCGCCCCGCGCTGGAGGGCCACTCGACCGGAATGCTTTGGCAGACTGGACCTCCCCGCAACGGAGTTGACGTAGTTCGCTTTTTGACAAGTGTCCTCCGACGTGTCCTCCCCTCCGGGTCCGGGTGGGGTTCGAACCCGTGGCCCTCAACTCGCATCCTCACGTATCTCTGCGCTTGCAGCTGCGCACCGGGTAGTCGTACGTCAAGCACACGGGCTCCAGGAAGTTGAAGTACAGCCGGCCGACCTCGCGCGCTATGACGGAGCCGTCAGCGCGCAGGCACTGCAGGAACTTGTGGTCGCAGGCGCACAGCTGCGTCGCGATCAGGCGGTCATTGTGGAGGCCATGGCCGCGGCCGTGCGTGCCGATCGAGTCCGGGCAGTGGTAGTGGTCGTGGTCGCGGCAGCAGCGGTCGGGGCCCGCGAACACGCCCAGCTCGTCGAAGGAGTGCGCCCGCGAGGCCCGCGACCCCTGGCCGCACCACAGAGTGCCTGGCGGACGACAAGCAGGTCCCGGGTTTTAATGACACTCGGAAGGGTGCTGGTGCTTCCCCGCCCCGCGCCCCTGCGCACGGCGCCTGCGAGCAGAACTGTACCTGGATGGATGACGCTGTAGGCCTGCGACGCCCCCGCACGCCCCGAGCCGCTCAGGTTCCTAAACCAGGCTCGGACTGGGCATGCCGGGGCCTCACCTGGCCCGAGGTCCGAGGGGCCCCGCACTACGTGTAAGCGCGCGCGCGGGGGGGGGGGGATTCTTAAACATAATTAAAACGCTCAAATTTTATGTAAATTTGATTATTATTTTATTATTTATGTATGTTTGGATGGAGGATGCAGTGACGGACGGGGGCCCAGCAAAGTTAGCGTATACTGCAATACTGCATGCAAGTTTGGAAGCCGCACCCGCCGCACTGCGCGCTTGGGCCCATCCCATCCGTGCGGACCCAACAAGCGGGGCCCAGGCCGGGGCCCTGGGGAGGACGGGGCCCTGGTGGGCTCGGGGTCCTGGTGGGCCCGGGGTCCTGGTGGGCCCGGGGTCCTGGTGGGCCCGGGGTCCTGGTGGGCCCTCGCGAACGCAGGATGGCAGGGTGGCACCCCGGGCCAGTACGAGCCTGTCCTGAACATGTTGATGGACTTGTCGAGGACGGCGTTCCACTCGCTGCTAGGCGTCGGCGACGACAGCGAGGATCGGCCGCTGCCGCTGACGGGGGACTCGGCCAACCTGGTCGTCAGGTTGAGCAGGGACAGCGCCAGTGCATGGCCAGTGTCTTGGCCGCGAGGAAGGTGGTCGCCACCCCCATGCTGGGTTCGCAGGGACGAGCTTCGATACAAGCCAAAACCATCTTTCTCATTAAAAAAACAAAATACCTATCTGTAAAGCTCACCAGCACACCGAGCAGTTAGTGCTGCTCAAAATTTTCATCCCCCACAAGCATAGCCTCGCAGCAGGGTGTCTCTTGGCGCGGCGATATCGAATTCGATTCTGATTGTGATTGTGATTGGTGGTTGTGATTCTAAACGAATTTCGCTCCAACTCCCAACGAACACAACGCAACGCGGGAAAAGACGAGTTATTTCAAACTATTCTGACTTCAAACAGTTGCTGATTCAGGCGAGGAATCTCTACGTACCCACTGTTCATTATTCGAGGGTGTCGTCTGACTCTAACCTCGCCATTGTTCCAGCTTCAAAATATCAAAAACACTCAGCACTGTAAAAATAAAAAAAAATAAAAAAATGCTGAAAAATGTCTTGAGCCCTATCATTCCCTTGCAAGTTTGCCAAGGCACTATGTGGGGTTTGTGGGGTGGTGCGAGCAACATGACAAACAGAAAATGTGAAAACTCGGTAGAACGCCTGTTTCATTATGTAATTTCTACCGGGGGGAGGGGGAGGGAGGAGGACACAAGCTGTATTGTGCTGTCTTTACGTCCAGCCCGGATTCAGAGGCGTGCTCGCACACGATATTTTTTGCCATTATCACACAAGAGACCGGGGAAAAGACGGAGAGGGTGTGTGTGTGTCGGAGAGGGGGGGGGGCATAAAAACATGTCGTTTCCGTAAGGTTGACTCGTATGGAAACCACTCGAGCCTCAGGAAGGATACGTTAAGGGCGTATCACACTAGCGGCTGCGGCCGGCGCTGCGACTGCGACTGCGATTGCGATTGCGGCTGTCCCTCGATCACACTGGGCGGCGGCCGCTGCGGCCGCGCATGCGCAGCAGACGCAGCTTTCTGCTAGCGGATTGTTTGTTTTGGTTCGGATGACGTCGTTGCGCAGCCATGGAGAGACGACGAAATTCTAAGCTTTTGGCTATTCAGCAGTACTATGTGGATAGAAGAAGAAAACTGTCGGCTGCTTTTTTTGTCTTTATCTTGGGATTTTATTGCTCACGCTTTCCGGAGCGCAGTGTATGGGTAAAGCACTGGGTTGCTCGTCGGAAAGCCCTAGGGTTGCATCATAACCTTTTCTTGGAGCTACAAATGGAAGATCCACTGAAGTATCGCAGGTAAAAAATACAGAATCTCTTTCGCACATTTAAGTTTGCATATTCAAACAGTTCTACGATTAACTCCCGGCTCTCAACCGCTTTCACACAACGGCCATCAAAACACAAAACAATGCAGCGATGTTCCAGCGCGCGAAAATGCTGCTTTCGGATTGGCTGCGACTGCGGCCGCGACTCCAAAAAATAGCCGGACGGCTATTCCCGCGACTGCGACTCGCAGCGCCGACTGCCTCGCTCTGATTGGTTGAGCGCCCAGCCGCAGTCGCAGCGCCGGCCGCAGCGCCGGCCGCAGTCGCTAGTGTGATACGCCCTTTACACTTGACATGGTCGTCGCCTGGCAAGTCCGGAGGGTGTTGGTGGTGGTGGGGAAAGAAGGGGGGGGGGGTGTAATCCTAACCGCAGCAAAGGAGCGAGACAGACAAAATGGATTGAAAGCGAAAAGTCACTTGAAGGAGAAACAAAAACGACTATTCGTTCTACTGAAATCGACCAGAACCGAGAACAGAAATTCAGTCGGTCTCACGCAGCCCATCCCAGATCCCAGCGAGCGCTGGCATGGTGAGGGTTAGTATTTGTCACCGCGAATCGTAATGCAGTATGACGCAGCGGTAGCGGCGGTGTGGAAGAAAAAGTAGCAGCCAGGGTGAGCTTTGCAGAGAGAGAGAGAGAGAGAGAGAGAGAGAGAGAGAGAGAGAGAGAGAGAGAGAGAGAGAGAGAGAGAGAGAGGGGGGGGGAGGGGGGTAGTTTTACGGTCTCATTCGTCAGGTGCGCGGGCAGTAAGTGGACAGTCATCTGTCAAGGCTGCCCTGCCAGCCTGCCAGACCGGCCAGAGCCTGGCTGCCAGCTCTGACTGGGTGGCACAGGGCGCTCGGGGAAAGAGCACTGGAAGCGGTCGCTGGAGGGCCCCGAGGAGCCAGGCAAGTCGGGAACACGGGTGTTGGGCGGGCTTGCCTACCCGGAGCTCTGCAGGCGGGCGGCGGACCCTGGTGCGGACCCTCATGGGCGCTGCCCTTTTCCTGCTCAACCACGGGTCGATGTGCCGAGGACGGTCGTTGGGTGTAGGCGGACGGACCGCACCGTGAGGTGCCATGAAGGCGTGGGCGGACGTCGTGCAGGTGCCGAGGCCGCCGACGACGAGGGGGCGTCGCCGGCGGCCCACGGAGTCCGAGATAGCGGTGCAGCGGGCGGCACTGCGGTCGCTGGCCCCGGTGCTCTTCACGTCCAGGATGTTCGGCCTGGCCGCCTTCAGGTAAGGCACTGCTTCCCTCGGCCGGTGGTCTCGGGTTCGAGTACCGGCCGTGCGGATCTGTGTTCTGCGCAGGCTGCTGTGGCCGTCGGCGCGCCGGGAGGCCGCGGTAGTGCCATCCCCCACGTGGGCGGCGTACTCGGCGGTCGTCTTCCTCGCCATGCTGGTCGCCATTACAATCGTGGTGAAGACCGTGGTCGCCAAGGTACGCCCAGGAAAGCGTTATTGTGCTAAACATGTGGCACACCCCCACCGAGTCGCTGAGGTGATCGTGGCCCTCCAGGATGCGGCGTCCAACAGGCGGGAGGACGGCGCCCTGGTGCTGGCGTTCTGCGTGCTGACGGCCACGTTCGCGCTGAAGCACACCGTGGCCGTCATGTTGACGCACAAGGAGGTTGGCATGTGACTGTATGACTGGAGGGGAGACTCTCCAGGGCGGGGACACTGCCGCCGCGCTGGAGAAGGTCGTCCGCATCGCCAGCCGCGCCGGGGCGGCTGCTGCCCCGGGGGCCTCCTCCAGGATCCTGTCCCGCACCCGCACCGTGGGGCTCGCGGCGCTGGCGCAGGCCGTCCTCACGCTCGTGGTCGGGGCCGCGCTCATGGTCGCCGCCGTCGTCATGGACTACAACCCCGCTTTCTGGGACCTGGTCACCTTCCCGACGCACTTCTTGGTCAACGTGCTGTTCATAGACGTGGTAACGTACAGGCGGGGCCAAAGAAAAAACACATAAAAAAAACAACCCTGCTGCGGTATTCGAACCCCGGACAATGCCCCGCGTGCTGTGGTACATGCCGCCCCTTCTCCCTCGCCCCTTTGCCCTTTGCCCGCCACCGTGCGTCGCAACGAAGCAGGCTCATATTTATTTCAGCGCTGTCTCTTAAAGGCCCTGCTCCTGCACGCCGAACTGGAAGCACTCAACGACTCCCTGGAGGCCCGCTTCCAGCCCGGAGGCCACCAGGGCGGCCACCAGCACGGCCCTGGCCCCGTCGTCTGCTGGAACGACGGTCTTGACGGCAGCGCGGACATCATCCAGAGCCTGCAGATGAGCGTCTCGTGCGTGGAGATGATCAAGTCCAAGCCCAGGGCCTCGCCGTCGGCCTCGGCGAAGGAGCACGTCAGCGCCGCCCGGGACCTCCAACGGTACCCGGCACGACACTATTCGCAGTGCGTCTCGACTGCGCTTAACTCCCCCCCCCCCCCCCATCCTTCCTGACAGCGTGCTGCGCAAGGCCTTCCAGCAGCTGGACCAAGCGTTCGGCTTTCAGACGCTGCTGTTACTCACAATGGCCTTCGTGCAGACCACGGTCATCCTCTACATGGCACTGGTGGAGGGGAAGGTGGAGCTGGTCTCCGCTATCGACTTCGCCATCCTTCTGGGGCAGCTCTACGCCACCCTGTCCGTCTGCCAGAGCGTCAAGGTGCACGCCAGTTCCTCTCTCTCTCTCTCTCTCTCTCTCTCTCTCTCTCTCTCTCTCTCTCTCTGGCTGGTGGCGATAGTAGTGGTGCCGACGGCTCTCGGCTCAGCCCTCAGCCCGCCTCAGCCACCTCGCCTCTTGCGCTCTTAGGCTGTTGATCCCTTACTTTGACTTCCAAATGTCAGCGGGGGGGGGGGGGCTGCGCTGACGATCCACACGTGTTCCCCAACGTGGACACCACTATCCTCTAACCGCACTGCACCCCCGTCCGCGCGTATGAAAAACTCGTATCCAAAGCCCGCCGCCGCCACGGAGCCACCCGCAGCGGGGAGGGGGGGGGGGGAGGGAGGCACGAAACAGGAAAATGATGGATACTTTCAACTTTGGTCGCCACATGACACCCGGCGGCCCTGTCCTCCCTAGTCCTCTCCATTCGGACTTCCGCTCACGTTACTTCCGTCTTCCGTACTTTGGCGCTGGCATCGCCACGAACACACACACACACACACACACACACACACACACACACACACACACGCGGGGGAAAAGATTATAGTAGTCGCAACTAATTTTTAAGTTGATTTCCAGATTTTGGTTCTGAAAACTAACATTTTTGGTGGGAATAACTAATTTTCGGTTGCACCAAACGAAACGTCAGTGATGCTCAAACGGAGAGGTTCGTTATTGTCGGAGCAGAAAAATAAAAAAGTTCCCAACCAAATTTTAGGTTTTGGACCCAAAATTCACCGCTTGCAAATCAAATAAAAAATTAGTTGCGACCACCCATCTGTGTTGTCCGTGCACGATCAGCACTGGTTCGACTGGTTCGCTGCCGACAGGACGAGTCTCAGCGCACGGCTGTAGTGGTCCACGGGGCGCTGCTGGCCCCCGGCCTGGCCACCGACACCCGGACCGCGCTGGTGGGCTTCTCCGTGCAGCTGCTGTTCTCCGAGATGACCTTCTCGGCGTGCGGTTTCTTCGACCTGGACTTCGCGCTGCTGCAGTCGTTCGTGGGCACCGTCGTCACGTACATCGTCATCATGGTGCAGTTCCGGGGCCCGTCGTCGCGGACCTCCGCCGAGAGGCAGGCTACCGCCAGGGCGGCGATGAAGGGGCACGAGACGTAGAGACGTAACGTCATTTGTGAACGGCGTCCCAAAGCAGCACAGCAGCGCCGGTCAGCCTTTTGTCCCGGGGCCTGTCGTCTGCTGCCGACCAATCCCAGGGCGGCGCTGGCCTCGGCTGCCCTGGGCTGGGACCTCGGCGCTGCCAACCCAACCATGTAGCTGTTTCTTGCTGCCCCCAAACTTTTGCTCTAAATAAGTAAGAGCGGGCCGGGGGAAAAAAAAAACGAGCGCAACGCTGCCGGCAGCCGGCGGCGGGGAGCGCCTGCAATCGGCAGGGTAGGCAACCCAACGCGCTCCGCTGCGGCTGCGGCTGCGGCTGCGGAGGGCCGCGTCCAGGCCCGACAACGTGACGCCGACCACCGACTCCGAGTGCCGTCCGGGCATCCCCATGTTCTCTCCTTTTTTTTTGTGTGTGTGGGGGGGGGGGGGGGGTAGAGAAATTCCTGAATCTTTTTGTAAACCAAATTTGAACTGTAAAAAGTAATCTTGATTTTTTTTTGGTAAATTTTGAGATTTTTTTTTGCGAGGGGGAGTGGGGTGGGGAGTTGAGTTTGAACTTTTTATGTACATTCAGAAACGCCGTATTTCTCCATCCGTCGATGCCACGACTGCCGTATCGACCCTTCGGTCTGCGGCCGCTGCTGCGGCCGCTGGCAGCACTGTTCAAACACGCCCGCCCCACGCCGGCGACCCATTATTTGAGCCGGCCGCCGGAAAATGAGCAACCGCACGACAGAGACATGACAAATCGGCCGGCGGGCTGCCGGTGGCTGCCGGCCGCGGTGTTCGAACAGGGGAAGCACAGGTGCGCGGGTTCAAGTACTGTCCCTGGAAGACCACGGCGTTTTCCTTCCTGTGGCGGATATGTCGGCATCCCAACTGGTCTCACTGACGCCGCGGCGTGAGCTCCGCAGTACGCCTCAAGGGTTGGCGTAACGCGAGTGCTGGTTCAAATACCAGCACCGGCCGATATTTTTTTTTTTCTCCTTCGTTCGCGGGAAACCTCGACGCGGCATAGCCTTTGTTGTCCCTCTGCACTTGGCTCGCCAGTTCGCACCCCGTGCAGCACCGGCGCCCTGCTCGCATCTGTCTCCCTCACTCCTCCATCCCCTTTGTTCGCCCCGTCTCCCTCCCTCCGCCGGGCCTGATCCGGTGTTGGCAACCCTACCCAGCCCAGGGTAGGGTTGCCCCGCCCGGGGCTCCAGGCCAGGCGCCCTTCGTTTATATACATGAAAAGCGTGTTTCAAGTTTGGCGCGCAAACACACACCGCCGTGCGCGGACCGTGAGAGGGAGGGAGGGAAAGAGAGAGAGACACAGAGAGATAGATAGATAGATAGATAGATAGAGAGAGAGAGAGAGAGAGAGAGAGAGAGAGAGAGAGAGAGAGAGAGAGAGAGAGAGCGGGAGGAAGAGAGAAGGAGAGTGCACCAGAGGTAAAGCAGAGCAGGCAGCTGCAGAATTTCTCAGAGAGAGAGAGAGAGAGAGAGAGAGAAGGGGGGGGGGGGCTTCGAGCCCCGCATGCACAACGGGGTAGTTATCACGTGATACCCCGAGACGTCTCGGACTGTGATCGACACCCCCTTTGCTTCCCGGAAGTAAAAAAAAAAAGAAGAAAAAAAATGCACCCCTGATGAGATGCCAAAAGAGCCGAGGGAAAAAAAACTCTCTATAACGACTGGGATCGACTCTTTGTTTTTTCTTTATTTTACGACGATGATGGGAACAGGTCGGTGTTTGCCTTCTACTGGATGGAAAATAAAGTCAGTAAGAGGTTCGGGGTGAGCGCCTCTGTGATTTCAGAGAGCATCTGCAACAGCCTCAAACGACTCCATTTGATTTTTCCTGAGAAAATCGTGAAAGTCCCCTCGCGTAGTCATGGGAAAACTAATTTCGGTCTCGCTCTCATGATTAGCTGTCTGGATCAGAGCGAGGTGTCGTGCAGCCAAACAACTGGAGAACTGGAGTCATGCCTGGAGCTGGAGGAGCTTACTGCTTATTAGACGGTGGTAAGACAATCCCGGGCGGCGTGTTCGTCAGTCTACCCCGGTCCGGTTCGGTTCCTTCGCACACTTTCCCTGACAAGTGACGGAGTGACAGGTCCACGTCAGAGGCAGCGGATTATTACAAACCCGACTCGTACAACTTTCGCCGACAGCAGATTCAGGTTCTCATCCACCGCTGACACAGATTCAGGTTCCCATCCTGTCCTATTTGAGACGCAGCAGGCGACACTGGAAAAAAAAAATTCTAAAAAATGTTTATGCCGAAATTCGTCGGGCCGTGTTTCGGCAGTTTAACCGTAGCTTGGTCCTTATGTTCAGCACCTAAGCCGAGCTAATCTCGCCGACTTGCCTTAACCTCGTAATCTTATCCCCTACCGACTGCCCAAACCCACCTGCCCTGCCCCCTGCCCCGTTTCATATAAAAGAAATGCTCGGGTCGGAAACGGTTACTGCATCAGGCAGATATACTGCAGGCTGTTCCTTATCTCGTACCCCCCCCCCCCCCTAGCCTGTTGCCTCGCAGAGTTGCTGGGATCAAACGGAAAAAGAAATAGTGTTATTATCCCCGCGCTTGGAGTCTGCCTGCTCTTTTCCTTACTCTGCCGGTGGCCTGCGCGCAAGGCCCTTGCCTCTGGAACCACCACCCTCTCCGAGTCTTCTTGCAACGAGTTTGGCGCCATCTTTCTTTAAAAAATAAAACAAGGGAGAAAAATATTAGAGTGAGAGTTTGTCTCTCCGAAGACCACACCCCGGGGCTTGTGTGAGCGCGAGAGAGACAGAGGGTCGCTGAGCGTACTTTGGCCCACATACGAGTTTTGGCTTGGCCCCCCTACACTATATATATATAGGTAGTAAACACCACTATTCCACCACTTGTGTTGTCCCGACACGATAAATCAGTTTCTTCGGCTTCCGCTCCGTGTGAGCCCCTGGGAGGTAGGCACGCCCGCGGCACGGCGGTGCGCAGCAGGCCGGAGCGCGGCCTACCTCCCAGGGGCCCTGCAGCTAGGTCTGTGCGATTAATTGAAAATTCGAAATTCTAAACGAATATTTTGATGATTGGCGATTATTTTCAGCATCACGATTCCGGTTATCCGGTTTTTAAAATCGAAATCGGAAATGAGTGAAAGAAGATTGTTGATTTATTTCGATTTTCAATTTGATTTCCGATCTATTTTCGATTTGAAAATTAAAAAGGGTAAATAGCACAATCGGTTCGTTTCGATTGATCGAGAAGAATGGATGAATCGTTTGTTAGTTTGATTCTCGATTCAAGTAATCGGAATCGGACCACACATCGACCATTTAGATCATCGACCGATCGCGGTTAATTCCAACAATCGCTCAGGCCACAGGCCGCATGGCTTTGCAGCCTCCCCCAGCCAACGGCCAACGGCCACCGGCCACGTGGGACATCGCTCAAGTTAGTTTCGGTCCCCTTAGGCCTGAGTCCTGAGTCCTGGCCCCGGGGTGTTGGATGTCTGTCAGTAGCCGGGCTCGCCTCGCCTCGCGCTAACTTCACGATGCGTTCATTAATAATTTTTGCCCCATTCGCTGCTCCGAGCAGGTCCAGGAAAGGGTTCTGGAGGACGGGGTACCCCTTGGCCCCTGGCTGCCCCTGGCTGCCCCTGGCTGCCCCTGGCTGCCCCTGGCTGCCCCTGGCTGCCCCTGGCTGCCCCTGGCTGCCCCTGGCCCAGGGACGCCAACAGAACCGACCGTGCGCGGTGTGTTGTCAAAATAAAACCGACGGCGGGAAAAATAAAACCGAGCTTACTCCCAACTTCCGTGGCTGTACGGAGTGCAAATAAAAAAAAAGTTGGGCGAAAGTGTTCGAGTGAAAACAGAGCGGCGTCACCCGTGAAAGCCACCGAGCGCCGAGCGCCGAGCGCGCGCGCGCGCGCGTGTGTGTGTGTGTGTGTGTGTGTGTGTGAGAGAGAGACAGAGGCGAAGTAGGTACAATGTCTGGACTTTGCTTACTTAAGGGAATCTCGTATAAAGATAAGTACAGTCTGGTTTGCCGAAAAGGCGGAGACAACACATATATTTACTGAGCAACATAAGTCATACATTACACTGCACGGTCATCACAGAGTATTACAATTATCACACACGTACGCCAACTTCTCCTAAGTTCTATATTATAAACTTGTCTTTCTACACACTGGTAATATTTTTTAATTGAAGAGTATTTCTGGCATTGAATTTTTCGTATCAACTTTACATTTCTGGCAGTGCGTTTGCGGGGTCTAATACCCCCCCCCCCCCCCATCCTCCTCCCCGCTCGGGAGTTTTTCGAAGGGGTAGCACTCGGCACGGCCCCCAACATGCAAAGCGCGGGAGGATCGGGGAGGCCGTGGCCGTCCGGGGGGGGGGGGGGGGGGTTGCCGTCAAGATCCAAGGAGCCGTGGCCGAGCCGAGGCTAGCCGGGGCCGAGGCTGCAGGCAGAGGCGAGGGAGCAGACAGCTGCTTGACATGCCTTCCGTCCGATTGACGGGCCCGTACCGTACCAGGGGCTGCGTCCGCTGCGTCCGCTGCTGCGTCTACCATCTCACTCGCACTCACACGCAACGCCGATCGAGTGCGCGAGAGACGGCCACGCGCGCGCGGGACATGCCGGGCCAGCATGCTCTGCCCCGTACCGTATAAGTGAATTTGAGGGAGAGAGAGAGAGAGAGAGAGAGAGAGAGAGAGAGAGAGAGAGAGAGAGAGAGAGAGAGAGAGAGAGAGAGAGAGAGAGAGAGAGAGGGAGAGAAGCAGGGCTTCTAGGGCGGCGCTTTGAGAGGCAGCCGGCCCTCCAAAGTTTGACGCGATGCCCCTCAAGGACCGTATATCGTGCTTAGAGCCTCGTAATTGGCGGGGAAAGCAGCCCAGATATGCGGCCGTCTTTTCGGACGCGTCCCGGACGACTGCTGCTGCACCGCGCTGAGCCTTCAAGTTTCACTCCCCCCCCCCCCTAACCGGAATCTCGGATGCGTCCGAAAGGGTTCATCCGCGACTTGGCGAAGGAGGACGACGGGCTGATTTGCAAAGTAGGGAGGGGGAAAGGGAGGGAGGGAGAGAGAGAGAGAGAGAGAGAGAGAGAGAGAGAGAGAGAGAGAGAGGGGGGGGAGGCCGTATCACGATGACGTAATCGGGGAGAGGGTTGATTCGACGCCAACACCTGCCGACATCCATCCTTATGGTCTCCATCGGAGGCAGTAATCCCCCCCCCTTCCTGCTCAATTTTTTTTAAAGAAAAAATTGAATCGTCTAAGAAATAGAGTTCTACTAGTGTCCTAATGACTAGAATTTCCTTTTATTCGAGAGGATACACAACACAAACAGCACAGCATTGTAATGGCTGATCAGAGTTTTCTTTTTTTATTATTCTTATTATTTCAAGTAGTGTCCTCGCTGGACTCGGGCGCATATTACCCGAAAATCGGCGTGTGCGTCACACCAGGCGGCCTTGGGCCGAGGGCGGAGCGTGGCGGGAGGGAGGGCGTCACTTAATGGCCTCCCTGGATGGGGGCGTCTGGCACGGGCGTGCCACGGGCGTGCCACGGGCGTGCCACGGGCGTGCCACGGGGTGCAGACACAAAGGCCGCACGTCCTTGCAGGACCTCGGGGTCCTCGGGGTCCTCGCGGGTCCTCGCGGGTCCTCGCGAGTCCTCGCCCGTCCTGGCTGCACGTTCTGGTCGACCGGCCTCCTCGGCCTGGCCGTTCTTAAATTAGATCACAGATGGAGCTTCCTAACACTAGTCCAATTGAGCCCGACCGCTGCGCATTGAGTGGCCTTTATCCCGGTGCACACTGTCCAGGCCACTCACGACGCCTGCGTCACACAGGGCACGGGAGGCTGCAGTAGCACCAACACAGCCTTCAGTCATGTCACCTTAGGCGACAATATTCCTTCGGTGCTGCTGGGAACGCCCTGCTTCTACTCGTTGGTTCAGTTGGCACCGCTGGTACTACAAGTTCATATCGCGTTCAGCGCGCAGGCGGCGGCCAGCAGCAGGAGGGCGGTGGGGTTGGCGGCGCTGGAGACGGCGCTGGAGACGGCGGCCGTCCTGAAGGGGCACAGGTTGGACAGAGGACCCGTGCAGGCGGCGTAGCTGAGCGCATGCGCCAGGTAGTTCTGCTCGAACACCCCGGTGAAGAGCTGCGCCAGCGGACCTGGGACAGACAGCGGGTTCAAGTACTCTCCACACCATCCACTCTGCCGGTGCCGGTGCTGCGGGTACCTGTGGCGTACAGCACGATGTCTTCCCCGCCGTGCGCGGCGTCCTTCAAGAAGGTGGGCGCGTAGTGCCGGTAGTAGAAGCTGCCCGGGTCGCCCCGGATCTCCGGGACGGCCCCCGGCCCCGTGGCGTACGTCAGCGTCTCGTACTTCTTCTCGTCGTCCGCGTAACCTAGTGCCGGGAGGTGTAACGAATTGCATTATTTTAAAAATACATCCCAAAAATAAGGCAGATTTGAAAAAAACAAACTAACCGAGGATGTCGGCGCCTCGGCCCGGGTAGCCGTTAATGGTGAAGCCGTGGGAGTGGTCGGCGCCCACCACGATCAGGGTCTCACCCACGTCCACCAGGCGCAGCGCGGCCTCCACGGCCTTCTCCAGCTCCAGGGTCTCGTCCAGGGCGAGGTGCGCCATGTTGGCGTGGTGGGCTTGGTCTATGCGCCCTCCCTCCACCTGGTGCCGGAGAAAGGGAGTCAGCAGGGCCGGGAACCGAACCCACGACCTTCGCGGCGGGGGGCGAGCGCGGTACCGCTACTCTACCAGGAGCACGTAGCCATCCTGGGCCTTGCTGAGCATCTGGATGGCGCGGGCCGTCATCTCGGCGAGGGAGGGCCGCGAGTACTCGGTCACGTTGGTCTCGAGCGCGTACGGCATGTGGCCGGGGCTGAACAGCCCCAGCAGATGGTCCGTCTCCTGGACGTTGACCTGCATCAGGTCCTCGCGGCTGCGCACGAAGCGCGCGCGCGGCTTGTCCTTGCTCCAGGCGGCCACCAGGTCGCGGCCGTCGGCGCGCACGCACGAGTCGTCCCAGTCCGCGCCGTAGTCCTCCGTCTGGCCGAATTGCTTGAGGCCTCCGCCCAGGATCACCTGCGAGCCCGATAACCAGTTTAAAAAAAAAACACACACAAAAAAAGCTGCCGCTGGTATTTGAACCCCTGACAGTCGACACGGACCTTGAACTCTTTACCCGGACGCGACTCGACCAGCTGGCGCGCGATGTCGTCCACACAGTCCCGCTGGCCGACGGGTACCTTGGTGTCGCACTCCCAGTCGCGGTGGTTGATGTGTGCGTACAGCGCGGCCGGGGTAGCGTGTGTCACCCTGCGTGTCGTGCGAGGAAGTTAACTACTAGTCGTCCAGTCGAACAGTTATTTGCGGATTAATCGATTAGCCACACGAAAAACGGGTTCTTCATACTAAAAATAATCGAAATGGCGAAAATGTTGTCGATTTTCTTAGTTTGGTCAATACGAGTCGGAATTACATGAGACATCCTTGGTCGTATCGACTAAAACCCAGAATCTTAGTCAAAAATTTTTAACAGTGAATAACCGAACGGCTGGTTAGAAATTCATTAAATTTTTGTTTTTAAAACATGAGCACTAAGCCACATGACAAGCGCGGCCTCCGATGGCCTCTGTGAGGTCCTCGGCCACCCCGGACCTGGCGGCCGCCGCCTACCTGGTGGTGGTGACGAAGCCCGTGTGCTTGCCCGAGGCCTGCGCCCAGTCCATGATGGTGGGCAGCCGCCGCCGGTGGTCCTGCTCCAGGTCGCAGTGGCCCAGCTGCGCGCGCGCCTCCAGCCCCAACATGTAGTACCTGCTCTTGACGCCCGAGAACATGGCCGTGGCTGTGCCGGCGGAGTCCGGCACCTGCTTGTCCACGTTGTACGTCTGAAGGAGACCAAGCAGTCAGCAATCTGTGCCACGAGAAGAGGGTAGGCGACGGGCCACCAGGGGAACAAAAGGGGCACTACAGGGATTCGAACCCGCGCCCCCGCGGACCTCCTCAACCGGCCATGGTGGAGTCTGAGCTGGAGTCCAGCGGAGACCTTCCCGCCCACTTCTGCACTGTGCCCCACGAGTGACGCACTGGATGTAATGACCTTGGAGGGACCCCGCCGTGACCTTGACCCTCCAGTGGCCGAGACGAGCCGCCTCATTGCGGTGGTGCTTAAGGCTGAGGACCGCATCACGTCCGTCACACACACCAGGGACTTTTATTTTCGACAAAGAACTGAGCACAGAGCTCGGTGGACTTTCAAACAGACAATTGAAAAATATATTTAAAAAAACGGTGGTATTTGAACCCGTGCTCACCTTGAAGAGCCCGATGCTGGGGAAGCGCTCCCACACCAGCGTGGAGCCCTCGGCACCGACGCGGCCCTGCTTCTGGCCCTTGTAGATGCGCGCCGCCGTGGTGGTGGACACGCCCATGCCGTCGCCGATGAACACGATCACGTTCTTGGCCACCTGCTGGCTGATGGGGGGAGCGGCGGCGGCCGTGGCCACCCGCTGCAGGGTCCTGGTCAGCGCGTCAAGCCCCTGCTGACGCCAGAACGCCGCCGTCTCTGCAGGGAACAATTCAAACGGGCTCAAAACAATTCGGACTGTGTAGCGTAGAGGTCGAACTTGAAATTCGCTTTAAAAAATGAAAAACACAAGACGCCACAAAAATTCATTTTTTTTTTTTTTTAAATCATATAAATTAAAAAAAAAATAATAATCCGAAAAATTCAACTTATTTAACCCACCTTCTACGGAGTCGTAGGGAACAGACGCCGCCAGCGCCCCGGTCAGGGCCGCTCCCATGAGCCCCATGAGCCCCAGGGTCAGGGCGCACCGCTGGAGGAACGCCATCGGGCCTGCAGGGGGTGCAAGCCGTCGTTGAGTTAGGGAGGGTCAGGGACGAAACACGGGCTGTGTGGGTATTTGGACCCGGGGCTGGTATTTGAATGGATTCGGAGGTTATTCCGGGTTCAAATACTGTCTCCTGGAGCTGAACGCGCCAACTGGCTGTACAAGTTTTACGGACGATGAAGAGCACAGCGAGCCGACAGAGATGGCAGACGTGGCGGCACGCGGGTGGGAGACAGAGACGGGAGATGCGGTGACAACGCTGTACCTGTCAGGTTGGCGATGCTGGATGACAGAACGGGCGAGGCTGCAGAGCTGAGCGTACAGCGGCCGGGGGATTGGCACACCTGACTGGCGTGGCTGTACCCTGGTGGTTCCCTGCCGGTGCCGACCAGACACAATTTGGCTAAACTTCCCTCCTCGCCCCCTTCTTATCAGAGTGCTGCCGAGCCCCCGCCGCCACCGCCGCCACCGCCGCCCCCGCCGCCACCGCCACCACCGCCGCCACCGCCACGCACGGCGCGTGTGTCGGTGGTGACAGCCACAGATTTGGCCCATCTTTCTCTCTCTGCCCCCGCCCACCGTTTCTATCTTTGTTCATTGCACCACGACCACCGCCACAAAGTGAGGCGCGGTCATGACCAACGGACGCGCACCCAACTGTTTGCACAAAATTCTCTGTCTGTCTGTCTGTCTGTCTCTCTCTCTCTCTCTCTCTCTCTCTCTCTCTCTCTCTCATTTTCTCCCTCTCACTCGCACTCAGTCTCCCTCGGTCTTTGTCGGCCCGCCGCCCCCTTTAGGTTTTTTGGGTTGTTTTTCTCTCCGTGTCTTTCAACGCCTTCCGGCTCAGAGGAAAAGAAAGAAAGAGAGAGAAAGAGAACAGTACAGGGGCGAGGGCGAGAGAGAGAGAGAGAGAAAGAGAGAAAGAGAGAGAAAGAGAGAGAGAGAGAGAGAGAGAGAGAGAGAGAGAGAGAGAGAGAGAGAGAGAGAGAGAGAGAGAGAGAGAGAGAGAGAGAGAGAGAGAGAGAGAGAGAGAGAGAGAGAGAGAGAGAGAGAGAGAGAGAGAGAGAGAGAGAGAGAGAGAGAGAGAGAGAGAGAGAGAGAGGGCGGTGGGATAAGGCTCGCACCAGGCAGCCTCTGCGCTAACGTAAACTCATCGGAAGCCCCTCGCACTGTTAGCAGAACGGCTTTAGCCGGCGGTCCATCATCGGCGCCGGCCATTGGTCCGGAGGAGCCGACGGGAACCAATCAGCGCGAGGACCGCGGTCCGCGGCAACGCCGATGTTGCACGGAGACAATTAGTGGTCGCAACTAATTTTTAAGTTGATTTTCAGACAAGCAGTAAATTTTTGCTGGGGAGAACTCAATTTTAGTTGCACCAACGAAACGTTAGTTGCGCCAACAAGGAGGTTCGTTGCGGGCACTAAACAATTTTTTTTCTTCTTTTTTGCTTTTTCAGCGAACCTCTGCTCTCCGAACAAAAGTTTACTGCCTGTCTGAAAATCAGCTTAAAAATTAGTTGCGACCACCAATATTTTTTCTCCGACTGTCCGCCCGGTTTCGATCCCAGGTGAAGATCGTCGGGGACCCCCGGGGACGTCGGGGACCCCCGGGGACGTCGGGGACCCCCGGGGACGTCGGGGACCCCCGGGGACGTCGGGGACCCCCGGGGACGTCGGGGACCCCCGGGGACGTCGGGGACCCCCGGGGACGTCGGGGACCCCCGGGGACGTCGGGGACCCCCGGGGACGTCGGGGACCCCCGGGGACGTCGGGGACCCCCGGGGACGTCGGGGACCCCCGGGGACCGGGGACGTCGGGGACCCCCGGGGACGTCGGGGACCCCCGGGGACGTCGGGGACCCCGGGGACGTCGGGGACCCCCGGGGACGTCGGGGACCCCCGGGGACGTCGGGGACCCCCGGGGACGTCGGGGACCCCCGGGGACGTCGGGGACCCCCGGGGACGTCGGGGACCCCCGGGGACGTCGGGGACCCCCGGGGACGACGGGGACCCTCCCACGTGGGATAATCCTCTGTGAGCTGCGCAGCTCTGTGTGGTCTCCGTGTGCCGTGGCACCGTTTATCTAATCCGTGTGCAGCGGCGGAGGTAGACTAACACCGACACGTGGTGCCCACGTGGGGGCTCGGAGGGACCGGTGCAAGAAGGCGGTGAGCGGTGAGGGTGTTGGGCAACACTGGCTTCACAAGGCGGACCGCCGCCCACCACCACCCCCCCCCGCGCCTGCAACTTTTCCTTTGCGGAGAACAAGGCGGGGGCGGTAGCGGAGGCGGTAGCGGGGGCGGTAGCGGGGGCGGTAGCGGAGGAGAGACTCCGTTGCAAATCACCAGCGCCGTCCCCCGTGCCGTGCCGGCGTCGAGGACAAAGACTTCCGGCTGACGGGGGCCACGCGCCGCCCGGCAAACTCCTGCTCCTCCCTGACCCCCCTCCTGCCCCTGCTTCCTCCCTAACACACGAGTGCTTGTAAGTCCTCTCGTAAGTTGCGGACAGGCCAGGATTAGAGGCAAACTTAGCGTAAAGCTCATTCTCACCGGGACGGGACGGACGGGGCCGGGGCGGCAGCGGTGGTGGACCACGGACAGGCCAAAAGGGCGCGCCTCGGGGAGTCGTCAGGGGGGGGGGGGGGGGGCGGGGGGAGGCCGAAGACCTCGCCAATCAGAATGGCAAAGCAGACAAGGGCCTCCCGGCAGCACGTGGCAGTGAGGGTAGGGCGCCTGCGAATGCCAGGGTAGGCCAGCCCGCACGACACGCGTGCGCGGAGCAGTCGGGGCTGCCTACCCACCAGGCGCCGTGGGGTCTGGCGCAACTGATGGGTATTGCACTTTCACGGCCGTATCCCGAGAGAGAGAGAGAGAGAGAGAGAGAGAGAGAGAGAGAGAGAGAGAGAGAGAGAGAGAGAGAGAGAGAGAGAGAGAGAGAGAGAGAGAGAGAGAGAGAGAGAGAGAGAGAGAGAGAGAGAGAGAGAGAGAGAGAGAGACGCGGGTTCGAATACTGTCCTTCCCCAATCAGCAGCGAGCTCCCCGCAGCTCGGCGCGAGGGCACCACACTTTTGTTTCTGATTTCAATTACAAAAGGGGACCAGTGCTATCTATTTGCCGCCACAATCCCTTCCGGGCCGATGGCGCGCGGCTAGAAGATTGACTGCTGCACCGAGGCCCGCGCCCGCGCCCGCCCCCTGCCCCCGCCCCCTGCCCCCGCCCCCGCCACGCCCCCGCCCCCGGCCGGTGCCGTATCGGGGCCCTGCCTTGCCAAGTACAGCACAGTACTCAATCAACGTGCCCCTTTTACACTTCGGAGGCGGCCCGCTTCGGCGAGGACTGTGCGGACCAACACCTGGACGCGCCACACTGATAAAAGTGGTTCACCCGAAATCGAACACGGCTCTGGTGAAGATGCTGGGAATATCCGCGGGTTCGAGGTCGTCGTTGTAGCCAGGCCGTCTCTCACCGGGCACACAGGAACTATCCAGGAAATCGTAAAGCGCTGTTGCCGCGGGGCCGGTATTTGAACCCGGACCAGGCGGGGCGCTGAAATTCATCAGAGGTCGCCCGTCGATCTGACTCTTGGAGTGGGCGGGTGGCGGTGTCAGGGTGAAGGTGCGACTCCACGGGAGTCCCTCCCACCTCTCCTGTAAGGAGGCCGCTCTAGACGGTCTGCCCGCTAATGCACGGCCAGCGGCCGGGTAGTGCTGGCTAGAGCTGTGAAGTGGGTCGTTAGGTTGGTACCAGCGGCTGAGTGCGGCGGCGGTGGTGGTGCTCATGAAGGTGGCGGACCTGGAGGACAGGCGCTATTCACTGGCCAATCAAGTTTGGAGTGCCATCCCCGGCGAAGACGGCGACCCTGTCGGCCAGATGGAGGGGACGGGCCGGCGGGAGTGGCTGCTCCCGCTGCCCGGTACCCGAAACCCTCCCGGCCCCTCCCTCACTCTCCAGGGAGTGGCTGCTCCCGCTGCCCGGTACCCGAAACCCTCCCGGCCCCTCCCTCACTCTCCAGGGAGTGGCTGCTCCCGCTGCCCGGTACCCGAAACCCTCCCGGCCCCTCCCTCACTCTCCAGGGAGTGGCTGCTCCCGCTGCCCGGTACCCGAAACCCTCCCGGCCCCTCCCTCACTCTCCAGGGAAGGCGCATTGAAGATGCGTCACTCGTCGGCCTGCGATGGCGGCGCGGTCGGCGGACAACAGCAGACCGTCCGTGCCGCGTCCGTGCCGCGTCCGTGCCGCGTCCGTGCCCAGGCCGTCCCGTCTACTTCACGGAACGGCGGAACGGAACCAAACCCGGCTGGAGCCGGCAGGGGCCGGATCAGCCTAGCCTAGCCGTTCACACCGCCGCAGCCGTGCCTCCACCGAGGCGGTAACGACTCCTGAAAATTGTGACCGGCGGATTACGGATTACCTCGTATTACCCCGGATTCCCAGGATTTCCCGAGCGCTGGTGGTCGGCACCCTGAAGTTGTTACCCCCTCGGCCTCCACGCGGCGGCCACGGCCACACACATACACACGCACATACATACACATACACACACACACACGCACACACACGTGAAGACGTCATCACTGAGTGAGCGGCTGGCACTGGTTCCAGCCGCAGCGAGAGAGAAAGAGAGCAGAGAGAGAAGGGGAGAGTGAGTGAGTGAGAGAGAGAGAGAGAGAGAGAGAGAGTACCACGTGCTTGCCCCCCGCCTCACTTCATCCCTGCCTCGAGAGTCTCCCAGACGTAAGCGTGGCTTTGGTCTGAAGTCGAGGACTTGAGGTCGGGATACAAGGATGAGCACGACACAACTGTCACAACTCCGTTTTCTTCCCTTTGCCTTTTAAAATAAAATGGCCAAAAAAAAAATAACACGGCGGGAAACAATGCATGGCTCGGTCTGCTATGAGAAATCGGGCTAGCGAGGCCGACCTCGGCCCTTAAAGACTGCAAACACAGGATTCTGCATAATCCTGGAAGGCGCAGGGCGAAGCAGGCGGAGCCGAGAGAGAGAGAGAGAGAGAGAGAGAGAGAGAGAGAGAGAGAGAGAGAGAGAGAGAGAGAGAGAGAGAGAGAGAGAGAGAGAGAGAGAGAGAGAGAGAGAGAGAGAGAGAGAGAGAGAGGTGGTGCGGTAGGAGGAGAAGAAGTTGGTGCAGATTATGCAGACCGGGACGGGGCCGTCATTTTTTCTTCTGTTATTGTAAAAATACAAAAATAAAGCAGGAAAGAAAAGGAGGGGGAGGGGGAGGGAGGAAGCGGTAAAGAGAACCGGAGAGGAGGATGGCCGCGAAGGGGGGCGTCGAGACAAAATCTCATTCTGTAAGATCTGCCGCCCGGGGAAAAGTTAGAATAATAACGTGGGGGGGGGGGGGGGGGGCACGCGTCGATATCCCGTCCCCAGCGATCCCGACACGGCCTTGACCTTAGCCTCACCACCTTTGGTTCGGCGCCAAAAAATCAAAACTTTTCATTTGATTTCACCTATCCGCTCCTCATATTTTTTCGGACAGCCGCTGGCACTCCGCTAGACCGCGACGAACAAAGGTATCTATTGTTGACTCGAGGTGGCGCCTCATCCCAAGACAAACGACCGCCCATCTACGTTCTCTAAAACGGCTGGAAACGAGATTTTATTTTAACTTTTCAAAATGTCTTATGTCATTTTCAAAACTAAATCAATAACTGATCAAAATGTCGCGTTAACGCAGCACTTGCGTTAAGCGGTTTGCGAATTGAAAGGGGGTCTTAACGGACAGGGCGAGTGCAATACTCGTTCTTTTTTGCTTCTACGTCGTAGCAGTAATAGTAGTAAGCAAAGAACGGGTAAAAAGGATTCGAGGCGCGACAGAGATAATTTTGAATCAGCGTGAGGACGTAGCGTCCCCACACCAGGACACCACCTCTCTCACCCCGGCCCCAGCAGCACCCATAGTCGGCACTTCCAAATGAAAGCTTACTTCTTTATTTTACACTCTCAAAAACTTTTCATCTGATTTTCCTTTTTTTTTTTTTTTTTTTTTTTTTTGGGAAGGACTGGTCTTTTGCTTACCTTGTGTGACGGACGGCACCTCAGCTCTGCCCTCGGCTCTGCCCCCGGCCTCTGACCTTCGCCGACGGCTCTGGACGATGCGGTGTGTGGGCCACAGCAGTCCGTGGGACAGTGCCAGCGACCACAGGGCAGCGCTGGACGCAACGGCTGGAGGGGGACACCATCATCAGCCCTGCTCCCTAACCTGCCCAACAAAGTACCCAGCATTCTCTCTCTCTCTCTCTCTCTCTCTCTCTCTCTCTCTCTCTCTCTCTCTCTCTCTCTCTCTCTCTCTCTCTCTCTCTCTCTCTCTCTCTCTCTCTCTCTCCCCCTGAGTTTTTTAGCCGATGGCCCCCAAGCGCTTCAATCGATTTCATTTCGTTTTTCTGAGAGTGCTTTGCTGAGGACAATACCTCCACAGACCCGGCGCCCTGAACCAGACCGGAAATGACAGATTGATCCCGGTTCAAATCACGCAGGCTTCTGGAGATTTTTTTTTCCCTGACTTTTTCGCCTAGTCTGGTGCCTTACTAGCGGCCCCGGTTATGGGGCGGTCGAGGACCACGGGGAGCAGGCCAAGAATGCCAACAATATGCACGGGATTGGTCAGTAGTGGAGCAAGGTGAGGCCATGGTCGCGTTGGTGGGAGGAGGACAGACTCTGTGAGGAGAGCCGCGTGGCTGGGCCGGCACAAGGACGCGGCCCGGCCCGGGAAACCAGCAGTTCAAACTTATTTAACACCCCTCCCCTCCAAACAATTTTTTTTTAAAGGTGAAAAAAATAACAGTTAATCAGCTACAGCCCCGCCCTCAGCCCCGCCCTCAGCCCCGCCCTCAGCCCCGCCCTCAGCCCCGCCCTCAGCCCCGCCCTCAGCCCCGCCCTCAGCCCCGCCCTATCCCGGCCACGGCCTCGGACGATACTTGAATAGCTTCGGGATTGCACGACCTTTTCAGCATCCCCTCCCCCTCCGCCTTCCCACTTCTCTTCGCCTGGAGCGGTCAGTGTGCGCACCGTCGATGCTAAACCATGGCCGCCGCTGCGGCTGCTGCCGCTGCTGCACCCATCATTAGAATGCATTGAATTCAATGCTGAAAGCCCGGCTCCAGCCGCGGTCATTTTTATTTCATTCTGTTTCTCCGGTGTATCGTTGATACGCGCAACAGCGTCTGCCCAGCCGCCGGGCCATTCACTTATACCAGCGCAGGGCTGGGCACACCAGACGCAAGACGCACCCCGTCCCACTCCTGCTAAGGGCTGGAGGGGGCTGGAGGGGGCTGGAGGGGGCTGGAGAGGGCTGGAGGGGGCCGAAGGGGGCTGGAGGGGGCTGGAAGGGGCTGGAAGGGGCTGGAAGGGGCTGGAGATTGCTGGAGGGGGCTGGAGGGGGCTGGAGGGGGCTGGAGGGGGCTGGAGGGGGCTGGAGGGGGCTGGAGGGGGCTGGAGGGGGCTGGAGGGGGCTGGAGGGGGCTGGAAGGGGCTGGAGGGGGCTGGAGGGGGCTGGAGGGGGCTGGAGGGGGCTGGAGGGGGCTGGAGGGGGCTGGAGGGGGCTGGAGGGGGCTGGAGGGGGCTGGAGGGGGCTGGAGGGGGCTGGAGGGGGCTGGCGGGGGCTGGCGGGGGCTGGAGGGGGCTGGAGGGGGTGGCCTCTCTCCCCGCGGTCAGCAGCGCAGCTCGACAACATGTGCTCAGGAAGCAGAAAAAGAAAGAAGCTAAAAAACAAGAACAGAAAGCAAGAGGGAATAGAAGGGCGGGGGGAAAATCCGTGTGATTGCAGCGCCGGGGGTGTGGCGGAGAGCGGCGCGGGATCCGACACGACCAGAGCTGCTCATCTGCTTTGGGAACCAGGCACACGCACCACCCAGCAATACAACTAAAAAATAAAATAATAAAAAAAATATGTGGACTGGCGGCGGTGGTGTTCGAACCCACGACCCCTGTGCTCGCGACTGAGTTCCAGGCCACGTGGCAACAGTTAACGAGTTCCTTTGCCGGCTAGTCAGGGGATGATGATGGGGGGATAGGGGAGGGGGGGGGTGTCCTTGTCAGTGGAATAAGGATGACTAATCACAAACGATGGCACGACACAGCCTCCAGCCTCTTTCATCACCCTGTTAGATATCGTCGCGTGCCCCTTTTTTTTAACGAAACGGAGTAAAATGATTATTTTTAAAATGACTATTTTTTTCAGTTGATGTACAGACAAGCATTAAGCCTTTGGTTCTGAGCGCTAAAACGTTGCGGCACCATAGAGAAGAGGTACGTTTCAGGAGCAAATCTACTTCTTGGCTTCCGCAACAAACCTCGTCGTTGGAGCGACTAAATTTTCGTTGGAGCAGCTGACTTTTCGTTGTTACAACCAACAAATTTGCCCCAACAAGACTTTCATTCTCAGAACAAAAATTGCCTGCGTGTCTGGAAAAAAATCAACTGAATAACCTTCGCAGCATAACCTAACCTTTTTTATATCAACCTTAGCAACCTAACCTGACCTGACTGCCTTAAAAAAACCACATAGCTACGAACACTAATCTTTTTCTCCGTGGGGCACTGATTTGAGACCCCGAGCGCACCGTGAGGCGCGGGGCGGCGTGGCCCCACTGCACGATGGGCTGCCGACCCTGCCGGCGTCGCAGGCCGGGGCCCGTAAACAGAGAGCCCGGCACTGGGTGCGAGAGGGACAGTACTGTAGGGTACCGTAAGGCCGACGGTCGAACCCCTTTTCACCCGGTACCTTTCACCTGAGCTTCGCCTGGCTTTGCCCGAAAGGAAGGCTTTGTCGCCCCCAGAGGATCCAGTCCCCCCCCCCCCCGCTTTCAGAATAATGGACGAGCTCAGTGAGAATCCACAGCTCTCCGTGTCCGCGTCCGTCCGTCACCCGTTCCGTCCGTCCGTCTCAAGCAGCACGCGCACGGGACAGAAAGACATGTCCGTGCGGCTAGAATCCCTCCGGTGACGCACGCCTGCGAGCTGCCCACTCTCCAGGGGCCATTTCCGCTGAGAAACAATCACCCCTCCCGTCTCCCCCCCTCCCCGTCACCCCGTGACTTCCGGTTCCCCTCCTCCCTGCCCGCAGCGCAGACGGCGAGAAAATATAAATCAGATTTTAATAAATGTTGACAAACGCGCGGGGGCGTATCATCGCAGCCTTCACCCTTCTGATTTTTGATTTCACTCATGTGAGTGTGTCTGTGTGTGTGTGGGGGGGGGGACATACATATATAGAACGCGTGTGAATGTGTGTGAGAGAGAGAAAGAGCGTGAGGGGTGCAGGCGGCGTGGGTCTTTCGCCATTCGCAAAAATATCGCTGGCCGATCCATTCATTTCCATTTTCGATTTCACCAGCCCTGCCCATTTTCCTCGCGGCTTCCCTCCGTTCCCCTCTGTCTCTCTCTATCTTCCTCTCTCTCCCACTGGGCCGTATAAACCTCATGTGTCTTCTCTCTCTCTCTCTCTCTCTCTCTCTCTCTCTCTCTCTCTCTCTCTGTGTCTCTCTGTGTCTCTCGTTCGCGTCACCGACCAGGCCTGAACCAGGCAGTAACTGTTTCCCTCCCCATCCCTCCCATCTGGAGGCAAATCGAGGTATCGATACAGAAAGTCGACCCTGAAGTGAAAATATAAATCGCGCGAGGAGACAAACTAACTAGGACGGCAATTCAAGGGTCTCCAGCGGAGGAGAGGAGAGGGGAGGCGGTGGGGGGGGGGGGGGGGTCACATCTGGCGTCTCTCTCACACTAATTAAATTGCATGCGCTAAAGTTTCGCCTTGAAGACCGAGGCCAAAAGGAATGCGATACACCGTTCGCCATCTCGATTTCTTACGCATTTTTACACCCGCCTGTCTCCCGTCATCAAAATCTACAGGGGACCCAGCTTCTCATTTATAGGCCACCATGGTCATTGTGAAACTAGGCTGCCAAAGGGCAAATCGCGGGAGAATTTGTGACACGTGTTTCGTAGTCGTAGTTTTAGTCCTTTGGGGTTCGAAATTCGCGTCGCTCGCTCGCGCTCATAAAGCGGTCGGCAGGAGGGCACACAGTCCTTAGGGCTGTTGTGCCCCTAAGGCGTACCCCCGGGGACTGTGTGCCTCCCGGTTGACCGCTTTTTTGGGGGCACACCACACACCAGCCCCAGAGAACGTTCCTAAACGTTCGCGAACGTTCCCGAACGTTACTGAACGTTCTGCTCAGGTGTGCCCCCATTGAGGCGGTCGGTAGGGGGGCACACGGTCCCTAGAGCTGGTGCTGGTGCTAGAGGCGTTCGGGAACGTTCCCCGGGGCTCGTGCGCCGCCAATAAGGCGGTCAGCCAAGGCCACACAGTTACTAGGGCTCAAACGAAAGAAGTCCCAGGGGCTGGTCCCAACAGAATACCACCGAAAAAACTCGGTTTTATTTTTTGTCAAAATTTGTACCATTGGTAAAGCTGCCTTACCTGTTTTTTGTCCAATAATTTTTTGTGTTTCAATTTTTGATTAAATTTGTCTGGACCGATAGGGGGGGGGGGGGGGGGGGTCGAAAGAAGTACTGGCGCTGCCTCAGGTGTTCAGTGGCTGCGTTCGGGAACGTTCCCAATGAGGCGGTCAGCCAGGGCCAACACAGTCCCCGGGGCTCGAACGAAATAAAAGGTTATCAACAGCGTTATAAACATTTATAAAACTTTTATACAGCTTTATAAAAATCCGATTTACCGGGGCAGTGTAAAGCGAAGTCGCAACTGATTATGACGTGGTAAAGTGCCATGCATTTTTTCGGGGGCCTCGCGGGTTCAAATACCGGGCGTGCCTAAAATGTTCTCGTGGCGTCATTTCTGCCGCTGCTGGTGGGCGGGTCCCTCCCGGTCCCGGTCGCCCCGCTCACCATCTGTACCCGATATCTGACATTCGCAGACGCCACCGCCGCTGTGGACCGAGGACGGCGACGTGGTACTCCAGCTGTCATGTTTTACCGCGGTTAGAGTCTCACTCCGGTCTCAAATTCGAATAAACCGTCCCTGGTTGCCCAAGATTGGTAGATGGTGAAAGCCTCTGTCATTTTCAGACTGCGTCGTGGCCCCATGGGACAGTCCCACACAAAAAAAGTAAAGTTTGGGTTAGGTGACGAGCTACGTTTGAGGCCGGGAAGCTCTTCAGAGACATTTTCCAAAATTGGGCGAAATGGTCTTCACTCGTTGTTTGTCGGTCGTACGCCGCCGTTTTTCGCCGTCGTGTGTCATGCCACCGTACGGGACTCGACTGCACCTCACGGCGCTGATCGTCATACCCGAAATTAGCCTATGATGTCAGATGTGTGACGACGACACAGCGAGAGGGGCAGAGAGAGAAAGAGACAGACAGAGAGAGACAGAGAGAGAGAGAGAGAGAGAGAGAGAGAGAGACAGAGAGAGACAGAGAGAGTTGTATGTTTTTACAGTGCTAACCAGTCACGTGGCTGGACCTGTGTGCAGCAATACGCAGGGTAATCACATTATGGGAATGCGCATATTGAATAAATACTGTTATAACAAAAATCAACTTGAAGGCGGATTGCGACGTTCAGAGCGCTGTATAATCAGCTTACGTCCCGCGATGTATTTATTTTCAAAAATTTAGTTTCGTAATCATTATTTTTTGAGCAGTTGTTTATCTAGAATCTAGTTGCAGCGTGACGGTTGGCAGCCATTACTGCAGGAACCATGGCGACGCTCACTGACGTGCGATCGTCTCGCCGAAACTCATGAAAAACGTGCCACCTTCCGCACGAACTTCCATAAAAGAAAATAACCAGTGACACCAAAAAAAAAAAAAAAATTAAAGAAGAGGAGGAAAAGAAGAAACATCGTCCCTGGGCGCCTGGCTGGCGGGCCCTGCGGGGTGAGCGACGCCAAGTGTCGGAATCGGGGTGCCAGCCCTGGCCGAGGCCCTGGACGGCTGAGCCCCAAGGCCAGTCAAGGGCTGCTGGGCGTTTGCGTTAATTGGCTTATTCACAAATAACCTGGACGCCAAGACGGGCACCGGGAAGCCAAATAATCCTCGCCCCCTTTTCTCGCGTCCCTCCCGTCAAAAAGCTGGAGGGTAGTAAAAAAGAAGAGAAAAATAGTCAAAAATTGCTGACAGGAGAGAGAATGCTAGAAGAGGAAGAAGAGGAAGAAGAAGAAGAAGAAGAAGAAGAAGAAGAAGAAGAAGAAGAAGAAGAAGAAGAAGAAGAAGAAGAAGAAGAAGAAGAAAACGAAGAAGAAGAAAAAAAAAGAAGAAGAAAAAAGAAGAAGAAGAAAAAAAGAAGAAGAAGAAAACAAAGAAGAAGAAGAAAAAGAAGAAGAAGAAGAAGAAGAAGAGAGCAAGCGAGCGAGAGAGTGAGAGGGAGAAAAGGGGCAAGAGAAATGTGGCGCATGCCGCCTGAAGGCAGGCATGTCGTGTCGTCCTCGTCGCACCTGCTGCGCTCCATACGGGTTGGACGGAGAGGGGAGATTTTATGAGCGGTCTACCCTGCGCGGCCCGCAACTCCTTGACACGCCGCGGCACGGCAGGGCACGGCAGGGCACGGCCCGGCAGGACGCCACCTGGCTCGGTCATTATATAAGGGCCGTTGCCGGCTCTCGGTAGGCCAGTCCCACCCCAAGATGGTGTCGAAGACCGTGCTTGTGGCGTTCGCTGTGAGTACCAACGCCTGCTGGACACGGATCCGACATTGTCAGAGATGTGTTCTGGCCTCCGAACAAGACCGAGAATACGTGTGCCTAGGGGGAACTAAATTTTAGTTGCAGCATAACGCAACGTTAGTTGCTCCAACGCAGAGGTTCGATGAGGGAGCAAAAAGCCAAAAAAAAAAAATAAAAAAAAAATAATTGTTTAGTGCCCGCAACGAACCTCTTTGTTGGAGCAACCTACGTTTCGTTGGTGTAACTCAAATTTAGTTATTCCCCCAACAAAATTTTAACTCTCCGAAAATGTTGGAAAGTTGGGAATGTTAGAAAATCAACTTGAAATTAGTTGCCTTTAGACCACTAATGCTTTTTCTCCATGTTTGTTTTTGAAACCAACGCCAAAAAAAAAAAGCTGTTTACATTTTAATTATTGCGCTTTCGCTTTCCCGTGTTTTTTTTTTTTTCGTGATGGTCGCTCGGTGTCGGAGTGATTCCCGCGTTGTTGCCTTCTTGTTTGGCGGGGTGCGGGCGCGGCACAACCGCAGCCGGGCCGCCGCCCCCAGCCCAGGTGCGACAAAGACGGCTGACACAGTCTGTCGTGGACCTCGGAGAACCAATCAAAACTTCCGCAACCACAAGTTGGGGAGCGATAACCTCGCGAAACGCGCACACGATTTAAAGTTGGCGCTGTAATAGTGATATTAATCACAACGATGCACGCATATGGTCAGGAAATAGGCGTCAGACGTTTTTCTCGAGCTGGGCTGAAAATGAAAAGAGTCGCTCACCCACTTTTTGTTCTCTGAGAAAGGCTACGTTTATTTGTATGTGTGTTTTTTTAAATGTGCTTTTTTTTAAAATCTTCCACTCGTTGTTTTTGGCAGAATTCTGTCTGCAATGTCAATGATAAGAACCCCAAAAAGTTGAGTCGTAATTTTGGGATTGTTAATGAATTACTCTGGTGTGTTTCACAGGTTGCGATTGTTTGTGGCGTCCATGCCATCGAGGCTGCCGCTATAGGCCAGCAAGGGTAAGGAGCTGCAGCGGCATCAATGAATGAGCAGTCACTAATGATTATTCGCAGGGGCTGGTTGGCTGGTTTGAAAACTTTGCCACTGCATTTAAGATCTGAGGCTTCACGACTCATCATTATCATAGCGGTCATGCAAACTGCCGCCGGTTTCAGTTTGGCAAATCTTTGTGCACACCAGGTCCGGAGGCCCAGATACTAACCCCAACTGCAAGGGTGCCAACGCCAACTGTCTGCAAGAGCGAGCTCCCCGATCTGATAGTGTTCGAAACTCTTTTTACGAAGCCCGCATGGGCAATCGCGCAGCCCGCTCCGCCAAGTCGCAATTAAAGTAAGTCATTAATTTCCCTCAAGGATTGCACATGCATGTACATCACCGCGGAGTCTAACACGAGGTTTGGCAGTATTTTGGAGACCATCGGTGCGACCGCGGGTACTGGTCTCCGAATCAGTGGCAACAGGAAGCACAAGCGCTCCCCCGACGACAAGAAGTGCGTCGCTGTCTAGAATAACTCCTCAGTTTCTGAAGCACATCGTTGTAGTGATGATCCCTTCTCTGTCCAGGCCTGCATCCGGAGACAAGAACGGCCCCACAGAAGTTGGCAAAGATAAATCAAAGGACAATTTCTGGAAAGTAAAGATAGGCGACCTTGCCCAGTGGGATCCCCAGGAACCCAAGAAGCACCACAAGAAGCACCACAAGAAGCAGCCCAAGAAGCACACCACGGAGCACCCCAAGAAGCACACCACGGAGCACCCCAAGGAGTACACCACGGAGCACCCCAAGGAGTACACCACGGAGCACCCCAAGAAGCACACCACGGAGCACCCCAAGGAGTACACCAAGGAGCAGGCCAAGGAGCAGCCCCACAGCGTCCAGAAGAGGCAATGATCTGTTTGAATATACATAAACGGCCATCGTCGTGTTCTTCATAAACGCACAAACATTTACAACGCGGTGTGATTCTTCGTCAGGTTCCTGGGTCTCCACAATGTCGTCGTGGTGCACCACCAGCTCCCGTCGCAAATTGTGTATGTGCAAAAGTTCCAAAACCACCACGGCCACGGCCACCACCGCCACCGCCACCACCACCACCGCCACCACCACAGACGCCCTAAGGTGCTGATGATGAAACTCGGCTTCGGCCACGGCCGCTAAGTGGCAGGAAAAAGCACTTTCTGAAAGCGACTAACCCCGTGGCAGTATCTTAAGCCGAGGTTATATATTCTTCAACTTAAATTTTCTGCATGTGATTACTAACTTTGACAATAAATTTTACTTGAACGAGTGTCCAAAAACGCTGCCTGCACTGTTAATACCCGCGGTCTAAAAACACCTCCTGCGCTCCACCTTTTCGTAGCCGCTCTCTCTCTCTCTCTCTCTCTCTCTCTCTCTCTCTCTCTCTCTCTCTCTCTCTCTCTCTCTCTCTCTCTTCCTCTCTCTCTTTCTCCGCATAAACACACAAAAGAACACACACGCACGCGGCGGGTTCAGCACTAAGTTTTTCAGGACGTATCCCGCCGGTCTGCGAATACTACGGTCCGCGCTTGTGTGTGCGTGTGTTTGTGTGTGTGTGTGTGTGTGTGTGTGTCAGTAGAGACCCAAGAAAAGGCGACCAGCCTTCGGGCCGCCATGCATGTAGGACGCCGAGATGAAAGGGCGGCCCCGGAGCCGAAAGCATTGCGTCGGGTGCTTACAATATTTACCCGGCATATTGGTGGTGGGTCGAGCCCGTGTTTTCGCTCTCTCTCTGTCTCTCTCTCTCTGTCTCTCTCTCTGTCTCTGTCTCTCTCTCTCTGTCTCTCTCTCTCTGTCTCTCTCTCTGTCTCTGTCTCTCTCTCTCTGTCTCTCTCTCTCTCTCTCTGTCTCTCTCTCTCTCTCTTGTGCGAGAGGTAGCGGACCGGACGAAGCGGGGCATAGAGACAATGCACGGCGTGCTATGTTGCCGCGTAATATACGGTATTGGCCCCCCCCCCCCCCCCCCGCCTAGGAGAAAGAGGCGACCGTGACTCTCCGAACGAAGAGAGAGAGTGAGAGAGAGAGAGAGAGAGAGAGAGAGAGAGAGAGAGAGAGAGAGAGAGAGAGAGAGAGAGAGAGAGAGAGAGAGAGAGAGAGAGAGAGAGACGGCCGTGGGTGTGCAGTTAGGATGCAGCATTATTGCGTGTCACCGCCAGCTTCATATTGTGCGTGGACTATTGGTCTCGCGCATAGACGTGCACCCCAAAAGCGCGGGAAAGATGAAAAAAAAAATACGATTCCACAAAGTGAAATCCTAGGAGGCCCGAAGTAGAGTCAGACGATATTGATGAGATTTTGTATATTTTGTAAATTTTGTAGTTTTTCTGATGGTTTGAAGAACCCAGGACGCTTCGCGAGCGGCTTTGCACTCCCCCATTGACTGCGCGGACTGACTGCGGACTGCGGGGGTGTGCAGCAGGGGGCGTGCCATTCCGGCTCAAATCGATACCAATTTATTGGAAATGTTCCGGATGCGTCAAGATTAGATTAGCCACAGTGCATCCACGCCTCCCCCTTACACACACACACACACACACACACACACACACACACACACACACACACTGTGGGCGATGCCTGGCCGCCCCCACGGGAAATTAGTGCAAAGCGGCTGCTGCTTCTGACATTGCGGTTTACTCCCCGCCCAACGACTCGACGACTTGGGACGGCGGCAGCGCGGCGGCAGCGCGGCGGCGGCGTGACGCGGGGGACCCTTGTGAGGAGGTGAGGTTAGGGCCTGCGGAGACAGCCCCAGCGCTGACAGCGGGGCCTCGGAGACAGCCAGCTGTCGGCCGCGCGCGACACCAGCGCCGCGGCAGCGGTGAGCCGACGAACTGCTGCACAAATAGCAATAACTTCCCATCTCTGCCGTGCACTCTGTCGTGTGTGTCTGTGCTCCCGCCGCTACCATGGCGTAGGCTGGGCTGTACTAACCTGGGACCGACACTATAACCGCTCCGCAGGTTGCAATATTTTTTCCGGTGCTGATTTTTATTTAGATTTTTAGAAAGCAAAGCAAAGAAAAACGGATTTGTTTTCGACACGCAGGCCGCCCCAACCGGAACCACGAATCGCAGGATGGGGCGGTGGTGGTAGCGTTTGCAGCGCCAGCCGCGAGCACCGAGATCTCCACCGCCGCCGCTGAATTTTTCTTATTTATTTATTTATTTATTTATGCATGCTCGGTATTTGTGCTCCGTCCGAGTCCGACGGCGCAGGGGAGGAGGCAACTTGCCGCCGAACTGGAGGCGGCAGGGCGGGGGTGGAAGGGGTTGGGTTGGAACACCCCCGCGCGGTACGAGTGAGAGCGAACGAGTCGGGGATGAGGTTGGCGGCGCTAGTGCCGCCAACTTACCGGCCCCAGTCACATGGTCACGTGCCACACGCCTGTGCGCGCGCTGTCAGGCCTACCAACCCCTTTCTCCAACTTTCCCAGCCAGCGGCGATGCTCCTCCCGCGGGTACGACGGCGGTGCCAACCTCTGCGACGCTCAAGCACCTGCGCGCAGCGCTGTAATTTTCTTTCTTTTTCCTTTTCTCTCCTGTCCGCGCACTCTATGAAGCCCCCGGGGGGAATACAGTTAATTAGCCGCCGCCCTAATTAAGAAAGGGCGCCCTCTGTTAGTTCCTTCGATCGTCACAGAAAGTACGGGGGCGGAGGTCCGGCGCTCCGGCGGCACCACCATGCTGACCACGGACATCGTGAGTACCATGCCCGCGCGTCGCGACCATGAATATCACGACCAAAGGACCCTTGCAACCGGCGCGACTACCACGCCCACCGTGCCGACCAGCACTACCATTAACACAGCGGGCGCGTGTGGCGGCACCACGGCGCTACCATGGCGGTACGTGTGAAGGGTGGTCGTGACCATAACGCCCTCACTCGTGCAGGACTTTTCCAACAAGGGCGGTCCGCAGAGCTAAGCGGGGCCGCGCTGGGTGCCGTGCCGTGCCGTGCCGTGCCGTGCCGTGCCGTGCCGTGCCGTGCCGTGCCGTGCCGTGCGCACTCAACGCTGACCCAGTCTGGGATGGCGGCGGCCGGCGGCGTCCTCGTGGAGGAGCAGGCACTCCGGGGGTGGAGGGACGCCGACGACCCGAGGGCACCCTGGGGCCGGCCCTGGGGGCAGCGGGGTCAGCCGCCGGCCGCCGGGTACTCGTCACTGTCTTCAGGTAACGACGTCACCGGGAGGCCCGAGCGGCGGAGCCGTGGCGGTAGTGGTGGTGGTGATGGTGGTGGTAGTGGAGGGGGCAGCATCGGGGCGAGACAGTTAAAAAGCACTCATGGTGGTCCCCAACTTTACCCACCCTGCTGCAGTATATGAGAACTGTGCTGGACTACATCACATGCAGTGGCCTAACGTACAACAAATTTCTCATCCCGGCGGCTGCCCGGCCGGTCGGCTGGCCTAGCCCGCCGTCCGCGGGGGTGACCAGCGCGCCCGGGTCAGCACCTCCCCGATAAGCCCAGGGCGATGTCACGTGGGAAGCTCCGGCAGATACACCACCCCCTCCGTCTCCATCCCCACCGCCGCAACTTGACAGGCGTCGTATAATTTTACGACGCCAGGAGGAGAGAGCAAGTTTGTTCGTACGGCTCGGTCGGCTTTACCCCTGCCCGGGGCGTGCCGGCGCGGACCCCCGTGGCTCGTCGGCGACGTCGTGGGGCCTCGGGTCTCCGCGGGGAGGCTGGGGGAGCGACGGCCAGTGGACCCCGCGCCCCCGACGTACAGGTGGCGCATCAGCCGAGACGGAGAGGGGGCCGGAGGAGGTCGGAGGTCCCGGGTTCGCGAGCAAGGCTCCCTGAGATAGCAGCCTTCCTGGGTTCGATTCCCACCGACTGTTCCAGCGTGCACTCTCCCCCTACCCCCTCCCCCTCCTCTCCTGCGAAGATTTTCCGCATCCAAATTGCCGAAGTACTTTATGACGTGGTTCCTAACGGATCCCCACCAGGGCCCCGTTACCGACTCTATGTGTTTTGTGCGTGATTGCGTGTGTGTGTGTGTGTGTGTGTGAGAGAGAGAGAGAGAGAGAGAGAGAGAGAGAGAGAGAGAGAGAGAAGGAGAGAGATAGAGAGGGCGGGGGGGGGGAGAGAAGGAGAGAAATAGAGAGCGAAGCGAGGGGGCCTGCACCCGGGGGCACCCCTACAGAGTACGTTTCGTGCCACTCCGCAATTCAATCCGTCACCACACTACCACACCGAGGTTGCCTACGGCGGAGGACCCCTCCCCCTCCCTCCCCCTCCCCCTCCCCCCCTCCCCCTTTCTCCCCCTCCCCCCCCCCCCTTGCCTCCCTCCCCCACATGTCCTCCGGGATGACGGCGGGGGCAGGCCGCACCCGTCGGGTCACCTTTCCATCCCGCCGACGGCGCGGTCGGCATTCTTTCTCTCTCCCACGCGTGTCTCTTCACTGTCTTGATCCTCTCTCTCTCTCTCTCTCTCTCTCTCTCTCTCTCTCTCTCTCTCTCTCTCTCTCTCTCTCTCTCTCTCTCTCGCTCGCTCGCTCTCCCTCTCCCTCACACACACGCACGCTCTATTTCTCTCTCGCACGCACACACACCACCTTGCTCACCCCACGGGCCCCCGCCGCCCTGGCCACCCCCTTATCACAGAGGCCGTGCGAGAGAGAGAGAGAGAGAGAGAGAGAGAGAGAGAGAGAGAGAGAGAGAAACAGAGAGAGAGAGAGAAAGAGAAAGAGAGAGATGAGGGGGCGTGACGGGGGTGGGCAGGCGGGAGGGAGCGAGAGCGCAGCCCGCCCGCCCCCACTGGCCCCCCACCCCCTCCACCCCACACGGAGCTGGGCGTTGGGCGTCGCCATGGTTACCAGCGTCTGAATCGGGGAGCTTGGGTCCCGGCCCGGCCTACGAGCCCCGCTGCGCACCGCTCCCGCGGGCCAGTTCAGTTCGCAGCTAGACGTGGATCGGCTCGGCACGGCCCGTCCCGACTGGCCCCCCCTCGGCGCTCTCGCGGCTATCGGCTAGCAGACGACGCTAGCAGACGACGCTCGCAGACGACGCGGCACGACGCGAGTAACGCGCAGCAGTGTGAGCAGACGACAGTGCGCCGTGTGGGCAGTGCGCTGCGGCCCCGGCGACCCCCGGTCGGCTGCCGGTGTCTGCGACCTCCTCCGGACCTCGTCCTCGTCCTGAACCTCGGCGACGACGTCTGAGGACGCGCGCGTGCCGTCCTAGACTGTCTTAACTCGGCACCCCGGTGGTACTCCCCGGAGCTCAGCCTCGCACGGAGGCTATACCGTCCTCCAGGACCTCGTCCAGGACCTCCTCCAGGATCTCGTCAAGGCCCTGGGCCCGACCGGCGTTCTCGTCGTCGCCGTACCTCCTCCGAGCTGTCCTGAAGGTAGGAGTGGGCGACACTGCTGTTGTTGGTGTCCACGACTTCAAAAAAAAAAAATAGTAATAATAAAGAATAAAAGCAAACAAACAAACAAACAGCAAGAACATGCGAGGTTTGTACTTGTGGGGATCACCCCTGACAGGCAGACGGCGTCAGTGAAGAAGCCCCGGCGCGTAAAGGTCGACGACACATACTTGAGGCCATCAGCTGAACGCTGAACGGAAGTGTACGTCCGAACTACCCCGTTCTTCAGACCGCGATTTCTAACGCCGCCTGCGAGTGCCAGGGTAGGCCAGCCCAGGAAAGGCCGTGGTTGCCTACCCAGCAGGCGCCGTCCGTGCGCAGACTGTCCTTATTAAATTCGCCGTTCCTTGCGAGAAAACAGTGGACACGTCGCACTTGTCTTGGACACAGCTCTGCGAGCTGCTTCGGACCAATCAGCGTCAAGGAAACGAGCTCCAGCCGCGCTGCCATTGGACGTCGGGGGTACGAGTGCAAACACCTGTAAGCAGACGCTGGCACAGTGGCGGTGACCGTGCCAGTGTGTCAGCGGGGCAGAGCGGAGGGCACGGCGGCACCCCTACCAACATGCCGAGGCGATGAGAAATTGATGTGTCACCACTAAGGAGGCGACCATGTCGTAGTGTACAACATCTACTCTGCCCCCGGACCCACGGAATTATTCAATTTTTGTAAGTTAAAATTTCGATGACGCAGTCGTGATGCCACTTTTGGCAGTCCAAAAATTTATACGACATAAAGGCTGTGATGAAAGCAATTCTAACTTTTTAAAACCCATCGTGAATACTTTTGTCCGAGAAACGGCGTAAAGAGTCGACGTGAAGACCCCGGCCAGCCCGATTCAGACAGGGCAAGGCCATGTCAGGACCTACGCCGACTAAAGAAGATCTCGAGAGCAAAGCGAGAGGGGGCTTCTGGCGATTTTTTTTTCCTCCATTGCGCGCGTTGCCACCACTGCTACCGCCGCTGCCGCTGCCACCACACTGCCACCACTGAACAGTCGGCGGCTCGGCGGTGGCGGAGAAGGAGAAGGAAGCCTTCACGGTGCCTGAACCCGAGTAAAGGCAGTATATCTGCATGAATTCCGGAGCATTGATAATTCTGGACAAAGTGGCGCTGGAGCGGGAGCGAGACGGTGCGTGGCAGGAGGCCTGAGGGGGGAAAAGGATAGCGAATTCGATTGCCCGAGTCCGTCTCTGCCAGGCCAATGCCAGGCCGGCTGCCAGGGTTGCTGACCACAGAAGGCCTCCGTCCTGTCTCCGTCGGGCTGGGGCCCACTGGGGCCCACTGGGGCCCACTGGGGGGCTCTTGTCAGCGGCGGCACGACGGCAGACGCTTGTCCCACAAAGGGGGAGGAACGGAGAAGAGAGAGCGAGAGAGACAGGTCGAAAAAGAAAGGAAAAACGAGATGAAAAGGAGTTGGGGATGTAAAATAGAGGGGGAGGGGTTCTCGTTTACAGCGACGATCCCGCTTTTCTCGCGGATTCCTCGCCGGGCCATGTCAGGGTCCTCTAGGACAACCGGGTCCTCCGGGTCCTCCGGGGCACTCGAGCACGGTGCTCACATCCTGGGGGCTCTCGAGCGCGGCGCTGTCCTCTGGGGGGTGGCGGCAGCGCGGGCCGCCCTTCCCCTTCGCCTCGCACATTGTCCGACTGATGTTCGCGTCGTAAAAGAAGAAGGGATCGCGCACCCGGTGGCCATTATTTTCGCGTTTTCACGTTTCCCGGAGCGTGGGCTGCGTGCGTGCGCGAAATACCACGCGTAATGATGGGGGGCTCGTCTGCCGGCGCCCCATCCCCCTGACGGCCTCCCTCCGCTCACCCCGTCGCCTGCCCCCGCGCCCCCGCCTCCCCGACAGCTCACCCTCGGCTCACCCCCGGCTCACCCCCCTCGACTCCTTGACGGCCACCCGCGGCTCACCCCCGTCGCCTGCCCCCGCCTCCGCGCTGCCTCTCCTTGAGACAAGTTTGTCTGGCGGGAGGCGGCTCAAGGCGGCCCCCTGGCCCGGCGGCCGCGGAGGCAACAAGGGCCGACGACAGCAGTTCTGCCCGGGGCGGGGGACCGAGGGTGACGGCTGACGGCCAGGACCACGACAACGAGGGCGGTAACACGACGCTGCTGCTGCTGCTGCAGGCCACACCGTCGGACCAGTCTCGGTGGCGATGTCCTGGGGACACGTAAATGCCGCGGGAACGTGCGACGGCGGACGGGGTGGGCCCGGGGGCGGCAGCGGGGGCGGCAGCGGGGGCGGCAGCGGGGGCGGGGGCGGCGTGAGTCCCAGGCCTGGGCGACGGCCATCGTAAATGTCGCGCGGATCGCGGCCGCCCCCGCCCTGCGAACACCGCGAAGTGCTGCCCCCCCCCCCCCTCTCCCCCCAGTGTGAGAGAGAGAGAGAGAGAGAGAGAGAGAGAGAGAGAGAGAGAGAGAGAGAGAGAGAGAGAGAGAGAGAGAGAGAGAGAGAGAGAGAGAGAGAGAGAGAGAGAGAGGCGAATAGAGGGGCGCATAAGATGGGAAATTCATTGCTCGGAATCGCGACTGTCATCGACGGGCCAGAGGAGCTGATTGTCTGCTGCGAGAGTTATCATCGTCGTATGTGATGGAACTGCGCCGCTCGTGCGCGCGCGAAAGAGAGAGAGAGAGAGAGAGAGAGAGAGAGAGAGAGAGAGAGAGAGAGAGAGAGAGAGAGAGAGAGAGAGAGAGTGAGAGTTAGAGAACGTAGGGCTGACGTCGAGCCCCCTGTGGCGTTGTTGTTGTGGTGGGGATCGATGTGGTGTTGTGCCCTACCTGCCGGCCGAGGCGTGTGTGTTGTCGGGTATAACAAGGTTGCTCCAATGTTTGGACGTGATATTACTGCAGCCGCTGCTGCGCCCGGAGGCGCCTGAGGTGACTGGAGGCCGCTGGAGGCCACTGGAGGCCGCTGGAGGCCGCTGGAGGCCGCTGGAGCCGGGGACCGGTCTGCCAGCTCTGCCAGGGAGCCCGGCTAGGCTGCTGCTGCTGCTGCTGCTGCTGCTGCTGCTGCTGCTGCTGCTGCTGCTGCTGCTGCTGCTGCTGCTGCTGCTGCTGCTGCTGCCGCTGCTGCTGCTGCTGCTGCTGCTGCTGCTGCTGCCGCTGCTGATGCCGCTGCTGCTGCTGCTGCTGCTGCTGCTGCTGCTGCTGCTGCTGCTGCTGCTGCTGCTGCTGCTGCTGCTGCTGCTGCTGCTGCTGCTGCTGCTGCTGCTGCTGCCGCTGCTGATGCCACTGCTGCTGCTGCCGCCGCTGTGGGGGTTGTTGTGTCGGGTCAGCAGCTGGAGGGGGGCCCGGGCCAGACCAGGCTAGGGGACGTCTCTCCCACATCACTTTCTCTTCCCCCACCTCTACCCCTCTCTGTCGCACAGCCGCGGCGCGCAGGCCTCCCTCTCTATTCTTTCCCCGTATTGTTTTTCATCGAGTTATATGACTCTACTTGATTCCAATAAAAGGGCAGCAGAAGGGAGGGAAACGCCCAGCCACAGGGAAGGGATTCGTGTCTTTCAATTTGGCTGCCCTGTCCCGCCAGCCCCCTGTGTGTGTGTGTGTGTGTGTGTGTGTGTGTGTGTGTGTGTATCCCGTTCACCCTACACCTTCCC
The DNA here is from genome assembly GCA_038380765.1 of Odontothrips loti. Lineage (NCBI taxonomy): Eukaryota > Metazoa > Arthropoda > Insecta > Thysanoptera > Thripidae > Odontothrips > Odontothrips loti. The sequence continues at coordinate 10,067,381 of CM076256.1, forward strand.
CGTGCCCCCGCCTGCTCCGTAGCGCTCTCACCTGCACCCCCCCCCCCCTACCGCGCCACCCCTCCACTTATCCCTTCTTGTCTGGGCCTCTTCAAGCGACAGAGCCCCCCCCCCCCCCCCCTCCTCCACCTCGCTGAGCCATGGCTATGTTCCCACGCTTAGCCCGCTGGGCCCTCTGCCGACAGTGAGTAGCCAACATCAAAATTTGAAATTTACACTCCCACCGCCTATCACACTGCGCATCCGGCCGTGGCGGCAATACACATTTCCGACGAGGTTCGAGAGCGAAAGTAGAAGAACGCGAACAATTCCAGTGAGGAAACGGGTAGTATGAGAAATCGCACGGCGAAGCTATCTCCGCCATACCTCACGCCGCGCGGAGCAGTTGCACGCGTTTTTCTGTTTCTTCTTCTACTTCCGCTCTCGAGTCTAGGGCTCCGCTCTAGGGTATGTCTTTAGAGAATTTATCGCACCGTATGTATTAAAACCAGAAGTTGTGCCCCGACCGCGATGTCTCAGAAAGGAACAGTTCCTGTGGTCACCATCTAACTTCCGTTTCGAAACCTAATCGTAAACCTCTATTTAAAAAAAATAATAAAGCTTTCCCTTCGCAGTTGAACAATTTTGTTCCACTTTCCTTTCGCTATTTGCCTTTTAAGCATCGTTTTATCCGTTCTGACTCCCATCTGAATTTGCATGGCATGCTGTTGGTGGTCGGCACCGAGGTGGTGGTACCCCTGAACCGAGACGCTTATCTGGGAGCCCGTTACAGTGAGGGATATGGATCGGCGCCGTGTGCAGTTGCTGTGCCGCTGCAGTTATATTGCCACTTATATGACCGCCTTGTCCGCCCATAATGGCCCTGGCTGCCCTGGCTGCCCTGGCAGTGGGCGCCGATAAAATCCCTTCGACTGCGACCCCCTGATGGGTGTGTGCTGCAACAAAATGTGGGAGTAGTGCGGCGAAGCGTCGGGCGGGGGAGGGTTGGTATTCCTGGGCCGCGAGTTTGGGGGGTAGGAGGGGAGTGTCAGAGAGAGAGAGGGAGAGAGGGAGAGAGGGGAGAGAGAGAGAGAGAGAGAGAGAGAGAGAGAGAGAGAGAGAGAGAGAGAGAGAGAGAGAGAGAGAGAGAGAGAGAGAGAGAGAGAGAGAAAGAGAGAGACGGAGACAGAGAGTGAGAGAGAGAGAGAGAGGAGCGCTCGAGGGTTCGGCCGCGTGTGTTCGCGATTGCACACAGGTCGTAAAAAGAAGTCGGCGCCTCTCCCGAAATGTATCGGGTCATAACGTCGTGGGCACCGTCGCTGCCACCGCCACCGCCACCGCCACCGCCACCGCCACCGCTAGGCCTTTCTGTGGGGGGTCGGCGGAACGTCACGTGACTGTGGTTGTGTGGTGGAAGCAACAACGGTAGTGAAGCAGTCGCTGCTGCTGCTGCTGCATGGTTACCACAAAGGCCGCTGCTGCCGCAGCAGTCGCTACCGCTGCAGCAGTGGAGGGCGCGGGGCTCACAGGGCGCTCAGGTAACGGTGTGCCGACGGCTGACGGGACGGACTGTTCTCAGTAGACTCGCCTCGCCGGTACGGATCACCCCGTTCCTTTGCTCGTGAGCTCAATAGTCAGTCAGTCAGCTAATCAGTCAGCCAGACAGTCAGCCAGACAGTCAGTCAACCAGTCAGTCAGTCAGTCAGTCAGCCAGCCAGCCAGCCAGCCAGTCACGTCTTGCTTTCCGGACGCACGGTGTCGGGCGCTCGGCAACCCCTAGCGTCGACCTCTGACACTGTCGTCCGCCACAGCTTGTCCTCCCTCGTCCCTATGACGGCACGTGGGGCAGCAGGGCATTCTCTCTCTCTCTCCCTCTCTCTCTCTCTCTCTCTCTCTCTCTCTCTCTCTCTCTCTCTCTCTCTCTCTCTCTCTCTCTCTCTCTCTCTCTCTCTCTCTCTCTCTCTCTCTGTCCGTGGTAGTGCGTCTCTGTCTCTCTCGGCGTCTCTCGGCTGGGTGGAAAAGCGCCTGCGCGTGGCGTGTCTGTCGGTAGTAGGTGTCGATCTGTAGGGGGCGTCTCGCCGCATGGCAGTCTGCCCAACGTTTGCGTGCGCTGTTGCTGCTGCTCGCCCCCTCCCCTACATCAGCGGCGGCAGCAGTGGTGGTGGTGGTGGCGGCAGCAGCAGCGACAGGAGAGCCCCGCTCCCCCCCCCCTCCACCCACTTTGAGAAGCGGCCTGTGTAAACAAATCACCAAACTTAGGGCGGCAGGAGCAGCAGCAGCAGCAGCGGCGTCAGGAGTAGCAGCAGCAGCAGCGGCGGCGGCAGCGCCGCAGCGATGCAGAACTCGTGGCGCACTCGCTGCCCTGCCCCCTGGCGGCGAGGTAGGGCGATGCCTGTGGGGCACGGAGCTCTACGGCGGAGCTGTGTGAACGGGTATTGTTCTCGCCCTCACGTTCTCCCCTAAAGGTGTGGAGGTCCTGTGCCGGGTGCGGCTGCTGAGCAGCCAACCGGCTCCTCCGCCCTGCTCTCGGGTTGTTCCCCGCGCCCCCAATTAGTACCTCATTCCAAGTGGCACCCCTCCCCCTCCCCGCTCTCTTCCTTCCGGTACAAATGGCACAGTGTCGCTGTCATGGTGCTTGTGATTCGTTGATGTTCGCACGTAATAATAATAGGCATTTCCGAGAAAGATGAAAAATAGAAGTCGAGGAACGCGAGATCACGTCCGGAGGAACTACTATGAGAAATGCTGATGGCGCCGACGCTCATCAAATACGAGACGTGACCTGGAAATCAACTCATGCCTCTATCCCAGTTTCTCATGCTAGATCGCAGGCTGCCCGCGGTAACTCCCACGCAATAAACAAAAAAAAAAAAAAAAACAAAACGCTCGGAAGTCCCCAGATCCCCACGTTGCCAACTGTCCACAGCGAAAAGGCCCTTAGAACACCCTACGCGAAACCGGTGACCTTAGTGTCGGTGTAGTGCCCACTTGCAGATCGAACTCAAACAATCAGCCCGCAGGGCGATGGGTCACCAAGGAGTTGACCTCCGCTTTGGATCCTCCGCGCTGGAAATGTCTATTTTTGTCGGGGTTTGAGGTCGGTAGCAGGCTGTGTAGCTCTCCGCTGCTGCTAAGCGTTGTTAAGCGTTGCTTAAGCGTTGCTTAAGCGCTTGATGAAGTGGTGACGCCTCCCGGGGGGCTGCTGGGGCCGCTTGGTGTGGTGTTGCTGGCCACGCGCTTGGCAGGCCTGGCTGGGCCCCCGCTGCCCCCGCCATCCACTTCGGTAGCAGCACTGCCCCCCCCCCCCCCCCCCCCCCCCACCCCTGAACAACACGCAAGCTCCGAACACACGCATGCTCGGTCCGGAGTGGTATTAGTGGCGCGGTCGAGGAAAAACAAACGCCGGGAACGGCGAAACAAGCGCTGGTCTGGGGGGAGCGGGTTGTGCTAGCGGGCCCGGGTTCGGAAACCACAGTCAAAAGTCACAAATTTCCCAAATAATCGATTATTATTTTTTTTTGTGGGGGGGCACATTCGACAATAGAGCACTCTGGAGAAGCCCGAATCGGAAGTGAGAAGTCGTAACGAAGAAGAAGGATCTCGGAGAAGGGCAGTGGGGTTCCGAAAGATCTGATTTCTCATACTTCTCCTTCATTCTTCTTCTTCGTTACGAATTCTCACTTCTGTTCTAAGCCTTTCCTGCAGTACTCTATTGAAATTCACGTACGTAATCGGACCAATATTGTTCGTGTCCCTTTCGAAGTTTACGTTTCGAAAAACTAAAATAATTGAAAGGTGTACGCAGCAGAAATGCACACCAGTTCCCGTGACGCTCGGGGGCTCTAGCGGCACGGTCCGCCGATTCACTCCACCCCCAGTTCCCGTGGTTCCTGCAAACCAAAGCCAGCGGCAGCAGCAGCGGCAGCAGCGGTGGCGGTGGTGGTGGCAGCGGGTGGGGAAAGCCGACCCGCCCGCGTCGAGCCCAGCATGCCGCCCTGCCCAGCCGCTGGGGCCGAAGTCGCCGTCGTTTAAAAGGCCCACCCCTCCTCACCCCTCCGCCACCCACCCACCTCAGCTAGAGCCGAGCTGAGCGCTGGTGGTGCTGCTGCCGCTGCTGCTGCCGCTGCTGCTGCTGCTGCCGGTACTGCTGCTGCTGCTGCTGCTACCGCCGCTGCCGTCTTTCCCGCCAAAAGCCGATGCGGGATCCGGGCGCAGCCGCGTAGCCAATCGGCGGCCGCTGCTCCGTCACTTGATCCCCTCATCGGCAGCCTTTTGTCTCTGTCGCCGCGCTGGCCGGACACCCGCCGCCGCCGCCGGGCAAATGCCACCCAGCCGAGCGGGAAATTCACATTTATATTCATATCCACCCCTCGCCAACCACCGCGGCGGCGCGCTCTGCCTGTCTCTGTGTGTTCGCCCGGAGCTGCGCCATCGCATATCGCACGGAGACTTTCTCATACTCGTTGTTAGAGACGACTTACTCGTAGACAAAAGAGGGCGAGGGGGGGGAGGGGGGTAGGGGGTAGGAGCTTGTATGGGGGTGTGGAAGGGGGTGGAGGGTAGGGGCTGAAGGAGTTTTAGCAAAGTTACTTTGGAATGATTACACATTCCCAGTTGGCGCCAGGAAAGGTGAGTTAGTTTGAGCAAGGACGGCAGATACAGGCCAGAGAGAGAGAGAGAGAGAGAGAGAGAGAGAGAGAGAGAGAGGGGGGGGGGGGGGGGGGAGAGAGAGAGAGAGGGAGGGGTCTTATATCACCGCGTCCAATCCACGGGGCTTGCGGTTGGCCCGTAGCCAAGGGGACGCGTTCACAACATGGCTGAGGACAAGCACCGCTTTCGGACGCAGCCCACATGGATCGGCGTGAGAGGGGAAAGGGGTATACGTTCAGGGTGCACTTATCAGGCTGATACAGTCACCCGGGTTCGAATACCAGCCCAGGCTCATCGATGTATTTTTATTTTTTTGTTGTTGTACAGCTTCCGTTTCGGAGCCCCGCGCTGGAAGCCTCTACTGCATAACACAGTCTGGAGGGCATTATTTATTCCGTTTCGCTGCTCAGTTGGGTTGCCAGGTAGCGAAGAGGGAGAGAGAGGGAGAGATAGACAGAGGGAGAGATGGAGGGAGAGAGAAAGGGAAGAGGTCCTGATCAGCGGGCCAGTTAGTTGTTCTCTCTCGGATTTGTTTGGGCGCCCCGTACTTTTATTTCCCCCTGCCGGCGTTCGGGACAGGAGCGGGGCGGACTAACAGTTGAAGCTGTTTCTAGTTGAGGCCGATCGCTGGCGGGCCTCAACTGCCTCAACTTCTACCGCCAGCGAAGCGCCCTCACTGTCAAGTCAGCGAAACGGGGACAATTTTAGGCAGTAAAGGTAACTGAAAGGGGCGGTTAAAAAAATAAATTCCTTTATCGCTCTTCTTAGAGCCGAGAACCAACTGCTGCCACCTGTACCTGCCCGGAAGGGGGGAAAAGAAATTGCTTTCGCGTGCGTCTTCCGTTTTCACCCCCCCCCTCCCTCCCAGGGCTATGGCCGTAGCCACAGAAATGAAATAAGTGACAAATCGCACTGAAATCACTGCAATTTATCTCTCTCTCTCCCTCTCTCTCTTGCACTCCTCCTCCGTGACCACCCCACATTGCTCAACTGTTGCCGGCCGACCGCCCCTCGAATCCAACCTAATCTGAACTCGAGTCAACACATGGCATCGCTCCCTCCCCCTCCGTCCCCCTAGGCAGCCCCCCCCCCCCCCCCCCCCACCCTCTTCCCGCACCCTTTTCCCTGAATGGCCACCATGATTGCGGGGCATTTCTGGTATCATTTCCAGCCTCTTCATCACACTGCACTTCTTCCCCCTTCCCCCTCCCTGCTGCGGTGACTTGTCGCCTGATGGCGTGGGACGTCCAGGCAGTGACCCACTTCCTTACCCCCCCCCCCCACCCCCTCGAGTCTGTGTGTGCCGGACAAGCTCCATCACCCGCCCTCGCACAGATATGCAGCTGCTGTCCGCATCCCCCTCCCTCAGCCCTCTCTCTCACACTCTTTCCACCTCTCATCCCACCCCGCGCCATTCAGCTTAATCCTCTTTGCACGTTCTCTCTCTCTCCCTCTCTCTATCCCTCTCCCTCCCTCCCTCCGTCCCTCTCTTACGACGGAGCCGACAAAGACAGTCTCGCCTCTCTCTCCCTCCCTCTCTGTCCTCGCGGGGAGTCCGACAAAGACAGGCAATGAATGGACTGCTCTCCCGCGCGCGCCAATGGGAGGACTGGGCCCGGGACGTGAAGGCGACGGCGGCGCCAAATTTGATTTTCCGGCTTTTGAGTCAAATTTTCAATCACGCGATGAATTTGGCGGAATTAATTGTTGAGGGCGCGATGCCCTCCCCCTCCCCTCTCGTCTCTCCTCCTCCCCTCCCGGCCCTCCTCCCCTCCCGTCCTCCCTCCTCCCCTCCCGCCCTCCTTGGCTGCGGGCGGGGAGGCTGTCGCCGTTCCTTTTCCGCTGTATTGGTTTCATCCGGAGATAACGAATTTCGCAAATACCTCTCAAGGAAGAGAGAGCAAGAGAGAGAGAGAGAGAGAGAGAGAGAGAGAGAGAGAGAGAGAGAGAGAGAGAGAGAGAGAGAGAGAGACCGAAGTAGTAGAAAGAGGAAGAGCGACAGAGAGAGAGAGATGGTGGTATGCGTTTTAGCGGGAAGTCCACGCAATAACTATGGTAACGGCGGGGCTCCTTTGATTTATGAAATGAACTATGTAGTAGCTCCGTCCCTCTCTTTCGCACAGGGCTCAGTGTCACTGAGTGAGGGAGAGAGAGAGAGAGAGAGAGAGAGAGAGAGAGAGAGAGAGAGAGAGAGAGAGAGAGAGAGAGAGAGAGAGAGAGAGAGGGGGGGGGATTCAGCTATCTCTGATAAGACAAACACATGCATACACAAATGTATGTATGTTTGCGTGGGGTTGCTGACCAACCATCCCAGTGGAACCGAACGCTCTCCCCCTCTCTCCTCCTTCCTTTTCCGAGGCCAATAATATCCGCTGTTCTCTGCCAGCCCACAATCAGTTGGGGTGCCGAGGTCACTGTGGTCGCCTTGGTCCACATCATCGTGGTGGTGACTGTGCGCGACTCACCCACATGAGGGCCTCCATGGCCTGCAGCAGGGCCTGCAGCAGGGCCTGCAGCGGCTGGGCCGTGTACCTGCTGACACGGCAAGGAAACCTGAGCAGTGGCGAGCACTGGAGCGCCTGGAGAGTAGGCAATCCCACACAACGCGGGTGCCAAGTATTGCCTACCCGCCAGGCGGCTCGGAGCGCCTGCGGCCGGCGGGATAGGCAGTCCCGCAACGCTTCGGTGCGCGATGTTGCCTACCCTCCAGGCGCTCAAGGAAGAAAAAAACGAGAACGGCCTGCAGTGGTGTGTGTGTGTGTGTGTGTGTGTGTGTGTGTGTGTGTGTGTGTCACGACCAACAAGTCGCTTTCATATCGCCGTGCGTGTGTGTGTGCGACCGTGTCCGAAACTGGCCGGTCAGAACAATGCGCTCTGAGGTCGGAACTTTGGCAATTCGGCATAAAGCTCGTGTGGTCAGGGATGGACTCTCCACCCTCCCCCCCTTCCCCACTTCTTCACCCCCCCTCCTTTTCTCCTTTCCCACTTCTTCACCCCTATCCCCCCTCCCCTCGTCTTTTCACTTCCCGCGGGCCATACGTTATATTATGACCGCGATAACCAACCCTGCCATGTGGGTGAGAGAGATGGTCAATCTCTCTCGCTCTCTTTCTCTCTCTTTCTCTCTCTCTCTCTCTCTCTCTCTCTCTCTCTCTCTCTCTCTCTCTCTCTCTCTCTCTCTCTCCCCCTCTCCCCCTCAGAGGGGTGGCTGGGGGGGGGGGGGGGGTGTAGCCTGGGAACCGCATGAGACGAGAGCGGCTAGTTCAATTAAAAAATTGCCCCCCATCCCTTCCTTCTTGCCGTCATGCTACACTTAAGCACACGCCGCGGGGCGAACCCCTTCCCCTCCTTTTCCCCCCACAGAGAATAACGGTCATGTTTCCCTCCGAAAGGGAAATATTGAATTGTTTTTCCTGGCGTGTTATTCGTAGCTCGTCGTGCCCCCCCCCCCCCCCCCCCCCCCCACCACCACCACCACCGACGGGGGTTGGAGAGAGAGATAGACAGACAGAGAGAGAAAGAGAGAACCACTGACGGGACCCTTCAAGTCAAACGAAAAAGCACAACGGTGTGTACCGCTAATGCCTGTGGAGGCGAGAACGTCCGCAACAGGAAGGAGAGAGAGGGAGAGAGGGGGAGAGAGAGACCGATTCCTCAGGTTTCGACTTCAAAGGGGTGCTGGAGTACAGCAGGCAGGAGACGGACTGCTCAATCAGATGAAGAGAGAGAGAGAGAGAGAGAGAGAGAGAGAGAGAGAGAGAGAGAGAGAGAGAGAGAGAGAGAGAGATAGAGAGACACAGAGAGAGAGAGAGAGGGGGGGGGGGCGGCGGCTCGCGTATTGAGTCACTTTCAGTATCCTGTTCGAGTCTTCTTTCCTCCCTCGTCAACAGCTCGAATGAGAACGTATTCCCTAGCGTTACGGCTCAATTCTTCGCTAGTCGCTTGATCTTTTTCAGTTCCTATACTATTTAACAGTTTTTCAAACTTAAATTTTACTACGATGACTACTGGTTGGTCGAGGCCATGCTATAGGTTAGAGTGATGGGGATCATCATACACCATTTTCATCCCGATATGTTGCTCCATGGTTCAGACCATCTAAGGACCCCCCCCCCCTACCCCCCCCCCCCAAAAAAAAAAAAAAAAAATAAACCCCAAAAAATCACAAAAAAAGAGAACAAGAACAACAGAACAAAAACATAATTTTCTTTTTCGTGAAATTTGTTTGAAATTGACATGTGATTTACCGACAGGTCCGGCGACAGGTTCTGCGTGTCTCTTTCCTCACATTAAAGGCCGTCCTGCTCTCTCTCTCTCTCTCTCTCTTCCTCTCTTTCCTCTCTCTCCTCTCTCTCTCCCTTCCTTTACCCCCTGTTTCGCAGCTCTCTACAAGCTGGACTCTGCCCGTACAACGGACCTGACCAAATTTCCTACAACTTGACAAAAGGATCCACGAACGGCTCTGGAGTGGCTCCTCCCTCTCTCTCTCTCTCTCTCTCTCTCTCTCTCTCTCTCTCTCTCTCTCTCTCTCTCTCTCTCTCTCTCTCTCTCTCTCTCTCTCTCTCTCTCTCTCAGCCGATGGGCCCGAAGGTTCTAGTGACCCACACACGTGCTGGGGAGGGTGAAAGTGAAGAGAGAGAGAGAGAGAGAGAGAGAGAGAGAGAGAGAGAGAGAGAGAGAGAGAGAGAGAGAGAGAGAGAGAGAGAGAGAGAGAGAGAGAGAGAGCGAGAGAGAGAGAGGGGGGGGAGGTCGGAGGAGGGAGAGGGAATT